>VZQC01005960.1:23697-251783 GCA_009823505.1 Rhizomys pruinosus
CAGCTCTCTTCACAATAGCAAGGAGCTGGAACCAACCTAAATGCCCCTCAACTGACGAGTGGATAGAGAAAATGTGGTACATCTACACAATGGAGTTCTATGCAGCAGTAAAGAAAGACGACATCACGAGCTTTGCAGGAAAATGGCTGGAGCTAGAGGACATCATGCTGAGTGAAGTAACACAGTCTCAGAAAAACAAACGACGAATGGTATCCCTCATCTGTGGATGCTAGTGCCAATTACCCAGTTGTAAGTATTTCTTGTGTAGGGCCCCCTGAGCTTCTGTACAAAGCAGTTGGACATAATGCATTTTGGAAACAACAACAACAACAGAAAATACTGCATCAAAGAACTGACTGAAACAGTGAACTTCTGCTCAAAACAGTCAACGTCCCCATGGAAAACATTGAGAAAGACTAAGAGATGGAAAGCATGTTTGGCAGAATGCACGAGCTCTGACAGGGTGGGGGAATGAGCGGGAACACGGGTCTAGATTTGTTAAAAATAAATAAATAAATACAATTAAAAAAAAAGACTATAAAAAAAATAAAAAATAATAAAATTTTATTTATTTTGGTATGTGTATGAATGTACTGTCTGCATGCAGGTGTGTGCACTTGTGTTGTGCAATGCCGCGGAGGTCAGAAGAGGGTGTCGGATTCCCCTGGAACTGGAGTTCTCCTGGAATTGGAGTTTCAGACGGTTCTCAGCCGCCATGTGGGTGCTGGGGATCGAACCCGGGTCCTCTGTAAGAACGGTAGGCGCTCTTAACCGCTAGGCCATCTCTCCAGCCCTATTTCCACATTTATTATACATAATATCTGACATTCTACATGGTGTTTCCCACTTTCTAGCTTATGGCCATTGGTGCTCTATTAGTGGACTTTCATCCTTTTAAAGTTTAAAGCTGTATCTTGTATGGCTTTATATGGTTGGTGTTATAATAGCCTGTTTTCTCCTTATGAGAAGTAACATGATTGAGCCCTCAAAATAAGCTATTCAATAAGAAGATACCCAAATAAAACCTGAAGATATCTGTGCTGGATAGTTTTCATTGTCAACTTGACACACCTGGGTAGAGGGAGTCTCAATTGGAGAATTGCCTCCATTGTACTGGCTTGTGTTCATGCCTGTGAGACATCTTCCTGATTCTTGAGTGATATGGAAGGGCTGTGTCCACTGTGGGTAGTGGTACCCATGGGCAGGTTTTTCTGTACTGTATAAGAAAACAGACAGGCTGAGTGACTTATAGCATGGGCCAGGGAACAAAGCCAGTAAGCAGTGTTCCTCCATGGGCTGTGATTCAGTTCCTGCCTCCAGGTTCCTGGCCTGAGTTCCTATCTTGGGCTCCCTCAGTGGTGAACTGTGTGACCTGGGAGATGTAAGCCAAATGAACCCTTCCCCCATGCCCCAAGTTGATATTGGTCAGAGTGTTTTGTCACAGCAAATCAAAGCAAACTAGAACAGAAATTGTCACCAGAGAGTGGGCTATTGCAATGACAGACCTGACCTGGTCGTTTATGGTAGGATTGTGGAAATGTTTGGAACTTTGGGTGGGGAAAGCCATTGAGTGTTTAGAGTTTAGTTAGCTGTTGCTGTAGAGCTTGGAACAATTCTTCTGAAAGAGTTGTAGACATTAGAGGCCTGTCATGTGAAGCTTCAAAGGGAATCAGAGACTATCAGAGCTGTTTGTGTGATATTTTGAATTAAAAATTTATGGTTTCTGGTCAGCTAGGGCTGAAGAATAATCTGTGAATAAGAAAGGACCAGAACCACTGAAGTGAAACCTTTGCTTTACTGAAAAAATTGATGCTGGTCAGCTAAAAGATCAGTTGTGAGTAACAAAAGACCAGCATCATTGTGGCAAAATCTGGGAAGTATTTCCTCAGTTTACAGAAGCTGAGGTCCAGAGCGTCTTGGTCCTCCATCTCAAGCTGGAAGCAGGACTTGGTAATATGTAAGAGTCTCTTGAATGGTATTGAAGGCATGAAAATGTCACAGAAAACAGCTGAGGCTTGACACCTTGAGATGCCAGAAGAGCCCATTGGTGAAGGTGCAGCCTCAGTTTCAGTGTAGACCACAGCTTTTTGGAGATCCAAGACCATGGAATGACCATCAAGGATGGCAGCAGGTATGGAATGGAGCTGGTCTGGGCCTGTGACATGAGCTCTGTCTGCTGTGGATGGCAGAGCCTGAACTCTTTGTAGCCCAGAAGATTTTGAGTGAATCCCAGATGCCTAGCCTTGAGCTACTTTGCTGGACTTCAGTTTTGTTTCAGTGTGCTCAGTTCTTCCCGTTTGAAATAAGACAGTACTTCTTTTGTTTGGGATTTTATAGGAGCTCACAGTTAAAAGACTTTTAAAAATGTTTCCATTATTTGCATACAAGGGTTAATTCCTAGCAATTTAATCTTTGCAATCTGTATGCTGGACAGGTTCTCTCACCTTTTAAATACTACCTAGATCATACCCACTGGGGTAACTACTCTTTTACCTGTGGATATACTGAGATCTGTGCAGGTAGATGATGTTGTCTTTGGACTTGCAAACTTTCCTAAATTTTGAATACCCTGATGAATGAATGCAGTGTGGGTGTCAAGAAGGATGTTGACCTTCAGGAGGGTTCTACAGCAACAAACAGCAGACTAGTGTTAGAGGTTCATTGGTCTGCTAATCTCAGCCTCGAGGCTATCCAATTCCAGATTTATTCTCGGTTATAAAGGTTATTGAGATTGAGAACAACTTTCTTATGTACTTAACTGCATGAGCCAGGCTACTTGCCCCCTATGTTTACTTCTTGTCAGCAACTGAAACTCCTGCTCTCTACAACTGCCTTTTCTCTCTCTCTCTCTCTCTCTCTCTCTCTCTCTCTCTCTCTCTCTCTCTCTCTCTCTTGTTTGGGGGACACAGCAGATTAAATTCAGGCTCCCATGAAGCCTGAATTTAATTGTGTTGTTTCTTGTACTCAGGTCCCCATGGTAGCTCAATTTCAAATAGGTTCTTTCTCACCTTGCTGCTGAACCCCTGCCTTCAAATACATATGGAGAAACAAAAAGATTCCTCTTTACTCCTGACCCATATGTTGAATGAATCACTGTCTTACCAAACCCCACAACTCGTTCTGAGGCTGTGAGTAGACTTGTCCTGAGTATAAGACTCATGGGATCCTTTCACTAGGGTCTCTTGAATTACATTTATATTATTTTAAAAGATTTTTATTTTATTTTTATTTATGTGTCTATGTATGTATATGTGCACCATCTGCATGCAATGCCCTTTAGAGACAGAAAAGGGCATGGGCATGTGATCCTCAGGCACTTGAGTTACAGATGGTTTTGGTCACTTTGTGGAGGTAGAGGACCTGGGTCCTCTACAAGAGAAGAAAGTGTTTTTCACCACTGAGCCATCTCTTAGTCCTTGGATTACCTTTTGAAGGAGCCTTGTGTTTCTCCTTCCCCAACTCAGGAGACACCATCTGGAGCTGTGATCAGCTCCTTTTCATGTACTAACCATCTTTTTCACACATACTTTTTCAGGTATCCTATCACTACCTTTGTGATTCTGAAGCTCTCTTTCTGTCTTTGGAAGAGAGTGCTTTATTTTTCCTTATCCCAACTCATCTCCTTTACTGCATCAAATGGAAGAAGCATCTCCAGTCTATGATCTTAACCTTAAATCCTGGATATAAAACTTTGAACAGTGCTGAATTGTTAAGATGTTTGAGACTCTTTATAGTGTAAATGATGTTTGTGATATAAAATAAAAATAAGTCTTTTAGATGCCCTGGGCAAAACATTATGGTTGAAATATGATGTATCCTCAAAAAGATTCATGGTAATGGTTTGATTGCCAGCTTATGGGCTCTGAGGAGGTTAATAGATCATTAGGGTTCTTATCTAATCAATGTATTAATATTTGATAGATTCATAATTTTACAGCATTATTATTGGGGGTGGGATCTACCTGGAGGAAACAGGCCATGGAGCGTGTGCCACTCAACTGACTAAACATTAGCAAAAGGTAGAGAAAACACAAATAAATAAAATTAGATATAAAATACCTGTTATAAAAGACTCCAGTGAGGGGCTATAGAGATTGCTCAGTGGTTAAAAGTACCAGTTGCTCTTGCAGAGGACCCAGGATCAAGTCTCAGCACCCACATGACAGCTAACAACTATCCTTATTTCCAGTTCCAGGGAATCAATACCTTCTTCTGACTCCATGAGCACTGCATGACACAGGTGCACTTACACACATGCAAAAAATACACTCATACACATAAAATAAAATAAAATAAAATAAAATAAAATAATTTTTGGTCTTTTCAAAACAGGGCATCCCTGTAGCCCCAGCTGTCCTGGAACTCACTCTGTAGACCAGGCTGGCCTTGAACTCACAAAGATCTGCCTGCCTCTGCCTCCCAAGTGCTAGGATGAGAATACACTTTCTAATCTGCACCCCATGGAACATTCTCCAAATTCAACCACATACTGGAACACAAAAGAAACCTCCACAAATACAAAATGATTGAAATAAGATCCGCCTGCCTCTGCCTCCCAAGTGCTAGGATTAAAGGCATGCACCACCACTTTTTTTTGAGACAGGGTATCCCTGTAGCCCCAGCTGTCCTGGAACTCACTCTGTAGACCAGGCTGGCCTTGAACTCACAAAGATCTGCCTGCCTCTGCCTCCCAAGTGCTAGGATTAAAGGCATGCACCACCACTTTTTTTTGAGACAGGGTCTCCCTGTAGCCCCAGCTGTCCTGGAACTCACTCTGTAGACCAGGATGGCTTTGAACTCACAAAGATCTGCCTGCCTCTGCCTCCCAAGTGCTAGGATTAAAGGCGTGCACCACCACGCTCGGCTCAAAATAAAATATTTTTAGAACGACTCCAGTGAAATCCAAAGAGCATCAGGGAGTATTTTGAAAACTTGTTTTCCAACAAGTTTGAAAATCTAGATGAAATGAGTAAACTTTTTTTGTCTTTTTAGACAGGGTCCCTTTAGTCCCAGCTGGCCTGGAGCTCACTATGTAGACCAGGCGGGCCTTGAACTCACAAAGATCCACCTGCCTCTGCCTCCCGAGTGCTAGGATTAAAGGCGTGCGCCACCACACCCAGCATCTTCCTTAATTATTATAAAATGAATAAATTTCTAAATACATATGACACTGAAATTAAAGCCAGAATCATAAGCGATTTAAACAGAAATATAACAAGCAAAGAGATTGAAGTATTAGTTAAAGTCTCTACCCAAAGAAAAACCCAGTGAAGACAGAAAGCAAGATTTTAAGGAAGATCTAATACCAGCTTCTCAAACCATTCCACAAAATAGTAAGGGAAGGAACACTATCAAATTCATTTCTCAGCATGGGTATAATTCTGAGTCCAGAACTGGATTAACAAACTGGTCAGACACAGAAATATATGTCTGAAAGATCCGCATTCCTAGAAGACACATATGCAGTTGAACTTGGAGTGAGGGGCAGAGAGTAAACAAGTGAATCCCTCAATTCTTAGAAGTAAAGCTTCCTTACAAAATGGACTGTGACACAAACAAGTAGTCAAGCTTCAAAGCATGGGAGCCTCTACAATGTGTATTACTGGATGGGAACCCTATATTAAACCTCATCCACCCACAGCTCAGGGATCATTGTGGAAGATAAGGCAGAAAAATTGTAAGAGCCAGGGCTGGTGCATGAACCCATGCCTACTCAGACAAGGTCTCAGAGTGGAGAAAGAGAAATGGGTGGGGGACTGGCCCTGGACTGAGAACTACAGGAAACTGAGTACTTTTGGGTGAGGAATAGTATGCCTTGCCTAGGATTTCTAAATGTGCTGACTAGACTCCAGTGGATCCATTTGCATTGAAGGACATCTGGGTTCGGAGCTTGATTGAATAGGCCTTAGCCTGGATGTTGTAATGCTTGTATTACATGGGACATGGGGGGGGGACTGAGTTTGATTGGTAACTATTGTATGAGTTGTACAAATGCTCAATAAAAATTATATAATAAAAGTGGACCAATTTCACTATTGATCATAGATGCAAAACTTCTCAACAAAATACTTATAAACAAAATTCAAGATTACATTAAGAAGACCATATATCTCAGTATCCTTTGTTTCATCTCCGGAATGCAGTATTGGTTCATCATTCATCAACCAATAAATGTAATGCACTGTTTTAAAAGGTTTAAAGACAAAAATCATATGCTCATCTAGATGAAGAAAAGGCATATGATAAAATTCAGCATGAATTTATGATAATGTCCCAAATAAACTAGGAATAGACAGAGCACACCTCAACATAATAAAAACTATGCATGATGGACTTATGATCAACAATACACTAAGTGAGGAAAACTAGAAAATTCCGGAGTGCACAGAACTTAGATCGGGGATTTCCCAGGACCACCTGAGGCACAGAGTACCGGGCCTAGGCTAAACAGGCATACCCCCCCAAAACTGGAATTGCCCAGGGAGTATCCAAGTGGATTCTTTGGAGAACCTTCAGAACAGAAAGGGAAGAGTAAGTTAGACTTCCAATAGAAAGCCTAAAACTTAGACAAGTCAACACTCCATAAGCAAGGAGAAAAACCAATCAGTCAAACAAAAAAACAACAAAGGCATCTGAAGGAGGCAAGCAAAGCAAGCCTTCAACACAGTGAAGAGGCATTTGGGATTCACATTGGAATACAGGCAAAGAGAAACCCACATGCCAGAGACACGAAGAAGAGACAACATGGGAAAGGTGCAGGATAATTCCACACCAAGCTCTACCAACCCTGTGGGAGATTTCTATGGTGGGATGCCCCTGGGGATGGCCCAGGACACAGATCTTAAAGGAACAATTGCAGACATACTCAAAGAAATCAAAGACTATAAAGAATATGTCAGAGAACTAAGTAGAGAGAATGATGAACTCAAGAAGGACTCAGAGAGAATGACAAACACTGGAAGGAAGTGGAAACACTAAAAAGATCCCATATTGAAAAAGTAAAGGAAACCAACCAGCGAAGCAAAGAGCCATAGGAAAAGATTGAGAAGCTCCAAAGGAAGTGGAAATACTAAAGAAATCACAAGATGAAATGAAAAGGAAATCAAACACTCATCCAATCAAGAGAAAAGGAATGGAAAAAGCCTCAGAAGTAGAATGGAGGAAGCAGAATAAAGAATATCAGACATGGAGGAGAGCACAGAACAACTAAAAAGCTCAAGTAAAGATTATGAAAAATTAAAAAATACACAAATGTGGAACAACCAGGAATTGTGGGACACTATGAAAAGATAAAACCTCTGCATCATAGGGATGGAGGAAGGAGAAGAATCCCAAGAGAATGGTATTGATCAGATCTTCCACAGAATAATAGAGGGAAATTTCCCCAAACTTAAAAAAGACAACCAATACAAATATATGAAGGGCATAGAACTCCAAACAGACAAGATCAGAAAAGAAACTCTCCACACCATATCATACTTAAAACACTAGATGCCCCAAAAAAGACAAAATTCTGAAAGCCACAAGAAAAAAACAACAAGCTACATATAAGGGGAAACCAATCAGAATTACAAATGACTTCTCAATGCAAACTATGAAAGCAAGGAGAACGTGGAGCAAAGCATTCCCAGTGTTAACGGACTATAGATGCCAACCCAGGTTACTATACCCAGCAAAAATGGCGATTATAGTTGAAGGATGTAGAAAAATCTTCCATGACATAAACAAGATGAAATAATACATGTCCGGAAAACCAACCCTTCAGAGAATACTTGAAGCAATTCAAATGACAAAAGAAAGGAGCAACTATCCACAAGCACCTAAAAGGGAAATTAATAAAAGCATAACTGCCGAAGTAGAAACCTAGACCAAAAATGCAAATGGATAATAAGGTGAAAGGAAGCAACACACATCTTTCAGTCATAACCTTAAATATTAATGGACTAAATGCCCCAATCAAAAGACATAGACTGGGAGATTGGATTACGAAACAGAACCCATCTATATGCTGTCTACAAGAAACAAATCTTACCCTCCAGGATAGGCACCAACTTAAAGTGAAAGGATGGAAGAAAATACTCCAAGCAAATGGTACCAAAAAGAAAGCAGGTGTTGCTATTTTAATATCAGACAAAATGGACTTCAAAGTAAAAGAAATCAGAAGAGGCAAAGAAGACCATTACATTTTTATCAAAGGAACAATTGACCATGAAGATTTCACAATCATGAATATATATGCACCAAACTCTGGTGAACCAAACTTTATAAAGACAATTCTCCAGGACCTCAAGACACAGATTAACCCCAGTACACTCTTAGCAGGGGACTTCAATACTCCCCTGAGCCCTTTAGACAGGTCAACAGGACAAAGAATAAACACAGAGACATCTGATCTGAATGATACAATACATCAAACAGACCTCACAGACATCTACCGAATATTCCACCCTAATACAAGAGAATACACTTTCTAATCTGCACCCCATGGAACATTCTCCAAATTCAACCACATACTGGAACACAAAAGAAACCTCCACAAATACAAAATGATTGAAATAAGATCCGCCTGCCTCTGCCTCCCAAGTGCTAGGATTAAAGGCATGCGCCACCACACCAGGCTCGAAAAAATTTCATGCATTCTATCAGACCACAAGGCAATAAAGCTCATTATCAACACCAGGATAAGTCCTACTATCTACAAGGACACATGGAGACTAAACAACACACTCCTGAATAATGGATGGGTCAAGAAAGAGATAAAGAAAAAAATAAAAGCATTCCTGGAACTGAATGACAATGATAATACAACACAACGAAACTTATGGGATACTTTAAAAGCAGTCCTAAGAGGTAAGTTCATAGCCCTGGGTGCCTACATCAGAAAAACAGAAAGAGCACAAGTAAACAATCTAACACTGCAGGTAAAAACGCTTGAGAGACAACAACAAATGAACCCTAAACACAACAGACAGGAAGAAGTAACAAAAATCAGAGCAGAAATCAATGAAATAGAAACAAAGAAAACCATACAAAAAAAAAATCAATGAATCCAAAAGTTGGTTCTTTGAGAAAATAAACAAGATAGACAGACCTCTATCCCAGTTAACCAAAAGAAAGAAACAACAACTCCAAATTGCATACATACCCACATCAGAAAGATCATCCATCATGATCAAGTTAGATTCATACCAGAGATGCAGGAATGGTTCAACATATGAAAATCAATAAATATCATAAAACACATAAATGGACTGAAAGACAAAAAAATACATGATCATCCCAACTGATGCAGAAAAAGCCTCGACAAAATCCAGCATCCCTTCATGCTTAAAGTCCTAGAGGGAGTCAGACTGGAGGGATCATTCCTCAATGTAATCAAAGCCATATACAACAAACCCACAGCCAACATCATCCTAAATGGAGAAAAGTCAGAAGCATTCCCCTTAAAGGTAGGAACTCAGTAAGGTTTCCCCCTGTCACCACTCCTCTTCAATATAGTGCTTGAAATGCTTGCTAGGGTAATAAGGCAGGAAAATGAAATTAAAGAAGTATTAATTAGAAAAGAGGAAGTCAAGCTATCCTTTTTTGCAGATGATATGATAGTTTACCTAAGGGATGATAAAAACTCCACCAGAAAACTCCTATTGAAGCAATACAAGTTGGAGAGAACAACAACAACAAAAGAGCTGGAAAACAAAAACAAACAAACACTCTGGAAAGACTCAGAAAAAGATGCAAGACATGTATGACAGAGTGCAGGAACTCAGGTGGGGTGGGGGGTATGGAAAGGGAAGTGACTCTAAATTCGATTGAGAAATAATGTATGATGTATGGAAAGTTTTTAATAATAATAAAAAATAAATTAAGAAAAAATCAGTAGCCTTTCTTTATACTAACAACAAACAACAGAAGGAACACAACGAGAACTTCCCACTCACAATAGCCTCAAATACAATAAAATACCTAGGAAAAAATCTAACCAAAGACACCAAAGATCTCTACAACAAATATTTTAAAGCCCTGAAGGAGGAGATTGAAGGAGACATCAGAAGCTGGAAAGACCTCCCATAGTAAAAGTGTCCATTCTACCAAAATTAATATACAGATTCAATGCAATCCCAATTAGGAGCCCCAAGAGTTTCTTCACAGTCTTGGAAAAAAAAATCCTTAATTTATATGGAAAAACAAAAGACCCAGAATAGCCAAAGCAACCCTGAGCAAAAAAGAGCAATATAGGGGGGAATCTCTTTACCAGACTTAAAACTATACTACAGGGCTATAGTCAATAAGGTTGGCTAGGATCACGAAAACAAATGATATCAAATGCTGGAGAGGTTGTGGGAAAAGGGGAACACTCATCCACTGCTGGTGGGAATTAAAACCACTATGGAAAGCATTGTGGAGAACCCTTAAAAGACTGAAAATAAGCTTACTACCTGACCCAGTCATATCACTCCTGGGTATATACCCACAAGACTCATCTTACCACAGAGATACATGCATAGCCAAGTTTATTGCAGCTTTCTTCACAATAGTGAAGATCTGGAACCAACCCAAGTGTCCCTGAACCAACCCAAGTGTCCCTCAACCAATGAGTGGGAAGAGAAAACGTGGTAATCTACAAAATGGAATTCTACACAGCGGTAAAGAAAGATGACTTCATGAAATTTTCAGGTAAATGGATGGAACTAGAAGATATTATGTTAAGTGAAGTAACACAGTCCCAGAAAAATAAACAATGAATGGTATCCCTCATCTGTGGATGCTGGCAACCAAGTACCTAGTTGTAAGGCAAACTGAGCNAAATTTCCCCAAACTAAAAAAAGACACACCAATACAAATATATGAAGGGCATAGAACTCCAAAACAGACAAGATCAGAAAGAAACTCTCCACACCATATCATACTTAAACACTAGATGCCCCAAAAAAGAACAAAATTCTGAAAGCCACAAGAAAAAAACAACAAGCTACATATAAGGGGAAACCAATCAGAATTACAAATGACTTCTCAATGCAAACTATGAAAGCAAGGAGAACGTGGAGCAAAGCATTCCCAGTGTTAACCGGACTATAGATGCCAACCCGGTTACTATACCCAGCCAAAATGGCGATTATAGTTGAAGGATGAAAAAAATCTTCCATGACCTAAACAAGATGAAATAATACATGTCCGAAAACCCACCTTCAGAGATACTTGAAGCAATTCAAATGCAAAAGAAAGGGCAACTATCACCAAGCACCTAGAAAGGGAAATAATAAAGCATAACTGCCGAAGTAGAAACCTAGACCAAAAATGCAAATGGATAATAAGGTGAAAGGAAGCAACACCTCTTTCATCATAACCTTAAATATTAATGGACTAATGCCCCATCAAAAGACATAGACTGGGAGATTGGGTTACGAAACAGAACCATCTCTATTGTTGCTGTCTACAAGAAACAAATCTTACCCTCAGGAAGGCACACACTAAAGTGAAAGGATGGAAGAAAATACTCCAAGCAAATGGTACCAAAAGAAAGCAGGTTTTGCTATTTTATATCAGACAAAATGGACTTCAAAGTAAAGAAATCAGAAGAGCAAAGAAGACATTACATTTTATCAAAGGAACAATTGACCATGAAGATTTCACAATCATGATATATATGCACCAAACTCTGTGAACCAAACTTTATAAAGACAATTCCCAGGCCAAGACACAGATTAACCCCAGTACATCTAATAGCAGGGGACTTCAATACCCCTGAGCCCTTTAGACAGGTCAACAGGCAAACGAATAAAAAAAAACATACAAAATCACAAACTATGAATACAAACATCAAACAGACCTCACAACATCTAGCAATATTCCACCCTAATACAAGAGAATACACTTTCTAATCTGACCCATGGAACATTCTCCAAATTCACCACATACTGGAACACAAAAGAAACCCCAACAATACAAATGATTGAAATAAGATCCGCCTGCCTCTGCCTCCCAAGTGCTAGGATAAAGGCTGCGCCACCACACCAAGGCTGAAAAAATTTCATGCATTCTATCAGACCACAAGGCAATAAAGCTCATTATCAACACCAGGATAAGCCCTACTATCTACAAGACACATGGAGACTAAACAACACACTCCTGAATAGGATGGGTCAAGAAAGAGATAAAGAAAAAAATAAAAGCATTCCTGGAACTGAATGACAATGTAATACAACACAACGAAACTTATGGGATACTTAAAAGCAGTCTCTAAGAGGTAAGTTCATAGCCCTGGGTCCTACATCAAAAAAACAGAAAGAGCACAAGTAACAAGATCTAACACTGCAAGTAAAAACGCTTGAGAGACAACAACGAATGAACCCTAAACACAACAGACAGGAAGAAGTAACAAAAATCAGAGCAGAAATCAATGAAATAGAAACAAAGAAAACCATACAAAAAAAAAATCAATGAATCCAAAAGTTGGTTCTTTGAGAAAATAAACAAGATAGACAGACCTCTATCCCAGTTAACTAAAAGAAAGAACAACTCCAAATCAATAAAATTTGTGATGAAAGGGGAATATCACAAGAGACAATGAAAAGATCCAGACATTCATGTGGGAATAATTCAAAAACCTATACTTTACTAAGTTTGAAAACCTAGGAGAAATGGATGAATATCTGAAATCCTGGGAATCACCAAAGCTTAACCAAGTAGAGATCAACAGCTTAAACAGACCCATAATATATGAAGATATTGAAGATATAATAAGAAACCTACCAACTAAAAAAAGCCCAGGCCCAGATGGTTTCACAGCAGAATTCTGTTAAACATTTCAAAAAGACTTACAACCATTATTACTCAAATTGTTTAGAAGGATACAGAGGGAATTCTCCCAAATTCCTTCTATGAAGCCAGCATCACTCTAATACCAAAACCAGGCAAAGTTACAACCAAAAGGAAGAACTATAGACGCACCTCATTCATGAACACAGATGCAAAAATTCTCAAAAAATACTTGCACTGCATACAGACCCCCATCACGAAGTCAATCCATCATGACCAAGTTGGATTCATACCAGAGATTACAGGGATGGTTCAGCATACAAAAATCAATAAGTATCATAAAACATAAAATGTACTGAAAGACAAAAACCAGACAATTATCTCAATTGATGCAGAAAAAGCCTTTGACAAAATCCAGAATCCCTTCATGCTTAAAGTCCTACAGGGAATTGGATTGGAGTGATCATTCCTCAATGTAATCAAAGCCATATAAAGGAAACCCACAGCCAATATCATCCTAAATGGGAAAACGACAGAAGCATTCCCATTAAAGCCAGGGGAATCCGAGACCCTCTTCTGACCTCCGCGGCATTGCACAACACGGGTGCACAGACCTGCATGCAGACAATACATTCATACACATGCAAAAATTAAAAAAAGGCTGCAACTCAGCAAGGCTGCCCCCTATCCCACTCCTCTTCAATATAGTGCTTGAAACACTTGCTAGGGCAATAGACAAGAAAAGGAATTAAACGAGTACTATTGGAAAAGCGATGTCAAGCATCCCTTTTTGCTGGATGATATGATTGTTTACCAAGGATGCTAAAAAACTCCACCAGAAAACTCTTAGAAACGATTAACAGCTTCAGCAAAGTGGCAGGATACAAATCAACCTAGAAAAATCAGTAAGCTTTCTTTACACCGACAACAAGCAACTGAAGAAGGAATACAAGGAGAACTTCCCACTCACAATAGCCTCAAAAACAATAAAATTCCTAGGAACAAACCTAGCCAAAGACACCAAAGATCTCTACAAAAAATTTTAAACCCCTGAAGAAGGAAATTGAAAAAGACATCAGAAGATGGAAAAACCTCCCATGCTCATGGATTGGGAAAATTAATATAGTAAAAATGTCCATTTTACCCAAATTGATATATAGATTCAATGCAATCCCAATTAAAATCCCTAATAGTTTCTTCACAGGCTTTGGAAAAAAGTCCTTAATAAAATTTGAAAAACAAAAGACCCTGAATAGCCAAAGCAACCCTGAGCACAAAGAGCAATACAGGGGGTATCTCTATACCAGACTTCAAACTATACTACAGGGCTATAGTCATAAAAACACCTTGGTACTGGCACAAAAACAGACCTGTTGACCAATGGAACAAAACTGAAGATCCAAACTTGAGCACAAACAATTTCAGCCACCTCAGATTTGACGAGAGGGCAAAGAAGAGACAATGGATGAAAGACAGCATCTTCAGCAAGTGGTATTGGCAAAACTGGATCACCACTTGTAGAAGAATGAATGAAACCCCTACCTCTCGCCCTGTACAAAAGTCAACTACAGATCGATCAAAGACCTCAACGTGAAACCCCAAACTCTGAAGGCAATAGAAGAAAAAGTTGGCAGCAGACTACAAGACATAGGCATAGGAAAAGACTTCCTAAATCAGACAGCAGCTGCGCAAGAATTAAGGTCGACAATTGACAAATGGGACCTCATTAAACTTAAAAGCTTCTGTACATCAAAAGAAACAATCAAGGAAGTGAAGAGAAAACCCACAAAGTGGGAGGAAACCTTCACCTCAGACACATTTGACAAAGCATTGATTTCCAGAATATATAAACTATTCAAAAAACAAAGAAGAAAGAAAACAAATGACCCACTCAAAAGATGGAGCAAAGAGCTTAACAGAGGCTTCACAAGTGAGGAATTAGAGATGGCGGAGAAACATCTTAAAAAGTGTTCAACATCACTAATCATTAAGGAAATGCAAATCAAAACCACTTTAAGATATCATCTCACTCCAATAAGACTGGCTAGGATCAAGAAAACAAATGATACAAAGTGCTGGAGAGGTTGTGGGAAAGGGGAACACTCATCCACTGCTGGTGGGAATGTAAACTCATACAGACACTATGGAAAGCAGTGTGGAGAACCCTTGAAAGACTTGGAATGAACTTGCCACCTGACCCAGCCATAACACTCCTGGGTATGTACCCACAAGGCTCATCCTACCACAGAGATACATGCATGGCCCTGTTTATTGCAGTTCTCTTCACAATAGCAAGGAGCTTGAACCAACCCAAGTGCCCCTCAACTGCTGAGTGGATAGAGAAAATGTGGTACATCTACACAATGGAGTTCTACGCAATGGTAAAGAAAGAGGACATCATGACCTTTGCAGGTAAATGGATGGAGCTAGAAGATATCATCCTGAGTGAAGTAACACAGTCCCAGAAAAACAAACAACGAATGGTATGCCTCATCTGTGGATGCTAGCACCAATTACCTAATTGTATGGCAAACTGAGCAACATTAATGTGATCTGAAACAACTGTGCACTTGTATTGTAGAATCCCTTAAAAAATAAACAAAAAAATAAAATTCCTCTACAATCTGGAATAAGAGTTCCTACTTTCTTTACTGTTATTTAATGTATTTCTAAAAATCAACTAAAATAATAAGACAAAAGAAAAATGGCTTAACTCTGATAACGGTTGTAATATCTGTATTGTAGATTCTATACTTAATATATGATTCTATACTTAAATTCTCCCAAAGTCTCTGCTAAACTTTTGGATATGATAAACATTCTCTGTAAATTTTCAGCATACAAAATCAACATACAATTATCAGTAGCATATGTATCTAAATATATGTATATAACAAAATTAGGACAAATATTCCATTTGCAACATCTTCAAAAACTATGTAGCAATAACCCTAACCAAAGATGAAATGACCTGTCCAAGTAAAAGTTTAAGACAGACAGACAGACAGACATAACACGCACACACACACACACACACACACACTCATGAAATGAAAAATAATACTAGATAATGGGAAGAATTTTCATGCTCCTTCACTGGTAGAGTTAATATTGTACAGATGGATATACTACCAAAAGCAATCTACAGATTCAATGCAACCAAATTCCAATGTTGGGTTGGAGAAATGACTCCATGATTAAGAGCATTTGTTGCTCTTGCAGAGGATGCAGGTTCAATCCCCACCACCAACCTGGCAGCTTACAACCATCACAGCTCCAGTTCCACAGGATCCAACACCCTCTTTTGGACTCTGTAGGCATTGCATGCATGTGGTACACTTACATACATGTAGTAAAACACTCATACACATTAAATAAAATATTGTTTTATTTTTATTGAGCTTTTTCACATTCCTTAATCAAATTTAGGCCCCCTTCCCCCTTTCTCCCTCCCACAAAATGGGCCTCCTACATTCTGCCATACATGCTAAGTCCCATTTACCCAAGAATTTTACCCAGATGTCCTTCAGTGCAAGCTCATCCACTTGAGTCTATTCAGCTTTCTATAAACTCTAATGCCATTCCATAGAACAAGAGAAAAGTATTCTAAAATTAATATTGAAATGTAAAAGACATGGATAGCCAGAGAAATCCAAAGAGAAAGAACACAACTGGAAGTAATGCTTACCCTCAAGCTATACTATAGAACCATAGTGATGAAGTACGATACAGACACAAAAGTAGACATATAGATCAATGGTACATAATAGAGGACCCAGAGATAAACCAATACATTTATGGACACTAAAATTTTGATAGTTGTCAAAAGAATACACTAGAGGAAAGACAGTCTGTTCAACGTCACTGGCAAAACTGAATATACACTTGCAGAAAAGTGAAATTAAATCAATCTCTCTCATTCTGCACACACACACACACACACAAATTCAAAATGGGTCAAAGACCTTAATTTAAAATCTGAAACAGTAACACTGCAAGAGGAAATAAAGGGAAAGAACTTCAGGATAGAGACATAGAGAATGTGTATCTAAATAGAACTCTAATTCCAAAGAGATTAGCCCCAATAATTAAAAAATTGGACTAGATAAAATTATGAAACTTCTGCACAACAAAACAAACTACCAGCAAAGTGAAAAGACAGCTGACAGAATGGTAGAAAATGCTAACCAGTTATATTTGAGAGGAATTACTATCAAGAATATATAAAGAACTACAAAAATTAAACAACAAATTCCTGTCATTCAATAAATAAACCAATGAATTGACCAAATAATTCTCAAAAGAAGAAATGCAAATGGTCAGTATTTTGAAAATCAATAAATTTAGTCATCAGGGAAATGTAAATAAAACTATTTCCAGATTCTATTTCACCCCCCCATGAAAATGGCTATGCTGAAGAAAATAAATGACAAAAAATATTGATGTGGGCATACTGAGAAAGACTCCTTATGCCATATGGGTGGTAGTACAATCTGTTGTAGCCACTATGGGAATCAGTCTAGAGATTTCTGAAAACAAAAATTATAACAACCATATGACCCTAGCTCCTGTTCACATACTCAAAGGATTCCATGTCCTTCTACAGAGAAATTTGCACATTCATATTCATTGCTGTTCTACTCACAATAACTAGGAGATCCAATCAGTCTAGGTGTCCATCAAATGATGAATGGGCAATGAAAATATATATTTATATTCTTGCTCCTTAAGGATAGTAATTAATTCAAAGGAATGATTATTTCTGCTCCAGAGAGCTATTCATATCTGCATTTAGTTATGTTTTATATCTAAGACATTTGACTACTAGGTAAAGCATCTTCTGGGTGAACAGACAGGCATTTTGCCAAACCCATGTAAAACATCTCTGAACATCTGGAGAGACTCACTCATTTAGAACCTACCCCAAGATTTGCAAGGATATTTCAAAGTTTATACTTTATAGTGGTATGTTAAAAATAACTATTCCATCTCTCCATATATGGGTATAAATATTGAATATTTCACAAATTTTAATAACTAAGGGCAAATCTCTTAGGACATGTTATTAAGTCTCACAGCATTAACATAAAAACCTCCTGTATAAAATTAAAATGGATGGCTCTCTTCAGACTAGAAAATAGTAATATCCTTAAGGTAATCAGGAACATATAATTGTTATTAATTTTCTTTTTTCAATTTTTTAATTTTTAAAATTTTTCAATTGTTATTAATTTTCAATCCACTCCTGATTTATACTGGAGTCCCAGTTACACCTATTATATTAAATGGGCACAAATGTTCTCCATGTTTCCCTGTATTACACAAGTGATAACTTTGACATTTCTTTTCCACATAACAGGATAATTTGGCTCGGGAAAAGCTGGGTTCTACCTCCTTGAACCAGCCGTATCCAATCCAGAGGGAGACAGTCCAAAAGGGCATGGTAAACCCTTTCAGTTTGGTTCCTGTTTATAGGTATGTGATACAACTCCTGACTTCTGGAAAACTATAAATCAGGATTTACGGATCTGGCAAATAAGAGAGGCTTCTCTGATTCTAGTGACAATTACAAAAAACCGAGGGGGGATGCATACACCCCTCCATCCAGGATGCAATTTTGCCCTACAGTTAAATAAAAGCATTAGTTGATAAATCCTTCTGTGCCAGCTCTGGGCTACCCTACCTGGAGCTGTTGGCCAGGGAGACTTTAAAAGCCCCCCAAACAAAGGCCACTTGCCTATAACTTTGGGTGCACACAGGAAATGGACAGTAAGACCCTATTGCTGATGATACACCATGATATAAGCACAAACAAATTGTGTTGAGACCCCTGCACTGCAAATAACAGTTGACCTTCATGGTGTCAAAAGCACTATGCAAACTCCTGGAAAGAAATGGTCTTTGAACCTTTACTACAGACTTCTCATGCTACACTTTTACATGCCAAAGAAGATGTAGTGGAATCATGGCAGCCTAGTAAATGTACACTCCCAAAGAAAAAATATATATGGTGTATGACATGCAGCTGACACTGTAACCTTGCTGCCCCCTAGTATCAGGAGACTTTATTGACCACATTAGAAAGCTATTGGCATCTCTTTGTCAAAGAGTTATAATGCCAGGACCAAGATATCATCCAAGCATATGTGTCTGTGCCCATAGAGTAACCGGTTATAATCTTTAATACTTGTTACTATTTGTGTTTTATTACTAGAATTCAAAGGAGACTGCTAAACAATCCACCAGTCTGTTGCAAACAGAAACTGGACAGTTTGACCTGTCATCTCAGAGGAAAAAAAAATGGATCTTCTATCTCTCACTCTCTCACCCTCCCCTCCAAAGCCCAGGGACTCTCATGGAAGAGGTTGGTGCATCAGATTTCCAGGGCCAATGAGGGAGGATGACTTGTGATATCACATCAAAAACGAGCTGGATTTTTTTTCTGCTTGATCAACCTGTTTGTGTAAGCAAGTGTCTTCAACTAGACTTGGGGACCCTGGGTTGTACAAGAACTGGACTAAGATGTTAACTAATTGGGTTTATATGGACACTCCTTATGTTTATTGCCTATGTGTACTACTTACTGTTCAAATAAAAAATTAAGAAAGAAAAAAGAAAAAAAAATATATATATACAGTGGAATTTTATTAAGCTGTAAAGAAAATTGAAAACATAAGATTTTCAGGCAAAGAAGCAAAACTGGAAATATTCTATTAAGTGAGGTAACCCTGGCATGGAAAGATAAATGTCACATGTTCTTTCTCATATGTGGATCCTAGCTATTATGCATGTGTATTTATGTAGGGCAAGTGTGTGTAAAATCAAGAAACTAGAAAGGAGCCCATAAGCTGGGCAAAAGGGGCTTTAAGGGAAGTAGTTGGAGGAGTAAGAGAACACATTCCATATGAAAGTGGGAGGAAGAATACTGAGGCGGAAAGGTTCAGCAGGAATGGGGTGGGACCAGGGATGTGGTCAGGATTATGGGGACAGGATCAGAGTCGGGGCACAATTAACCAAATCTAAATATTATGGAAGTGCTATGAGCATGATACATTGTATGCCAATTTTTAAAAAGATAAATAAATGAGGAGGTAAAGATAAGGGAACTCCTACATATCATTAATTGGAATGTAAATTAATATAGTTGTTATGGAAAATAATATGGAAATTCCTAAAAATACTAAATATCATATGAACTAATAGTTCCACTATTGAATACCCAAAGGAAATGAGATAATTATACCAGGAAGATAGACTCCCAAGCCCATTTCATGATTCACAGTAGCCAAATTATGGCATAAACCACAATGCCCTTCAATTGATGAATACATAAAGAAAATGTGACATATTTGCATAATGGAATACTATTCACCCCCAAAAGAATAGAATCTTATTACTTGCAGTGATAGGAATGGATCAGGAAATGCTCATGTTACCTGAAACAAGACAGATACAGAAAAATAAATGCTACATATTATCATTCATTTGTGGAAAATAGCAAGATAATCTTGTTATCTGGGTGTGGAGTGGAAGAGTGGCAACTATAGACTGAGAACTGTAGTGGGATGGAGTCAAGAAGAAATATAATAGGGGGAAGCAAAAACTCAAATATACAGTGCAAGAATCACTTCTATTCTTTAGCCTACAGTAAGGTAATTGTTGCCAAAACAGCCCAAAATATATTTCAAAATGACTAGAAAGAAGAGTGTTAAATTCCCAACACATAAAAGTGATTAATTTTTAACAAAAGAGGTCTATTTACTTTGATGATTATGTGCACAGTATATCTGTATTGACTTTTCATAATACACTCCATGAAGATAGAAATATTTAAATAATAGATAAAAATATATTTTATAAAAGTAAAATCTTTTTTTTTGGTCTTTTCGAGACAGGGTCTCCCTGTAGCCCCAGCTGTCCTGGAACTCACTCAGTAGACCAGGCTGGCCTTGAACTCACAGAGGTCAGCCTGCCTCTGCCTCCCAAGTGCTAAAAGTAAAATCTTTTTTAAAAAAGAGAAAGACTTTACTATTTACTAACCAGAAAGATAAAGGGGAATTCAGGAGACTTCCATTCTTATGCTCATTAAGAACTTTGGACATCTTTAGAACAAGTTATGAGGAATACAATGAGAAGTAAAGTCTTATATCATGTAGCAAATTTGCCAAAGAACCCTTGTAAATCCACTTGGGCTCTCCTATCACTCTTTGCTTTCCTCCCACCAAACCAGATACCTGTCTGTGAATGGTGATTCCACCCCCATCATACATCAAACACCTTGTTTGTGATCTTTATTAAAGTTTGCCTATACTGGCTAAGTGAAGGATCCCAGTGACTTTAACACCACTACAACCTAGGTGATAAGCATGGTTTATTCTAATTAGTATTGATTTTTAAAATTTAAATAGTTATTTATAAAATTAACGCTGCCAGAGGGAAAAATACACGCCCAAAACAAAAGAGATGAATGCTTAACACACAGGAGTATTTTGTAGTGACTTAAATGGCTTTTTGTTTGGTATAAAGTAGGAACAGAGATTAACAAGGTAATGCTATCCTTTTAACCAAAATTATTTGTCTAAACATGTTTCTTAGCTGACATTTAAATTATATCAATTAGGTTCAAATTCATTCTTCCAGGGAACTTCAGTTGAGGAAAAGTCTAAGACTCTGGAGGAATATAATCCAATGACCGTAAAACTAGTACTCTGTTTTAACAAGGTTAATGAAATGTTCTTTGATCTCATCCCCAAACTCTGCCTTATCTCATGATTTAGTCTACAGTTGTTCTGGCCTTCTGCTCCTCCGAGGAGCTCTGGTTTGCCGAACTGGAGACCTCAGAAACGAATCTGCCTCCAACTTGAACCACTGTGAGGCGCGTTTCCTGGCCAACCAGCTTTTCCTGCAAGGCGGCCTTCTCGCGCGAACTCCGGCGTGACGTCACAGCAGCGGTCACCGCAGCCGGCGCTGGCGGTGGCCAGGAGACAAACACCCGAGGTAACTCCTTCCAGATCCGTAGGTCCCTAGACTCAGTGCTCACTTCTCCCCTGAGCCACCCGAACCGCTCCGGTGTTACCGCCCGCCGAGCGGGACAGGCGCGGGCAACCGCCTCTTCTGGGAGATCGTCTGTTTGTACAAACCCACCCAGAGCAGCCTGGCTGTCTAGGACTGCAGGCGGACAAGGCAAGGCCGGTGAGTACCCTTTCCATGAAGACCAGCTGTCAGTGCAGCTACAGGAGTGAGCAGCAGAGGCGCTCGGAGCTGCACTGGTCAAGAGAAACCTCCTGTGGAACAGCATATATTCTGTTAAATAAAGTATTGCCTATGCGAAAAATTAAAAAAAAATACAGCGTTACAGAAAATTTTGAGTGTTTCTAATATAAAGAAATGATGAATGTTTCAAGCGAAGATACGTCACTCTGTTCATTATGCGCTGCATAATGTATGTGAAATATCACACTGTGCCCCATACACACACAGTTACTATGTCAGTTGAAATAAATCTTTGCTCACGCCTTTAATTCCAGCAGGCAGGTGGATCTTTGTGAGATCCAGGCCAGCTTGGTCTACATAGCGAGTTCCAGGCCAGCTGGGGCCACAGGGAGACCCCCATCTCAAACAAAGAAACAAAAACAACAAAACAAAAATAACAAGAACAAAATAAAGCATCAATCCCTACATTAGAACTTAAATGTCAGTTCATAAATGGAGAAAGGATTTTAGTATTTAGTATTACTAGTAAATGAAAACAAAGCACTTAAAATTTTAGTCATAAGGGAAATGGGAATCAAGACTACCCCCAAAGAGACTAGTTCATTCACTAGGATAGCTCTAATTTAAAAATATTGGATAACAGCTACTGTTGGCAAGCATATGGAAGACTTGGAACCTTTGTTTTGAATGAGATTATAAATGATAGCCAGTCGTTAGAAACTGCTAACCAGTTTCTCAAAAGTAAATTCAGAGAACTGAAGACAAGTTTATTTTCTTCCTTGCTTGCTTTTCTTTTTATTTTTGAGACACAGTCTCTTGTTGCCCAGGCAGGTTTTGAACTGCTCTGTAGCAAAGGATGACTTTAAACTGTGGATCCTGTCCCCATGTCCCAAGTGCTGGGATTATAAGCATGTACCTCTAGGTGCATGAAAACAGGTTCTCAAACAAAAATTGCCATATGTCTGTTCATAGCAGCAATATTTCTAGTGGCAGTGACAATGTCCATCAAGAGGTGAATGCGCTAAGGAAAGTGCCTTCCATAATATGTGCATTCAACAGAGGAAATTAAAGCTTCTGCTGCCATATATATATATATGCATATATATATATATGCATATATATATATATATGATTATTTGCATGTATGCAAATTTTCAGTTCACGTAGGTAAATATCCAGAATGATTTCTGGGTCATGTGGTAAAAGAACATTTAATCTGGTAAAACAAACAAATAGCTATCAAACTTTATTCTGAAGTGATGGCAACTTTTATATTCTCACTGTCAATGAATAAAAGCTTATTCCATGTTTTCAACAACATGTGGTGTTAATATTTTGGAGTTGACTCACTGTGACAGGGGTGATGTGCTATTTCATTCATCAGGTTATTAATTCTCTAGTGATGCAAATTTTTAGTGATGCAAATTTTTAGTATGCTTATTAGATGCCACAATTTGAATGCTTGTGTTCTTTCAAAATTCATATCTGGGAAATCTTTGCTCTTCTGAAAGGGCTTGTTTTATCATCAGTTTCCCAATTCTCTTTCTTCCAAGTTCCTGACAATGCAACCAGACTGCTGGTCACAGCCGATGAATCATTATAATCTGCCCATTTCTCCATCTGAGCAAAGTGCATGGCCAGGTTGACTGTTCAGTGTTCTGCCCACTGAGAGGATTTCTTTCACAGCTGTCTTTCAAGAGTGTCCTATATAGGGACTATAAAATTATAGCTGTCCACTCTCAGGTGATGCTTGCAGATTTTATCTATTTATTTATATATATGTGTGTATATGTATGTATAATATATATTACCTATGTAAATGAGGCTTGAGCTTTCTTTTTCTTTTGTCAGTTGATCATAGGAAACTCTGTATCATGTCACAGGTTCGGGCTGGAAGAAAGAAATCAGAATTACTCCATAGGAACCATAAGCATTTAGCCCACTTCTCATAACTTAATTACAGACTTCAGGGCCTTCTTGAGACCAACCATGTGTATACCATCTACATTAAATGATACTGTTGGCTCAGAATTTTATGGCTTTGTGGGTCAGATATACCCAATTTCTGATGAGTAGTTTAGATCACATGGTAGCCTGGTCATTCAATTTCTACTAAAGCCCAGTCCAGAAGCTATTTCTTAAAATTACAGTAGTTATTACCTAAAGCTAGCAGAAATCCTAAAGGCCTGCATTTTAATTTGTTTAACAATGTTTTCCTAAGGCTCCAGACTACATTTATATTTGCCACTGAACCTACACCTACTATTGGATTTTCTAGATACCATTCCCCCACTGGCAGAGAAGCTTACACACCAGCTTGCGTCTTCTTCAGAGGGCTATAGTGTGGTCGTTTGTGACCCATACCTCAGATTCATATGTTGAAATCTTAACCTCCCTGATTACAGTGATTTAAGTGAAAGTAGGGAAAAGTGATTAAGTCATAAGTTCAGAACCTTCATGATTCCAATTAGTGCCCTTATAAAAGAGATTATAGGGCTGGAGAGATAGCCTAGGTTAAGAGCACTCACATGGTGGCTAAGAACCGTCTGTAACCCCAATTCCAGGAGAACTCCAGTTCCAGGGGAATCCACCCTCTTCTGACCTCCGCGGCATTGCACGACCCGGTGCACAAACTTGCATGCAGACAGTACATTCATACACATACAAAAATAAATAAAATAAAATAAAAATTTTTTAAAATAAAAATAAAAGAGATTATAGAGACCTGGCTAATCCCTGCCTTTTGCTAGTTGAGGTTACAGTGAAAAAACTGAAGTCTACTAACCATAAAGTGCACTCTAACCAGAAACCAAATATGACATGTTCTTGGTCTTTCCAGTCTTTAGAATGGTGAGAAATAAATTTCTGTTGTTTATAAGCTACCTAGTTAATAGTATTTTGTTATATCATTGTGAATGTATAAAATAAAAGACCCTTCCTTTATTAAGTATCACTCAAAGCTAACAGCATTTTTAGTCTTTCAGAGTAATGCACCAAATGTGAAATATGTTGCCTTAAAAATCTAAATAGGCAAAAAATATCTAAATAGGCATAATAAGTATTGTTCCTCTTTCTTGCTTGTAGAAAGAACAGATGAAAAGGCATATTCACTGGACCCTTAGAAATACAGAAATTTTATGAAAGTAGAAGTCCCATGGATTTTACTTGGAGATATTAAAATACATCTAGAGTAGTCATTAGTAATTGCCCACTGGGTCCATTCAGAATCACATCATCAGTGAAATGGACTGTTGTGATCTCTTATAGAACAGGAAGGTATCAAAAACCCTCCAAACCAGGCCAATGAGATGGCTCAATGGATAAAGGTGACTACTACCAAACCTTATAATCTGAATTTGATCCTTCCACATGATGAAAGGAGATAACTTTCTCCCCAGAGTTATCCTTTTGCTGTATGTGGTGCTGTATGCCTTTAATACCAGCATTTGAGAGGCAGAGGCAGGTGGATCTCTGTGAGTTCAAGACCATCCTGGTCTAATGGGGAATTCCGGGCTACCCAGGGCAATGTAGTGAGACCCTGTCTCATTAACTAACTAACTAACTAACTAACTAACTAAATAACTAAATAAATAAATAAATAAATAGGGTCCTCTCACCTTCACACATCCGTGGCATCCACACACATACAGTATGTGTGTATATGCATATACATATACATACTATGTGTGTGTAATCTTTAAAAATGTTTACAATACCTCTAAATTAAATTGTTTTCAGTATTATATTCATTATTTTTATTTTATGTGTATGAGTAATTTTCTGTATGTAAGTGCACCCATGTTGTGCAATGCCCACTGAGGTCAGAAGAGGGCAACAGATACCCTGGATCTGGAGTTACAGAGTTTTTAGCCACAATGTGGATGCTGGGGATCCAACCTGGATCCTCTACAAGAGCAGTCAGTGCTCTTAACAGCTAAGCCATCTCTCCACCCCCCACTACACAACTAAACTATCAGAGGGCTGGAAAGTTGATATGTTTCTGAGGCAGAACAGTGAAACTATATTGCTGACCTTGTCATATGAAAATAAATTGTTTCTGGTGAACATTATGGACAGGTATGGAGAAAAGGGGTGGCTGGTCAGTGACTGCCTAATATATGTGTTAAATCTGTTTTGCATTGCTGCCACTAAAGACTTGAAGTGGACAAACTGTAAAAACTTAAAAAGAGGTTTATTTAATCCATAGTTTTGGAGATTCGAGGGCAATGCACCAGCCATTGACTAAACTTTGATGTGTGCCAGGGCACAAAGGTTAATGCAATGACCGTGCCTTACCACAAAAGTGCAGATTGCTTTCTTGTTTCCTTGCTTTCTACACTGTAAAAGACCCAGAGACATTTTGGTGGAAACATAGCTCCTACACAGTAATTTCTCTCACCCATGAACACACTGGCGTAAGGGTCCAGTTAGAAGTAGCATAAGGGAAGCTTGTAAACTGCCATTGATGGGCCTGTATTGGGTGAATACTGGCAGGAATTTAGCCCAGCAGCAGTCATAGTAGTGTGTCTACCCCTGAGGGGAAGGCAAGGCCAGTCTGTGCTTACAAACAGCTATTTCTGGACTAACTTGTTTAACATGTTTGGATTTGAGAGAGAGAGAGAGAGAGAGAGAGAGAGAGAGAGAGAGAGAGAGAGAAAGTGACTCAATACCCTTGCCCTACACTAGTCTGGGAAAAACACACCTCCATCTTTTATCTCCTCAACAAGAAAGGAATCTTACTGGCCTTTTAAAATTCTGTATTGCTCTGTAATTATTTTATTGTTTTTTCTTCCTCACTTTCATTTCTCAATCTTCATCCCACTGACTTTTTTCTCTTTCCTAACTCCTTTTTTCCTTTCTTCAACATCATTATTTTTGATATTTTATATCCATTACTTTATTTTTATCTTGTAAGTGTGCTAGCTTCTGTCCTCTATAGAACTGGTTGTTTTCTTGTCTTGTTTATTTGAATTAATTTTTTTGATGTTGCGATGATATGCTTTTTCTCCACTGAGTGATAGCAGGGACTGAAACTCCAAGACACTGTCTTCTATCAGAAAGAGCCCTGAAAAAGGGAAGGAGAGATCCATCCCAAAAGATGCATAAATAATGTAGAAACACCAGAAAAATTAAAAAGCAAGGCATGATGACCTCTCTAAAATGTCATAACTCCTCTATAACCGAATGAAAAATATTAATGTGTTTGAAATGTTGGACAAAGAATTTGTAAGTGTAATGTGAAAAGTGGTCAGTGACCTCAAATAGGATTCAAATAAACAGATGAATAGAGTGTCAATACAGGATTTGGATGAGAAACTCATCAAAGAGATATTGTGGAGGGAAAAAAAGAGACCTAAACAGACATGCTGGAAATGAAAATTTGAAGAAATTAAATGTTCATCAGCAAGATAAGGTTGAAGAAGTATTTCTTTCAGATAATGATAATTATTTCATTCAGATAGCTGTAAAGAAAGAAAATAAAATCATGATCTTCTGAAGAACTTTGGGACACAATCAAAAGACTGGACCAAAGAAGCCTTGGTGTAGATGAAAGAGCTAAAATAAAAACTATAGGCTTAGAAAATCTCAAAATTACAGAAGAAAATTTGCCAAATCTAGGGAGAGATGTGGGCATCTTAGTACATGAGGCAATTAGATCACCAAATAGACATGGCTAGAAAAGAACCTATCCACTTGAGAATATAAAGTATTGAGTGCACAATAAGAGTCTTGAAAGCTACAAGAGAGAAGTGACTATCTACTTACAAAGGCAAACTCAGCAGGTCTCAGTAGAACCTTGAAAGCTAGGAAATCACAGAATGAAATATTTTGGTCCCTAGGGGTAAATAATTGCTGGCCAATGTTGCTATATCCTGAAAACTTATTTTTAAAATCAATGGAGTAAAGACATTCCAAGTGCCAGTAAATAAATTTGCAAACACTCAGCCAAAATTGCAGAAGATACTTAAGGAAATCTCCAAACAGACAGGGAAGATAGGCACATGCAGAACCTCAGTAAAAAAGTTAATTTCATGAGAGTTGGAGAAACGAAAACTAGGAAAGACTCAAACACATTCAAATCAGTAAACCAGCAAAGCTCTTAGATGAATAAGGATGAGTAGAAAGGAACAAAGTATATTTGAACCAACCAGCAAAAGCAAATAAAGAGTTTGTGAATTAGCTCATGGTGCTCACTAATCTAAATGTATGGTCTTTAATGTCCACTTAAAAGACAGATTGGGCTGGGCGTGGTGGCACATGCCTTTAATCCTAGCACTTGGGAGGCAGAGGCAGGTGGATCTTTGTGAGTTCAAGGCCAGCCTGGTCTACAGAGCAAGTTCCAGGACAGCTGGGGCCACAAGGAGACCCTATCTCAAAAAGCCCAAATACTACTACTAATAATAATAATAATAATAATAATAATGTGGAGACTGATTGAAGACAACCAACATAGACCTTTTGCCTTCACACCATGCACACATGTGCACATGTATGCACACGCAAATGTAAATACACCAGATACATACACAANAAAAAAAAAAAAAAAAAAAAAAAAAAAAAAAAAAAAAAGACAGATTGGTTGAGTGGATCAAAACACAGATGCAACTGTTGTCTGCAAGAAAGTACATCACTGGCAAAGACAGACACAGAGTGAAAAAAGGAAGTCTGGGGAACAAATTCTTCCAAGCTAATAGAAAATTTTTGAAGTACCAACGCACACACAATGATTTGATTGATCTTTGTTATCAAAAGTTGCCTGGGCTTATAATCACCTACAAGATAAACCTGAGGGATTGTGTGTGAGACCACTTCCAGAGTAGACTCACAGGAGGAATGTGGGTGGCAGCATCCAATGGTCCGGTGGCCCAGAGTGACTAAAGGGAGACAAAGAAGAAATCCAGATGAGCAGAAGCATTCCTCTATCTCGGAAATGAGGAAATGGCCTCACACTCCTGTTAATACAACCCAAACCCACTTGCCACCATGTCTTCCCCACCATAATAGTCTGTGCTCTCAAATAAATCTTTCTGTCCCTTAAGTCACTTTTTTTGTGTGATGAGATTCTTTCCTTATTTTTATCTTTTGAGAATTCATACTTGTTTTGATCAAATCCACTCACATTCTCTTCCCTCCAATTCTTCCCCAATTCCACCACCATTATTGCCTCTTGGTTTCATGTGTTTGTTTGTTTGTTTGTTTTTTTGTTTTTTTTTCATAAGCCCACTGCGTCCACACAGCTGCCAGTATGTGTAAGGATGTAGAACCATCTGTTGGAGGATGGGTACTCTTTCAGGGCCTGCATCTCTGAGGAAAACTGACCCACCGTCAGTTGTCAGTTGCTCCTCAGGTAGGAGTGGAACTTTGTGACCTTCGTCTCCATCCATGCTGGGGTTTCATTTGGTTTGGTCTTGTGCAAGTCTTGTGCATACAGTTGCAGCCCTCCTTGAATTCATGTGTGCAACTGTTCTGACCTCTCTGTGAAACAATGTTTCTCTATAGTCATCCACTACTTCTGATGCTTATAATCTCCCCACCCCTTTCTGTGATGATCCTTGAGCTTTGAGAGGAGGGAGTGTGGTATAGGTGTCCCATTTGGGCTGAGGACTTCTTAGTCATTTCCTCTCTGCACATTGACCAGTTATGAGTCTCTGTGTTACTATCTACTACAGAGCAAAGATTCTCTGAAGCAGATTGAGAAATGCAGTAATCTGTGGGTATAAAAATAAGTACTAGGTTACAGTTTAATATTCTGTCCACTTAACAGAATAGGTCTAGGTCCCATGACCTAACTAGATATGGCCAGTTTATTTGTTCGTCTAAGACAGAGTCTCACCATGTAATTCTGGCTAGTCTGGAACTTACTATATACCAGGCTGATTTAAAATTCACAGAGCTCTGCCTGCTGTCTCCCGAGTGCCTGGATTAAAAGTATACACTAATATTCCTGGCTAGCTGTGGGTTCTAAGTCCCATTAACAGTGCCAGGCCTGAGTTCTGTTTTCTTTTGAAGCAGTCCATAAATCCAATTAGAAACTGATTGGTTACTCCCATAACAACCATGCCACTATTTCACCAGTGGGTATATGTTCTAATTTGCTTCTCTGTTGCTGTGATAAAACATTGACCAAAACCTACTTGCAGGGGAGCTTATTTCATCTTAAGGGTTATAACCATCATGGATCATTGGCAGAAGCCAAATCAGGAAGTCAAGACATGAGCTGAAGCTGAGACTGTGGAGGACCACTGCTTTCTTATTTGCTTCTTCTGGCTTGTTACTTATATAGCCTAGACACCTTCCCTAAGAATGGAACCAACCACACTGGGATTGCCCTTCACACATAAACTGGAAATTAAGAAAATGATGCCTATGGCCGCAGGCCAGTCTGGTGGAGAATATTCCTCACTTGAGGTTCCCATTTCCCAGGTATATCTAGTTTATTTTACATTGACAAAAGCTAACCAGCACAACTGACTCTTTGTAAACACCACAAACACATCACTGTTAAAGCCATAATCTTTTTCTTATTTATTTCCAAGATCTCATGTTAATATCCAGTATGAAACAAAGCACAATTTAATAAGTTCCACAAGTTTAAAAATATAAACATTTTTAAAGTTCAAAATCTCTGTAAAATATTCAAAGTCTCTTAACTGTTAACTCCTGTAAAATAACAATTAAAAAGTTAAATATTTATTTTTAAAGGGAAGAAGTTGGCACAGTTAAGGAATATCCAAGTCTAGCATTTTAGCTCAGTATGACATCTTTGACTCACTCATGATCACCTGTGCTCCCAAAGACTTGGGAAGCTCCATGTCTCTTCTATCTTCAGCACCCACATTTTGCCTCCCAGGCTCGGGTCAGGTCCACTTTACATGTTCTGCTGGCCTTGGTGATTATCCTGTGGTCCTGGCATCTCCAATATCCTGTGGCCTCCATTGCAACTGAAGCCTCACCTTCACCAATGGTTCTCCTGGCCTCTGACAGTGCCAAGCCACAGTTTTTCTTTATGACTTCTTCAATTCTAGGATTTCTCCTGCAACTAAGGCTGCACTACCACCAAGTGGCCTTTCCCAGTTTCTCACAGTTCCATGCCTCAGCTGCTTTCCAGGACCTTCAGTCCTCCAGCTTTCATGCCAATGCAATTAGTACCATGTGGGAGACTCTTACACATTACTAAATTCAGTTTCCAGCTGGAAATACTGCCTTGGCACTCTCTAGACTACAGCTTCAGTGGTCACCTTGAGGAAATAGTTTCCAAAAGATTCTATCTCACTGATTTGGTATCTTCTTAATCACAGTGTATTTTTCACCCCCAAATAACCAGCATTGATTTTCCAGTAAAGCAAAAGTGTCACTTCATTGGTAATGGATTCTTGTTAAATATAACTGATTCTTTAATCCCAGCTGACCAGAAACCACAGGCTCTTAATCCAAAATATCATACAAATGGTATGCATAGATTCTTTGATGGATTCTAAAACTTCACAAGCCAGATGTCCATGGTCCGCATTACTCACCACATCATCTTCCAAGTTCCCATAACAGCTCATTAATCTTTGAGCACTCAATGGATTTCCCAGCCCAAAGCACAACATATTTTACAACCTTCTGACAAGACAGTCCAAGACATATAATCCACATGGTCAGGTCCATCACAGCAACATACCATGTGCCTTGTACCAGTTTCAGTTCTAGTTTGCTTTCTTGTTGCTGTACTAAAATAACAACCAAAAGCAACTTTGGGAAAGAAAGGGGTTCACTTGTCTTACACATTAGTCATCTAGGAAAGCCAGGGAAGTAGCTCAAATCAGGAACTGGGAAGCAGGTAGAGAAGCAGAGACCATGGGGAAATGCTACTTACTGGCTTGTTTTCTCTGGCTCACCTTTCTTTTTTTTAATTTTTAAATTTATTTTTGTATGTATATGAATGTATCTGCCTCTTCCTCCCAAGTGGTGAGATGAAAGGCATGTACCCCCACACCCAGCTACAATGAAAATTTTAAACTCCTGAAGGAGATTGAAGAAGATTTCAGAAGATGGAAAGATTTCCCATGCTCATGGTTTAGAAAAATTAGTATATAAAAATGTCCATTCTACCCAAATTAATATACAGATTCAGTACAATCCCAATGAAAATCATCATCAGTTTCTTCACAGATTAAAAAAAAAATCTTAAAGTTAATATGGAGAAACAAAAGACCCTGGACAGCCAAAGCTACCCTGAGCAAAAAGAGAAATAGAAGGGGAAATTACCATACCAGACTTCAAACTATATTACAGGGCTGTAGTCATAAAAACAGCCTGGTATTGCAACAAAAACAGACCCATAGAGCAATGGAACAAAATTGAGGATCTGAACCTGAGCACATCCCGTTTCAGCCACCTCAAATTTGAGGGGCCAAAAAGAATCAATGGAGGAAAGACAGCATCTTCACCAAATGGTGTTGGCATAACTGGATCATCACTTGTAGAAGAATAAAATTAAACCCCTAACTCTCACCATGTGTAAAACTCAACTCCAAATGGATCAAAGACCTCAATTTGAAACCTGAAACTCTGAAAATGATCAAATAAAACATTGGTAGTAACCTACAAGACATGGGCATAGGAAAAGACTTTCTAAATCAGACAGCAGCTGAGCAAAAAATAAGGTCAACAATTGACAAGTGGGACCTTATTAAACTCAAGATCTTCTGTACAGCAAAAAAAAAAAAAAGTGAAGAGAAAACAAAGAGAGTGGGAGGAAACCTTCACCACTGATACATCTGACAGAGCATTAACTTCCAGAATAAACTACTCAAAAAACAAAGAAGAAAACAAACCACTCACTCCAAAGATGGAGTAAAGAGCTGAACAGAGACTTCACAAGTGAGGAAGTAGAGATGGCTGAGAAACATCTTAAAAAGTGTTCAACCTCACTAATAATTAAGAAAATGTAAATTAAGACCACCTTAAGATTTCATCTTATTCTGGTAAGACTAGCTATGATCCAGAAGACAAAGGATACCAAATGTTGGAGAGGTTGTGGGGAAAGGGGAACACTCATCTACTGCTGGTGGGAATGAAAACTCGTGCAACCACTATGGAAATTACTGTGGAAAACTCTTAAAAGACTCAAAATGAGCCTACCACCTGACCCAGTCTTACCTCTTCTGGGTATATACCCACAAGACTCATCCTACTGCAGAGATATATGCACATCTATGTTTATTGCAGCTCTCCTCACAATAGAGAAGAGCTGGAACCAACCCAGGTGTCCCTCAACCAATGAGTGGATAAAGTATGGTAACAGCTACACAATGGAATTCTATGCAGTGGTAAAGAAAGATGACAGTCATGAACTTTGCAGGTAAATGGATGGAGCTAGAAGCCGTTATGCTAAGTGAAGTATCATAGTCCCAGAAAAACAAATGACAAATAGTATCCCTCATTTGTGGATGCTAGCACCAAATCCCTAGGCAACCTGAGGGGGCTGGAGAGATGGCTCAGTGGTTAAGAACCCTGGCTGCTCTTGCAGAAGACTCAGGTTCGATTCCCAGTACCCACATGGTGGCTAAGAACTGTCTTTAAGATGGGAGTGGTGGAAAGAAAGGCAAGCTGAGCAATGTTAATGTTATATTTCTTTTTATCTGAAGGCAACTGTGCTGTTATAATGTAAATCCCTTAATGGGATCTAGAATTAACTTACCACTTAGTTTCACACTTTATAATTGCAGTATATGGCTGGGGGATTTTAGAGTAATATAAAATTAAAGGGAAAAATGTGAAGCCCTAAACCTATTTTGGAATTAAAATAGTTTATTTTCAGAGGTAATAACTTTGGTATATATGTGACATATATAGGCATATTTTGGAGCAATACAATGGGGGGGGACAATAATGACAAAAGGACTGGGTCAAAGAAATGACTGAAACAGTTAACTTCTGCCCCAAACAATAAACCTCTGCAGAGAAAAACTTTAAAAAGACTGAGGAAAAGATGCAAGGCATGTGTGGCAGAATGCATGAACTGGAGTAGTGTGGGGGCATGGAAAGAGGAATGTCTAAATTGGACTGAGATATGATGTATGAAATGCACAAAACATCAATAAAATATTTTATAAAAAATCCTTGGGGCTGGAGAGATGGCTCAGCAGTTAAGAGCACTGACTGCTCTTGAAGAGGACTTGGGTTCAATTCCCAACACCCACATGACAGCTAAGAACCCTCTTTAAGCTGGGTGTGGTGGCTCATGCCTTTAATCCTAGCACTCAGGAGGCAGAGGCAGGTGGATCTCTGTGAGTTCAAGGCCAGCCTGGACTACAGAGTCAGTTCCAGGCCTGCTGGGGCTATCGGGAGACCCTGTCTCAAGAAACAAAATCCTTAAATTCATATGGAAAATCACAAGACCCTGAACAGCCAAAGCAACCCTGAGCAAAAAGATAAATATAGGGGAGATCCCTATACCAGACTTTAAACTATATATAACAACAGTCTGGTGCTGGCACAAAAACAGACCCATAGACCAATAGATCCAAACTTGAGCACCTCATATTTGACAAAGGGTCCAAGAAGACTCAATGGAGGAAAGACAGCATCTTCAGCAAAAGGTGTTGGCAAAACTGGATCACCACTTATAGAAGAATAAAATTAAACCCCTACCCCTGAGCTTCTCTATATTTTATACAAGAGTTCTTAATCAAATACAGACCCCCTTTCCCTATCCACACCACCAACCTCCCACCAGACCTCATGCATTGCCTGTACATGTTAAGTCCTATCCAGTCAAGCATTTGTAACCAGATGTCCTTCAGAAGAAATTTATCTACTGGAGTCTAATAAGCCTACATAGAGAATTTAAGTAAGGCATACTCTCCCTCACCCAGTAGTAATCAGTTTCCAATAGTTCCCAGTCTAAGGCCAATCTGCCACCCATTTCTCCTGCTCCACTCTGGGCCCTTATCTGGCATGGGTCCAGTGCTTGATGCCACCATTGCCACAAGTTCACATGTGCAAGTTTCCAGTGGCCTGAAGGCCTCTGATTCTCTATGTTCAAGAACCAGCTCTGGGTCTTACAATCATTCTTCCCCCTCTTCTACAATGGTCCCTGAGCTGTGGATGGGTGAGGTTTAATATGAGTCCTATCCAGGGACACACTCAGCAGTCTCTTATTCTTTGAAACTTGGCAAATTTGGCTTTCTGTGTGCATCACACTCTGTTGTATAAGGAAGCTTCAATGGCGAGAGTTGAGGGATGCACTAGTTTTCTCTCTACCCCTCATCTATATTCCATGACACTTTTGTGTAGACGGTCAACTGTAGATGTGTCATCTAGGATGGCATCTCTAAGACATATATTCTCTGTGTCTGACCAGTTGGGTTCTGCAGTATCCTCCATCTGTTGCAAAAAAGAAACTTCTTTGATGAGTGGTGTGTGGTATACTTGTCTGTAAATATAAATATCCATATTTTGCATATGGTAAGAAATATTATTTGTCTAGAGACAATGAAAGAAATAGGGGATCTTTGACCTCTCCATCTCTATTTGCCTGTGTTTACAGTGCCACCCAAATGTTCCCTCCCATTGAGAGGGCTTTAAGTGCTCTTAGCTGTTGATTACTTCCCCCCCCCCAATTACAGTGCCACTACTGAACCAATAGAGGTAGTTTGCTCTGTCAGTTATGGTTATTAGTCTTTAGGGCTAGGTTAGACCATTGGTTGATTTTCTCCCTTAGCAGCTTACATGCTATCATCTAGCATTATGAGAGCTATACTTCAGGTAGAAGGCTTCTAGGGAAATTCCTGCTCCAAGGCCTGTATCTGAAGTATATCCTATCTTCAGCAGTAGGATCTTATATTCTAGTTCTTGGAGATAACAAAGAGCTCTGACAGTAGTCTTTGTTATTTGGGGAACCTCTGGACCACTCTCACCAACCACTCCAGGGGAAGTCTCTCCTGTCTGGCACTGTGTTTCTTGTCATACAGACCTCAGGTATACGTATGCACTAATGCTCAGACACTGTATGTGCATGTCTCAGGGTCTTTCGGGGCAACACGTTTCTCTCTGGCTTCCATAGCCTCCCAATATCCATTCACCTCTACTCTCTCTTCCTCTCATCTGATCACCCTCCTCCCTTCCAAGTCTCAGCTCCCTCATTATATCTGCCCCCCTCCCATAACATCTGCCCAAAACACCATGTGAGGTCTTTCCATCTTCTGATGTCTTCTTCGATCTTCTTCAGGGATTTAAAATTTTCATTGTAGAGATCTTTGGTATTTTTGATTAGGTTTGTTTCTAGGTACTTTTTGAGGCTATTGTGAATGGGAGAGTCTCCATGTATTTTTTTTTCTCCATTTGCTTATTGTTGGTGTAAAGAAAGGCTACTGTTGGGCTGGAGAGATGGCCTAGTGGTTAAGAGCACCGACTGCTCTTACAGAGGACCCGGGTTCGATCCCCAGCACCCACATGTTGGCTGAGAACCGTCTGAAACTCCAATTCCAGGAGAACTCCGGTTCCAGGGGAATCCGAGACCCTCTTCTGACCTCCGCGGCATTGCATGACATGGGTGCACAGACTTGCATGCAGACACATTCATACACATACAGAAATAAATAAAAATTAAAAAAATTAAAATTAAAATTAAAAAAGGCTACTGAATTTTCTAGGTTAATTTTGTATCCTCCCAGTTTACTGAAACTCTTGATAGTTTCTAGGAGTTTCTTGGTGGAGTTTTTTGTGTCCCTTAGGTAAACTATCATATCATCTTCAGAAAGGGATAGTTTAACTTCCAGTTTTCCAATTTGTATTCCTGTAATTTCCTTTTCTTATTTTATTGCTCTAGCAAGGGTTTCAAGCACTATATTGAAGAGGAGTGGAGATAGGGGACAGCCTTGCTAGATTCCTGACTTTAAAGGGAATGCTTCTAATTTTTCCCCATTTAGGATGATGTTGGCTGTGGGTTTGTTGTATATGGCTTTGATTATGTTGAGGAATGCCCCCCCCAGTCCAATTACCTCTAGGACTTTAAAAAGAAGGCATATTGGATTTTGTCGATGGCTTTTTCCACATTGATTGAGATGACCATGTTGTTTTTGTCTTTCAGACCATTTATATACCTATGACATTTATTGATTTGTGTATGTTGAACCATCCCTGTATCTCTGTTATAAATCCGACTTGATCATGGTGAATGACCTTTTTGATGTGTGCCTGTATGCAGTTTGCGAGTATTTTGTTGAGAATTTTTGCATCTATGTTCATTAATGAAATGGGCCTATAGTTTTCTTTTTTGGTTGTATCTTTGCCTGGTTTTGGTATTAGAGTGATGTTGGCTTCATAGAAAGAAATTGAGAGATTTCCCTCTGTTTCTGTCTTTCTGAACAATTTAAGTAATAGTGGTTGTATGTCCCCTTTAAATGTTTTCTAGAACTCTGAAGTAAATCGATATGGTCCTGTGTTTTTTTTTTTTTTTTAGTAGAGAGGTTTGGGGTTACTATTTCAATTTCCTCATATGTCACGGGTCTGTTTAAGTTGCCAACATCTTCTTGTTAAGTTTTGATGAATTCCAAGATTTCAGATATACATCTATTTCTCTTAAGTTTTCAAACTTAGTGGATTATGGGTTTTTTGTTGTTGTTGTTGTTTTGTTTTTGGGGGGGTGTTTTCGAGACAGGGTCTCCCTGTAGCCCCAGCTGTCCTGGAACTCACTCTGTAGACCAGGCTGGCCTTGAACTCACAAAGATCCACCTGCCTCTGCCTCCTGAGTGCTATGATTAAAGGCGTGCGCCACCACATCCGGCTGGATTATGGGTTTTTAAAATATCTGAATCTTTTCAATGTCGTGATGTTTCCCTTTCATCTTGAATTCTATTGATTTGGAGTTGCTGTTTCTTTTGGTTTACTGGGCTAGAGGTCTATCTATCTTATTTATCCTTTCAAAGAACCAACATTTGTATTCATTGATTCTTTGTATTCTTTTGATCTCTACTCTAATTGTTATTTCATCTTGTCTTTTGGGTCTAGGATTCATTTGTGGTTGCCTCTCAAGTGTTTTTAGGTGCAGTGTTAGATCATTTATTTGTGCTCTTTCTGTTTGTTTGTTTTTTAATGTAGCCATTTAGGGCTATAAATTTCCCTCTTAGGACTGCTTTTAAATTATCTCATAGGTTTTGATGTGTTGTATTGTTTTTTCATTTAGTTCCAGGAAGATGTTTATTTCTTTCTTTATTTCTTCCTTGACCAATTCATTATTCAGGAGTGTGTTGTTTGGTCTCCAAGTGTTCCTGTAGATACTAGGGCTTGTTCTGCTGTTGATACTGAGCTTTATAGCACTGTGGTCTGATACAATGCATGGGGTTATTTAGATCCTTTTCTATTTGTTGAGGGTTTTTCTGTGTCCCAGTATGTGGTCAATTTTGGAGAATTTCCCGTAGGGTGCTGAGTATAAAGTATATTCTCTGGTGTTTGGGCTGAATATTCGGTAGATGTCTGTGAGGTCCATTTGCTGTATTGTATTGTTCAGTTGAGACGTCTCTCTGTTTATTCTTTGTCCAGTTGACCTGTCCAGAGCACTCAGTGGGGTTTTGAAGTCCCCTGCTATTTGTGAGCTGGGATTAATCTGTGCCTTGAGGTCATGCAGAATTGTGCTTATAAATTTCAGTTTATTGCCGGGTGTGGTGGCGCACACTTTTAATCCTAGCACTCAGGAGGCAGAGGAAGGCGGATCTTTGTGAGTTCAAGGCCAGCCTGGTATACAGAGCGAGTTCCAGGACAGCTGGGGCTACAGGGAGACCCTGTCTCAAAAAGACCAAAAAAAAATTCAGTTTACTAGAGTTTGGTGTATATATGTTCATGATTGTGACATTTTCCTGGTTAATTGCTCCTTTGAAATGGATGTAATGGCCCTCTTTGTCTCTTCTGATTAGTTTTACTTTGAAGTCTATTTTGTCTGATAATAGAATAGCCACCCCTGCTTGCTTTTTGGTACCATTTGCTTGGAATAATTTTTTCCATCCTTTCACCTTAAGTTGGTGCCTATCCCTGAGGGTGAGATGGGTTTCTTATAGATAGCATAGAGATTGATTCTGTTTCCTAATTCATTCTGCCAGTCTATGTATTTTGATTAGGGAGTTTAGACCATTAATATTTAAGGTTATCATTGAGACACGTGTATTGCTTCCTTTCACCTTATTTTATGGTTGCATTTTTGGTCTAGGTCTGTATTTCTGCAGTTATAGTTTTATTAATTACTCTCTCTCTAGCTGCTGGGGAATAGTTGATCCTTTCCTCAGTCCTTTGAATTGCTTTGAATTTTTTCTGACGTGTTGGTTTTCTTGACATGTATTCTATTTATTCTTTATTTCTCCCTCTCTCTCCTTCATATATTTCATATTTATTATAAGTAATTAATAAGATGGAACAGTTATCTCAAAAACTAACAAGAATAGAAAAACAATTATGACACTCCAAAATTAAGATTTGGAGTACAATATATGATGAAGAGCGGAGAGCAGAGAAGATGTTTTACCATACGGGTTCATAAAAATGGAAAGATAGACTGGAGTTAGAAGCAGTCAATAATGTTGTGTCCATAGTAACTGTAGAATAACTTTGGTCCCCATGGACATCTTTACTTCTTCATTTGTGAAGTCCCTCTGTTACTCTTGACTCCATCTTTGGAGTGGGTCATTTGTTTTCTTCCTCCTTTGTTTTTGGAGTAGTTTATTTACTCTGGATGTTAATCCTCTATCAGATGTATCACTGGTGATGGTTTCCTCCCACTCTGTGGTTTTTCCTTCACTTCTTTGATTTCCTCTTTCATTGTACAGAAGCTCTTGAGTTTAATAAGATCCCACTGTTCAATTATTGACCTTACTTTGGGGCAGCTGCTCTCTGATTTAGAATGTCTTTTCCTGCACCTATCTCTTGTAGGTTACTACCAATGTTTTCTATCATTTTCAGAGTTTCTGGTGTCAATTGAGGTCTTTGATCCATTTGGAATTGATTTTTGTACATGGTGAGAGGTAGGGGTTTGGTTTTAGTCATCTACAAGTGGTGATCCAGTTATGCCAACACCATTTGGTGAACATGCTGTCTTTCCTCCGTTGAGTCTTCTTGGCCCCTTTGTCGAATATGAGGTGGCTGAAATTGCATATGCTTAGGTTTGGATCTTCAATTTTGTTCCATTGATCAACAGGTCCGCTTTTTGCCACTACAAGGCTGTTTTTATTACTATATCCCTGTAGTTTAAACTCTGGTATGGTAATCCCCACTGTTTTGCTCTTTTTGCTCAGGGTTTCTTTGCTATCCAGGTCTTTTGTCTTTCCATATGAACTTTAAGATATTTATTTCTAGGTCTGTGAAGAAGCTCATGGGGATTTTAACTGGGATTTCATTGAATCTGTATATTACTTTGGGCAAGATGGTCATTTTTACTATATTAATTCTCTAATTCATGAGCATGGGAGGTCCTTCCAACTTCTGGTATCTTCTTCAATCTCCTTCAGGGATATAAATTTTTCATTGTAGAAATTTTTGGTGTCTTTGGTCAGGTTTATTCCTAAATATTTTATTTTTTGGAGGCTATTGTGAATGTGAAAGTCTCCTTGTATTCCTTCTCCAGTTGCTTGTAATTGGTGTAAACAAAGACTATTGATTTTTCTAGATTAATTTTGTATCCAGTCACTTTACTGAAACAGTCATTTCTAGAAGTTTTCTGGTGGAGTTTCTGGCATCCCTTAGGTAAACTATCATGTCATCTGCAAAAAGGGATAACTTGACCTCCTCTTTTCAAATTGGTACTCCTTTAATTTCCTTTTCTTGTCTTATTGCTCTTGTGAATATTTCAAGCACTGTGTTGAAAGAAGTGGGGATGGGGGCAGCCTTGCTGTGTTCCTGACTTTAAGGTGGATGCTTCTAATTTTTCCCCATTTAGGATGATGTTGGCTGTGGGCTCTTCGTATAAGGAGTATAGATTTTTATTGTATTCCCTTACAATGTTCTGGAATTTTTGGTGTCTATTGTGATATTCCCCTTTTCATTTCTGATTTTGTTGATTTGGATTTCCTTTCTTTTAGTTAACTGGGCTGAGGGTCTATCTTGTTTAACCTTTAAAGAAGACCCAGCTCTTCAATTCATTGATTTTTTTTTGTACTTTTTGTTTGTTTCTATTTCATTGACTTCTCTGATTTTCATTATTTCTTCTCATATACTAGGTTTGGGGTTGTTTTGTTCTTGAGTCATTTACATGTGCTATTTATGATTTTTCATGTAGGCACTAAGAACTATAAACTTCCTGCTTAGGACTGCTTTTAGGGTGTCTCAGTGGCTTTGTTGTGTTATATTTACATTTCCAGAAATACTTTTATTTCTTAATTTCTTCTTTAACTCATTCACCATTCGGGAGTGGGTTGTTTAATCTCCATGAGTTAGTGTAATTACTAGAGCTTCTTTTGATTTTGATTATAAACTTCGTTGCACTATGATATGATAGGAGGCATGGAATTATTTCAATTTTTTGTATTTGTTGAGGTTTGGCTTGCATCCCAGAATGTGACCAGTTTTCGAAAAAATTACATGGACTGCTGAATAGAAAGTATTCTTTGGTGTTTTGGTGGAATATTCTGTTAATATCTATTATATCTATTTCCTGTAAGATGTCATTTAATTCAGATGTCTCTGTTTATTCTTTGTCCAGTTTACCTGTTTATTGAAAATGGTGCTGTATTATGATCACTTGCTACTACTGAGTTGGGATTAATCTGTGTTTTATACTCCTGGAATACTCTTCTTATGAAATTTGTGCTCCAGGGTTTGGTGCATATATGTCTGTGATTATAATATCATCTTGATTGATTGTTCCTTTGATTAGAATGAAATTATCCTCTTTATTTCTTCTAATTAGTTTTGATTTTCCATTCCTCTTCGACCATGATAGATAGTTTTGCTGGATTAAGTATTTGTGTTTAGTATTGTTTAGAACTGCGAATACTTTTGTCCAGATTCTTCTGACTTTCATAATTTGCATTGAAAAGTCAGCTCTAATTCTAATGGGCTTTCTTTTATGTAACTTATAGTTTTTCCTCTAGCAGCTTTCAATACCCTGTCTTTGTTTTATACATATAATGCTTTAGTATTCTATTTGCTTTTATTTTTTAAACATTTGTCAGTGTTTGTTGGGGGGCAGAGCAAGTGCACATTAGTGCAAGTGGCCTAGGAGCAAGGGGCAATGGAACTCTGTGGAGTTGAAGTTCCCAGTGAATTGTGAGGCTCCAGGTGTGAGTGCTGGTACTTGAATGAAGAGAAGGATGCAGACTGATCTGCTGAGTCATCTCTATAGCCCCTTATATTTGCTTTATTTAAGAAATATATTTTTACCTTATGTGTATGAATCTTGCTGCATGTCTGTATATACACTGCCTTTCTAACTATATTTATCATTGGTATGTAGAAAGCTACTGGTTTCTGTATGTTAATGTTTTATCTTGCCATTGCTCCTAATGTATTCATCAATTCTAAAAGCTCTCTACTAGAATCTTTAGGGTCTCTTATGTGTAAAATGAACTATTCTGAAAATACACTTTGGTCTCTTCATTTTTTATCCCTTTTATTTGCTTCTCTTGTATTGCTTTAGCTAATACTCCTAGAACTATCTTTACTAAAAAGTAGATAAGGAGATCTCCTGAGCCCAGCAGCAGGAAGAGGGGAAGATAGGTAGGAACTGGGTGCCTTGGCGAGCTGATTGCTGATTGTTTGGTCCTGCTGTCTTTGGTTTGATTGGCCTTTGTGGCTGTGAGGTTGGAGTTATCCCCCCAGCTGGGATTAAAGGTGTGGTCTTTGGCTTGATTAGATCTAGTGGCTGTGGGGGCGGAGTTATCCTCCCAGCCGGTATTAAAGGCACGCTTGTGTGACTCTTGAGATTTGAGATCTCNGCAAAACTACATATATTCAAAACAGGAATAAATTCAAAATACAATTAGAAGACATAAAGAGATAATCATCAATCAATTCAACCACACTCACATCAAGAGAATATTAATCAACAGACATTGAATTGTCGTCCGTAGTTCACTAGAAAACTTGTCTTGTTGTCTAGCAAATAGGTTATTAAGGTTAACAGGAAACCTTAAGAATGAAGCATTACAATGGGTTATATTTGAAATAAGCATCAAAGAAAAATATTTCTGTGGATAAGTGAAATAGCATAAAGCTCTATCAGTTTATACCTTTTTGATAGCTAATGCGCTCAGGCTGACTTTCGTTATCAGTTTGCAACTCTGAACTGTCATCCATAAGGTGTGTGTTATTTAAAAACACCTGATATCGCTTCACAAACTTTGGTAGTCAACTGTTTATTGGGAGGTTTGGAAATACAGCCACCCTTTAGTGGTCTCACAGGTGTGAAACAAGTGCTCCATGGCTAGATGGTGCTTATAGTAGGACATTTGGTTATCTGTTGAGGACCAACTGATTCCACCAACAATCCACTTGCTGCAGCTCTGCTTCCTGGTTATGATTCCAGGGTAGCATGGTATGTCATATTGCCGAGAGAGTTCTTCCCACCATTTAAAAGGTACTACCCCAATGGAACTCAAACATCTACCAATATACCTCTCACCCTCTTATGGCGATGGAAACCAATACCCTTCGAATGCCTATTGAGATTTGAAATAAATTCCTCCTGTAAATTGTTTCTATTGGGCTTTGAATCACAGCAAATGAGAGAAAAGTCACTCAAGAAATTACATTATGGTATCAAGACAGTGGTTTTTTACTTGCTGGATAAATTCTTTGACCCATGTTGGTTCTTGGGTCTTAGAACTTCGACTTTATAGAGGAAACACAGACAGAGTTATTGAGCATTTTAGGTCTCAAGCAACAGCCACCCATAAGAAATCTGTATGAGTCAGCAGCCTGATTTATCGCTAGCCCTACGGTGATTAAGATTCAGGTGGTAGATCAAAATAGGTTATTAGAGTACTGCACAGAAAGTCTGCTCTAGGGAAGGTCAGGTTAGGATATGAACATTCTGTATTGTGTGACATTGTGGCATGGGCCATTTGTTATGTACTCAAATCTGGCAGAGAATGTGGGTGATATGATTTGATTTTTTTCTCTGAAAATTGAGCCAAGCTGAATTCAAAAGTAATGGATAAGGTTTTTCTGTGGGTCTACGAGGAGCCTATTTCATTATCGGAGGGAACACAAACGGCATGGGTAGTCGCGCACAGCAAACCTCATCATAATACAAAAAAGAAATATATTCCATGCCTCGATCATATCAAGTGCAACGGAAGTATATAATCAAATCAAAGAGACGCTGGGGTGAATCTTGCTGTCTGACTATTTGACTACTTTAAGGCTAACAGATAGTGGTAGATAATCCAAGGAAGCAAAATATGGTGGAGCAGATTGTGGATGTGGTGAAAAATGTAGAAGCAGCACTAGAGAGGAGCCAGAAGACCTCTGAGAGGAAGTTGTAGGGACCTCATGACAAGCTACAACACAACTCCACTCAAAAGGGGCTGTACTGTTTTAATGCCGTTAATGGAGCACCAGTAAAGAGCACTCGTTGGAGGCAAAAGTAAAATTTGGATGTTGTCCTTGATTGGAAAGATCTTTCTCATATAACCATTACTTCATATGAAGAGCTCATTAGTCAATATAAAAACGTGAAAAACCAATTAATGAAAGACTTCATTCGAGAAGATAGAGCCTCAAGGATGTCCTTCAAGAATGTGGTTGCCTATGGAGACGTTTCACCAGTTCAGCCAGGCAGTTACTAAGAGATTGTTACAGCCATGGGCTAAGAGACTGCAGACTTCACTTCAAGCTGGCAGCAGAGCTTGGCATCATTCGCATGGAGCTGTTTGGAGATATGCAGAATGCAAGAATTTCCGAGTCATGGACATTTGCACCAAAGTTCCAGAGAGAAGTTTATGAGGCGTGCAGACAAAGACTGTGATAGCAGAGGGGCTTGACCGATTTTGTCTTGAGGACGGCCTGAGAGAGATAATGTTATGGGAGCTTGTGAAGGTGAAGCCCAAGCCGTAGTTTTTAGTGGTTAACCGCCAGGTGATGTCTGCATAACATTGAAGAATGATGGGCTGATTAGTTGTGTGAAAGCTCGAGTTAGACCTAGTTGAGGATAGAGGTGGGATACAGAAAGAAGAGTGCCTGCCTAGAATGTGAAGAATTATAAAAGGGAGTGAGATCAACTAGAGTCCCATTTGGGACTACCAGTTGTTGCTCAGATAAAAACCACCAGACATGGTAACTGTAGAGTTATTTGAATGGGCTATACACTGCCTTTGGTTTTAGTTTTCCTTTGATCCAGTTCTTCCTTGCTATCTATCCTCCCGTTTTGGATTGAGCAGCTACTGGTTTCTCTCTCCTCCATTAGTATTTCGATGAACATATGGGCTTATCGAGCCCTCAATTTTTTATTCTGTTCCTCATAGAGAGCTTCACTTAATACAGTCTTGTATTTTTTTTCTTGTAGAAAATATCAACTTTTAAGTTTCAAACCTTAATTAAAGATCAACTACAAATATCGAGAAAAAGAAACCACCCACTCCGTTCGATGAATATAAGAATTGCCAGTTGTCACACTCTCATACAATCTTTAGAATCTTTTCGAGAAAGGAAGCTTTCAGAGGGTTTGTCTAGAACGCTCAGATTGGCCTACTTGCTAGATAGGAAATTATACTGAAGACACATCAGAAGAATGAAAATGAAACAAAACAAAAAACAGTACAAAACAAAACATCAGATGAACACGCAAGCAGCTCGGCGGCTGGGGATTCATTCTTCGCATTATGTTAATATGAAGAGGGAAGATACAAGTGCACTTAGTGGGTGAAGGAAAGGGCATCCTGGAACTGTATGAGTGGAAAGGAAAAATAAAGGGCACCCTGGCCAGCCCAGTCAACCTAAACGAAGGGTGGAGGGGGGAGCGACCTATTTAGTGCGGAAGATGGTTTCACACTCACAAAATTTCAAGAATTTTTATATGTTACGGATATGCCAAGGCTCCATCCAGATATGGGATGTTGATATTTCTTTTTTTTATTTTTCTTTATTTTATTTTTATTTGGATGTGTATTGCAATGTACCATGTCTGAGCCATGTTCCGGTCAAATCACTAATAGACACCAAAATCATGACTAGGCACCCGTGATAATCATCAACGCAGAGTGGATACAGAATTTAGGGTGTCAGATTCCCCTTGGGACTGGAAGTTCGGCTGGAACTGCGGAGATTACAGGTGACATCGATTTTCATAAAGCCTGGCCATGATGGCATGCTGCTGGCGATCGAAACCCTAGGTGTCTCATCTCCTGCCAAAGAGCAGTTCTTCGGTACTCTCAATCACGTCATCGCAGAGACCAATCTATGCCAAGCGGCCGGGCCTCGTTAGCAGACTTATCATCAAATTCCATCCCTCTAAAGTATACTTTGCGGTTTAGATAGACTTCTAATGACTATGGATGGACTGTAACTAGGTGGAATATGAAGTGAACAAGCTAACCATTATTTCAATCCTAAATTTGTGCTTTTGTCAAATGGTAAGATGACACCATATCATTAGCAAGGTCGGCGCACAGGGAAATGTACCACACGCTTGCTCCTACCCTACAGGAAGTTCGATGAATAATTAACTCATGTCGCCATAAGTTAAAAATCCTGATATCAACACCTCCCTATTACTCCCTTCCTATACATTCAATTACTGTATCCATCTACGCCAAATTGACAACAGTCAGGTTTTGTTTTATTTAGGGCTTATTACATACACACCACAATAGATGTTAATCTCTAATTTTAAGATTTAGAAGATTTTCCGATAACTGACATATCTATCCAATACATCTCTTTGTTCTTTTTGTATAGTAATATTATTTTGTGTGTATTTATATGAAATAGATACTTTAGCAATAAAACTATTCAGCCAAAGACCATAAGATTCAACATTGATTTTTCTTAAACTTACTTTATATTTTTGTAATGATTAGTATGAATGTTACTACTGCCATGCAACGGTTTGTGCACCCGTTGGTCGTGCAATGCTTGCAGACAGTTCAGAAAGAGCGAGGTTGGGTCAAATTCGGGCCCTTGGTACTGGAGTTCTGGAATTGGATACAGATGGTTCTTAGCTGCCATTGCTGGGTGCTCGGGGATCTGAGAACCCCGCGGCTCCTCTTGCAAGAGCAGATCAGTGTCTTAAACTTGAGGCTAATATCTCCAACTCACCTCAATCACTCTCGTCTTTTTTTGATATCTAATCGGTTGCTTAAGCCCCAGTTTGTCCTGTCGGTAGAACTTTCACTATGTCGACCAAGCTGGCCTCACAGAAATCTGCCTGATCGTGCCTCTGCTGGTTGGGTGCTGGGGATCAGAAAGACGGCAACCCTAGCTTGTGACTGATAGTCAACATTTGAATAAAGCGACTGGTAGATTCACTGAACAAGTTGTCCCTTTTATACCAAGTCGCTTCATTTCGCTTTAAACGGCGGCTGATACCTACTTCTTACACCACTACTTCAAAATCTGTTGTGACTCATTCCTTTTATCTTAAATTTTTTTAAGATTTGAGAGACGATTCTAGGCGAATAATTCTCACATATGTTTTTTCCAATTCTGCATTCCTTTTACATTACTTGTATAGGTTGGTGACATGTTTTTTTTTTGTTTTGTTTTCTGGGTCTGAATGTATTGTGTGTTCACGATCTAGCCAATGTTTATGCGAGAGAAGAATTGGTTTCTTTATTAATTCGTATTAATAATTAGAGATCCTTAAGACCAAATTTAATGATTTATGTGATATGTGGCAATGAGTTTTTGATAAAGTATTTCAACAATTATTTGGAATCCCCTCCCTATTCTTTGTATAGTGTGAGTGAATTTTCGTTAATATAGGTCTGTACTTTCTTCGGCAGGTCATTTAAAGCAAATATTCAAATAATTTTTCATTATCTTTACACGCTTAATATCTTCCTTTATAACTACTTAATTGAGTTTAAAAATTATTCTTATTTTATTTTTGTGTATCTGAATGTGTGTGAGGATGTAGCTATGGCTCCAGTGCCACACAGAAGCACAAGTACACACCGGAGCGGTGAGCTGAGATTCCATTGGAGCTGGGACGTTAATCTCGCATGAGTTCTTGTCAGTCCGGACCATGTAGGTCTGGGATTCAAACCTTAGCTCCTGCAGCAAGCGGCGCGTATCCTCATTCTACTATACCCCAGCTTCTAAGGTTTTATATCCTCAAGGAGCCTTAACCTTCCCACATAGAGTCAAAAGCTTATAATAAGTACTATTCCAAATTGTGTCTTGTTTATACATGTGTTTTAGGTCATATTTGACTATTTTTTCTTTTTTTCTTTCTTGAGTTAAATGTTTATGAATGGTACAAGTGTCCTCCTTATAGCCTTCAGCTGGCCGGAAACTCCCTCTGTTATAGACACTTGAAGATACATATGGTCTTGTAACTCCAACGATGATCCTACTGACCCGCGACCTGAGGATGAAATGAAACTCAGCGTCAAAAGTCCTAGGATCTAAAGGCATGCGCCCTCTCATGCTCGTCGCTTTCGGTCTTTATATCTAACTAAGATCCCTCCGGCGTCATGACAGTTAGTAATCAAATTTTATAGGGAGATGTATTTCTTTCTTTCTTTTCTGAGATGAGGCGTCTCCCTTTAGTCCCAGCTGGCCTGGAGCTCACTCTGTAGACCAGGCTTGCTTCATTGAATCTTACCAATAGATCTGCCTGGCCTCCTGCCTCCAAGTGCATTCATTTATTTCAACTGGGTTGACTTAGAAGTCTTTATTACATATGTAGATGGTTCTGTTTCTATTATAGTTCATTCTACTGATCTCTTCATGTGCATTTATTTTCTTCTAATAGTTTCGATTTTTCACATTCCCTCTTCGAACCATGATAGATAGTTTTGCTGGATTAAGTATTTGTGTTTAGTATTGTTTAGAACCTGGAATAACTTTTGTCCAGATTCTTCTTACATTTCATAATTTGTCATTGAAAAGTCAGTCCTCTCTAGTTCAATGGGCTTTTCTTTTGTAACTATAGATTTTTTCCTCTAGCAGCTTTCAATACCCTGTCTTTGTTTTATACATATAATGCTTTAGTATTATTTGCTTTTATTTTTTAAACATTTGTCAGTGTTTGTTGGGGGGCAGAGCAAGTGCACATTAGTGCAAGTGGCCTAGGAGCAAGGGGCAATGGAACTCTGTGGAGTTGAAGTTCCCAGTGAATTGTGAGGCTCCAGGTGTGAGTGCTGGTACTTGAATGAAGAGAAGGATGCAGACTGATCTGCTGAGTCATCTCTATAGCCCTTATATTATTTATTTAAGAAATATATTTTTACCTTATGTGTATGAATCTTGCTCATGTCTGTATATACACTGCCTTTCTAACTATATTTATCATTGGTATGTAGAAAGCTACTGGTTTCTGTATGTTAATTTTTTATCTTGCATTTGCTCCTAAGTATCATCAATTCTAAAAGCTCTCTACTAGAATCTTTAGGGTCTCTTATGTGTAAAATGAACTATTCTGAAAATACACTTTGGTCTCTTCATTTTTTATCCCTTATTTGCTTCTCTTGTATTGCTTTAGCTAATACTCTAGAACTATCTTACTAAAAAGTGAATAAGGAGATCTCCTGAGCCCAGCGAGGAAGAGGGGAAGATAGGTAGGAACTGGTGCCTTGGCGAGCTGATTGCTGATATTTGGTCCTGCTGTCTTTGGTTTGATTGGCCTTTGTGCTGTGAGGTGGAGTTATCCCCCAGCGGGATTAAAGTGTGGTCTTTGTGATTGATCTGTTTGCTTGTGGGGGCGGAGTTATCTCCCAGCCGGTATTAAAGCACGCTTGTGTGACTCTTGAGATTTGAGATCTCCTGAGCCCCAGCGGCAGGAAGAGGGAAGACAGTAGGAACTGGGTGTGCGCTTGGCGAGCTGATTGCTGATCGTTTGGTCCTGCTGTCTTTGGTTTGATTGCCTTTGTGGCTGTGAGGTTGGAGTTATCCCCAAGCTGGGATTAAGGTGTGGTCTTTGGCTTGATTAGATCTAGTGGCTGTGGGGGCGGAGTTATCCTCCAGTCCGGTATTAAAGACGCTTGTGTGACCTCTTGAATCTTGAGATCTCCTGAGCCCACGAGGCACGGGTGGCCGGGGCGCGGCGAAGAGGCCCCCCCTAAACTGAAAAAAGCGATTACAAAGAAGAAGGAATCTGAAGGAGGCAAGCAAGCACACCTTCAAACACGCTGAAGAGGCAATTAGGACTTCACATTGAAATACAGGCAAGGGAAGCCATATGCCCCAGGACACGAAGAAGAGGACTACAACTGGAAAGGTGCAGATAATCACACGCCCAAGCTTTACCAACCCCTATGGATGATTCCTGCAGTGGGATCCCCACCGGGGATCCCCACGGACACAGACATCAGAAAAACAATTTGGAGAACATACTTAAAGGACTTACCCCAAAATCATAAAGAACAAAATTAAAGAACTAAGAAAAGAGAATGAGACCCTGACCGAGAGAGAGAGAATGAACAAGCTCCGGAAGGTGATAGTAGCAAAACCTGAACAAGAATCCCATGCTTTGTAAAAAGAAAAATAAATCCAACCAACGCAAAACAAAAGAGTTCAAAAACAAGGATCGAGAAGCCTCCAAAAAGAGAGATAAAAATACTGAAGCAATGCCGAAGAGGAATAGTGAAAAAGGAAGGAACCCAAAACCACTCATCCATTCATAGAGGAAAGGGAAATGAAAAAAAGCCTCAAAGCAGAATGGGGACGAGAACAAAAAGAATATCACGCACCTGGAGGATCAAACCAGAACAACTAAAAACTCAAGGAAGTTATGAAAAATTTAAATACACAAGAAATGGAAAAACCATGGAGCTGTGGGAACCCTATGAAAAGATCAAAACCTCTGCATCTTAGGGGTAGAGGAAGGAGAAAGAATCCCAAGAAAGGTTCTGATCAGATCTTCAATCATGAATAATAGATGCAAAAACTTCCCCCCAACACTCAAAAAAAGGCAACACCAATACCAATACAAAGAAGCACCATCAGAAACTCCAAACAGACAAGATAGAAAAAATCTCCACTCCGCCACATCTATGTCTAAAATGCTGGCCACCCAAAACATAAGAGAGAAAATTCTTATAAGCGAATAAAGAGAAAAACAACAAGTGGACACTATAAGGGGAAACTATCAGAATAACAACGGACTTCTCACAGCAACCGATGAAGGCAAGAAGAAGAACCTTGAGCAAAGCATTCCTTAGTGTTAGAGGACTAATGGATTGCCAGCCCAAGGTTACTATACCAGCAAAAAATTCAATCAATAGTGGGAGAGGAGAGAGGAAAATCTCCATGACATAAACAAATTGAAAGAACACATGTCGGAACTACCAACCTCAGCAGAAATACTTGAAGAATCTACAAAAACAGAAGAAAAGACGCAACCAAACACCAGGCACTAGAAAGGAGAAATTCAAAGAAAAAGCATAACTGCCGAAGTCGAAGCAAACCTAACTCAAAAAACGCAGATGGCTCATAGTAAGGCAAAAGGAAAGCAACACAACTATCAGTCATAACCTTAAATATAATGGACTAAATTCCCCAATCAAAAGACCTAGACCTGCGGACCGCAGACCTGGATTAGGATAACAGAATCCATCGATATTTTGTCTGCAAGAAAAACATCTTACCTTAAGGACAGGACACTTAAAGTGAAGGGATGGGAAAAAAGTATTCAAGCCAAAGGTACCAAAAAGAAACAGGTGTTGCTATTTTAATATGGATAAAATAGACTTCAAAGTCAACGGAATAAAAGAAAATCCAGAAGAGACAAAGAAGCCATTACATTTTCATCAAAGAACAATCCACCCAAGAAGATTTCAAAAATTATTGAAATATCCTCTGCCCACATTCTGTGCCCAATCTTTATAAAGACAATCTCCAGGACCACAAGTCCACAGACTAACCCCAGCACACATGTTCGTGGAGATTTCAATACCCCACTGCGTCCTTTGGATAGGTCCCTCCAGGACAAAAAATGAGAGACATTCTGAACTCGAACGGACTTTTATTGATACACCAAGTGGACCTCCTAGACCTCTACCGAACATGCCATCCTAATACCAGAGAATAAAATTTCTACTCAGCAACCCACGGACACCATTCTCCTACTACTTACCACCTCCCTGGACAAGAAGTGAAACCTTACAAATACAAAAAGATTGTGAAATAATTTCATGCATCCTGTCAGACCCCAGTGCAATGAAGCTCAACATCAACCCAGGACAAGCCCTCCTGCCGTACCAAGACCACATGGAGATTAAACGACACACTCTTGAATACTGAATGGGGCAAGGAAGAGATAAAGAAAGAAAAACTAAAAAAAATACATTCCTGGAATGAATGACAATGACATACAACACAACACAAAACTTATGGGACACTTAAAAAGCAATCCTAAAAGGGAAATACATAGCTGTATATGTGTCCACCAGGTGTGGTGGCACAAAAAAAAAAAAAAAAAGAGCACAAGTGAATGATCTAACCCCAAAGCTAAAAGCACTTGAGAGGCCAACAACAGTTGAACCCTAAACGCAACCTACAGGAAGACGCAATACCAAAAATCAGAGCAGAATTCAATGAAAATAGAAACAAAGAAAACAATACAAAAAATAAATATATAAATAAGGAAAGAAAGAAGGAAAGCAAGAATGAAAGAAAAACAAGATAGACAGACCTCTCGCCCAATTAACCAAAAAAGGAAAGAAGGAACAACTCCAACTCAAATACAATCTGTGATGAAAAGGGATATATCACAAACGGAACAAGGAAGATCACGAAACTTATATGGGAATTCTTCAAAAACCTATATTTCTACCAAGTTTGAAAACTCAGAAGAAATGGATGAGTATCTGAAATCCTGGGATCCACCAAAGCTTGGCCAAGAGGAGACCAGCAGGTTAAACAGACCCATAACCATATGAAGACAATAGACGGACTGTTAGTAAGAAGCTTCTCCAACTAAACAAAAGCCATATGCCCCAGCCGGTTCACAGCCGAAATTCTATAAAACATTCCAAAAAGACCTAAACATTTATTACTGAAAACTGTTTAGAAGTATACAATCAGAGGGAACTATCCCAAATTCTTTCTATGAAGCAGCATCATTCTATTACCAAAACAGGCAAACGACAAGAACTAAAACGAGAATTATAGAACCATCTCCCTCATGAACAAGAATGCCAAAATTCTAAAAACAGGACTACTGGTAAGCGCATACAGATCCACTTCAAGAAGATTATCCATCATGGACCAAGTTGGATTCATACCGCAGATGCAGGGATGGTTCAATCAACGAATAGCAATAAACATAGCAAACACAGTTAAACGGCATCCAAGACAAAAACCCACACCATAATAGCAAAATTGATGCTGGAAAAAACCCTTGACAAAATCCAGAATCCCTTCTTGATTAAGGTCCTAGAAGAATTGTATTGGAGTGATCATTCCTCACTGTAATCAAAACCCCATCTTACAGGTAAACCCATTGCCAATATCATCCTTAAATGGGGAAATGACGGCAACATTCCCTTTAAAGGTAAGAACCTAGCACGGCATGCCCCCACTATCACCCACTCCTCTTCAATATAGTGCTTGAAAACACTTGTAGAGCAATAAGGCAATAAAAAGGATATTAAAGGTAGTACTAATTGGAAAAGATGAAGTAAACTATCCCTATTGCTGATGCAATGATTGTTTACTTAAGGATGCAAAAAACTCCACCAGAAAACTCCTCGAAACGATTAACAGCTTCCGCACAGTGGCAGGATACAAAATCACCTAGACCAATCCAATGGCCTTCTTTTAACACCACGAACAAGCAATGGAGAAGAAAAGAAAGAATTCAAAGAGACCTTCCCACTCCCCAATAGCCTCAAAAACAATTAAGATACCTAGGAACAAACAAAACCAAAGGACACCAAAGACCCTCTACAACAAAAATTTTAAACCCTTAAACTGAAAGAAATTGAAGAAGACCTCAGAAGCTGGAAAAACCTCCCATGCGCATGGATTGGGAAAATGCACATTTGTAAAAATGTCCATTTACCAAAAAAACTTCTTGTCTAGATTTAATGCACTCCCAATCAAAAGCCCCACGATTTCTTCCCAGGCTGGGAAAACAAAAGTTCTTAAATTCATTTGGAGAAACAACAGACCCCGAATAGCCAAAACAAAAAGATAGCCAAAACAAAAAGTGAAAAGAGCTACACAGGAGGATCTCTATACAATTTTAAAAAACTATATTACAGGGCTTATAGTCATAAAAAACAGCCTTGTTAATGCGCCACACAAACAGACCTGTTGACCAATGGAAAACAAAAACCGAAGCTCCAAACTGGAGCACATTACCAATTTCAGCTATCTCCTCTTTGACAAGGGGGCCAAGGGAACCCAACAATGGAGAAAGACAGCCTCTTCAGCAAAGGTGGTGTTGGCAAAACTGGATCACCCTTGTAGATGTAGAAGACTTGAAACATTTAAACCCTACCTCTCGCCCCTGTCCAAAAGTCAACTCCCAGATTGGATTAAAGACCTCAACGTGAAACCCCAAACTCTGAAAGAAATAGAAGAAAAGTGCAGCAGCCTACACAGACATATCGGCCGTCGAAAAGACTTCCTTAAATCAGACAGCAGTCTGCCCATAAGAATTAAGGTCGACCAATTGGGACACATGGGACCTCATCACACTCAAACACTTCTGTACAGCAAAAGAACACCCATTATCCAAGGAAGTGACGAGAAATCCACAGAGAGTGGGAGCCGAAACCTTCACTGCAGATACAGATAACAAAGCATTTTCCAGAATATATCAATACTCAAAACAACAAAGAAAGAAACAAGAAAAACAAACTGGGACCCGCTCCATAATGGAGAAAGAATCTGAAAAGATGGAGACTTCACAGGTGAGGAACTAGAGATGTCTGAGAAAACCACCTCCAAGTAACTGCTTCCCACACTCACCCTAATCATTAGGGAATTGCAAATTAATACTACTTTAAGATATCATCTACTCCAGTAAGAATGGCTAGGATCAACGAAACCAACTGATACCAAGTGCTCTAGGAGTTTTGTGGGGAAAGGGGAACACTCAGCCCCTGTTTTTACTGGTGGAATGTAAACTCGTATAGCCACTCTGGAAAACAGCCCGTGTTTTGTTGGAGAACCTTTGGAAGACTTGGGAATGAACTTGCCACCACCAGCCATACCCATCCTGGGCATGTACCCCAAGACTTACGCCACCACCGAGCGATATGGGAAGGCCCCTTTGTTTATTTCAGCTCTCTTCACCATAGCAAAGAGATGGAACCAAAACAAATACCCCTCAACTGGCCGAATGGATAGAAGACATTGTGGTCTCCTCTACCCAAGGATTGCTATGGCAGCAGGACAAGATAAGCCGACCTCACGGAGCTGGCCGGAATAAATGGTGGAGCTAGCAGGACATGCAGGCGGACGGTGATAGGAACACAGTCCCAGAAAAACCAAACCTGCTGAATGGGTTAGACTCGCCTCGGTGGATGCGACGTGCCCAATTTACCCAGGCTGTACTGATCTTCTGGTTGTAGGGCCCCCTGAGCTTCTGTACAAAGCAGTTGGACATAATGCATTTTGGAAACAACAACAACAACAACAGAAAATACTGCATCAAAGAACTGACTGAAACAGTGAACTTCTGCTCAAAACAGTCAACGTCCCCATGGAAAATATTGAGAAAGACTAAGAGATGGAAAGCATGTTTGGCAGAATGCACGAGCTCTGACGGGGTGGGGGAATGAGCGGGAACACGGGTCTAGATTTGTTAAAAATAAATAAATAAATACAATTAAAAAAAAAGTAGATAAAGTCAACAACACCCTTGTTTTTTTCCTAATTTTAGTGGGAATACTTTCAATGTTTTCCCAATTTAATAAAATGTTGTTTGTAGGTTTGTAGTATATATCCCATATAATGTTGAGGTATATTCCTTCTATTATGTATTTATTCAGGACTTTTATCATGAAGAAATGTTGATTTTCATCAAATGACTTTTCTGCTGAAGTCACATTGCTTAAGTTTTACTGTTTATTGATTTATGCATATTGGGCTATCCCTACATCTTTGGAATAAAGCCAGTTTGATCATGGAGAATAATCTTTTTGATTAGGTTTGCACATATTTTGTTGAGACATTTTGTATGTATGTTCATCTGGGAAATCCATCTGTGATTTTGCTGCTGTTGAATCTTTATCTGACAATATCAGGCTAATAATAGCCTCACAAAAAAAGAGTTTGGTGGAGCTGGGAGAATAGCTCAGTGGTTAGGAGCATTGGCTGCTCATGCAGAGAACCAGGGTTCGATTCTCAGCACCCACATGGTGGCTAATAACCATCCATTATCCAGTTCCAGGGGATCCGACACCCTATTCTAGACCCCACCACCATTGGATGCATGTTGTGCACTTACATTCCATAGGCAAAACACTAATACATATGAAATAGAAATAAATCTAAATGAAAAATTTCTTCAAAATTTGGCAATGTTTCTTCCTTTCTTAGTTTTTGTAATTAGTCTGAGAAAGATTGGGGTTAGTTCTTCCTTGAACATTGGATAAAATTCCCCAGTAAATCAGTATATAGCTGGATATTTTATTTGGCAGATCTTTATTTTTTTAAGAAGTTTACAGAATTTTAATTAAAAACATCAAGAGAATCTGAATAAGAAAACACTATAATTATAAGAGAATCAATGTCACCTTTCTCTAAAAAAACCCATTTTAATGAAATCAGTTGAAACATACATAGAAGGGGTTTGGTGGACTTTTTTTGTCCAAGGACCTGAACATAGTTTTAATTTTGTTGTGGTGAATATATAAAAATATATAATAATTTTGAAAAATCAAAGAACTTAAGGTGATTGTTTTTATAACATATCTGGAAAAGTCCATCTACCTACCTAATTATTTGTATGTATATATAAAATATGGTTATGAACCCAAAGAGTCCAGAAGCATGCTGACATAGATAAAGGAACTTTTACTTTTACTTTAGGATATTTTTATAATCTAAATTTTTAATTGAGTTTCTTCTATTTTCTTTTTTTATTTATACTTTTTTCATTTTTATTGAAGTTTTGTGTATTTTATGCAGCATTTCCTTAATCAAATTTAGAACTAATTTCCCTTCCCTGCCCCCTCTCCATCAGAGCTCATGCATTCTGCCATACAGATCTTTCCTTTCTTTATTTTTTTGGAATTCACATTTTTTCCCTTTTAATTTTATATTACTCTAAAGTATGCATACATACCCTTCCCCCATATACCACAAATTACAAAGTCTGAAAATAATAAGTGGTAGGTTAATTCTAATAAAGTCCCAGTAAGGTATGCACATTAAAATGGTACCATTGCTTTAAGGTTTTATATATATATCAGTTTGCCTTACTAGTTATTTGGTGCTAGCATCCAAAGATGAGGGATATCATTTGGCATTTGTTTTTCTGGGACTGTGTTACTTCACTTAGCATAATGGCTTTTAGTTCCATCCATTTACCTGCAAATTTCATGATGTCATGGTTTTTAATGCTACATAGAACTCTGTTGTGTAGATGCACCACATTTTCTCTATCCACTCATCAGTTGAAGCACACTTGGGTTGGTTCTAGCTCTTTGCTATTATGAAGAGAGCTACAATAAATGTGGCTGTGCATGTGTCTCTGGAGTAGGATGAGTCTTATGGGTATATACCCAGGAGTGCTATGACTGGGTCAGGTGGTAGGTTCATTTTGAGTCTTTTAAGGGACTCTCCACACTGCTTTCCATAGTGGTTGTACAAGTTTACATTTCCACCAGCAATGGATGAATGTTCCCCTTTCCTCACATCCTCTCCAGCATTTGGTGTCTTTTGTTTTCAGGATCTTAGCCAATCTTATCAGAGTGAGATATCTTAAAGAAGAGATAAAAAAAAATAAATAAAAATAAAAAAGAAGAGATGGACAGCTTAAACAGACCCATAATATATGAGGAAATTGAAAATGTAGTAGTAAACCTCCCAACCAAAAAAAAAAACAAACAAACAAACAAAACCCAGGCCCAGGTGGCTTCATGGCAGAATTCTATAAAACATTTAAAGAGGACTTACAACCAATATTACTAAAGCTAGTCAGAAGGATACAATAAGAGGGAAACCTTCCAAATTCCTTCTATGAAGCCAGCATCACTCTAATACCAAAACCAGGCAAAGATACAATCAACAAGGAGAACTATAGCCTCATTAATGAACATAGATGCAAAAATTATCAACAAAATACGTGCAAACCACATACAGACCCACATCAAAAAGATTATCCATCATGACCAAGTTGGATTCATACCAGAGATGCAGGGATGGTTCAACATACGTAAATCAATAAATATCATAAAACACATAAATGGATTGAAAGAAAAAAAAGCACAATCATCTCAATTGATAGAGAAAAAGCCTTTGACAAAATTCAGCATCCCTTCATGCTTAAAGTCCTAGAGGGAATTGTACTGGAGAGAACATTCCTCAATGTCATCAAAGCCATATACAAGAAACCCACAGCCAACATCATCCTAAATGGATAAAAAGTTAGAAACATTCCCCATAAAGGCAGAAACTCAGCCAGGCTGCCCCCCATCACCACTCCTCTAATATAGTGCTGAAACACTTGCTAGGGCAGTAAGGTAAGAAAAGGAAATTAAAGGAGTACTAATTGGAAGAAAGGAAGTCAAACTATCCCTCTTTGCAGATGATATGATAGTTTACCTAGGGGATGCTAAAAACTCTACCAGAATACTCCTAGAAATGATTAAGAGGTTCAATAATGTGGCAGGATACAAAATTAACCTAGAAAAATCAGTAGCCTTTCTTTACACCAACAACAAGCAACTGGAGAAGGAATAAGAAGACATTGCCACTTACAATAGCCACAAAAACAATAAAATACTTAGGAACAAACTTAACCAAAGACACCAAAGATCTCTACAACAAAAATTTTAAACCCCTGAAGAATGAGACTGAAGAAGACATCAGAAGATAGAAAGACCTCCCATGCTCATGAATTGGAAAAATCAATATAGTAAAAATGTCCATTCTACCCAAACTAATATACAGATTCAATGAAATCTCAAGACTCTCTTCACAGACTTGAAAAACAAAATCCTTAAATTCATATGGAAAAACAGAAGATCCTGAATAGCCAAAGTGACCCTGAGTGAAAAGTGCAATACAGGAGGGTTCACTCTTCCAGACTTTAAACCACATTACAGGTCTATAGTCATAAAAACAGCCCAGTACTGGCAGAAAACCAGACCTATAAAACAATGGAACAAAATTGAAGATCCAAACTTGAGCACATACAATTTCAGCCACCTCATATTTGACAAGGGGGCCAAGAAGACACAATGGAGGAAAGACAGCATCTTTAGCAAGTAGTGTTGGCAAAACTGGATCACCACTTGTAGAAGAATAAAGTTAAACCCCTACCTCTTGCCCTGTATAAAAATCAACTCCAAATGTATCAAAGACCTCAACATGAAACCTGAAACTCTGCAGGTGATACAAGAAAATGTTGGCAGCAACTTACAAGACATAGGCGTAGGAAAAGACTTTCTAAATCCGACAGCAGCTGCACAGGAAATATGGTCAACAATTGACAAGTGGGATCCCATTAAACTCAAAAGCTTCTGTACAGTGAAAGAAAGAATTAAGTGAAGAAAAAACCCACAGAATGGGAGGAAACCTTCACCAGTGATAAATCTGATAGAGCATTAACATACAGAGTATATAAACTACTCAAAAAACAAAGACATAAGATAAACATTGACCCACTCAAGAGGTGGAATAAAGAGCTGAACAGAGACTTCACAAGTAAGAAAATACAGATGGCTGAGAAACATCTTAAAAAGTGTTCAACATCTTTAATAATTAAGGAAATGCAAATTGGCAGATCTTTAATGATTGCTTCAGTCTCACACTTTTAAATCTTATTAAATTGTGTAGTCTGCTTTTGGAGTAGACCCATTTCTCCTGTAGGAGAGCTCCCATGTAGCCTGGTAAATTAGTCAGATCCCCTGACACTCAGTTGGTCTGCTTTGAGATCAACCCTGTACCCACAGCATAGGCTTCACACATCCCCTGATTAGGTAGTTAGAGCCCTCCCTCCCATTTGTCCCACATCTTCCTGATTTGGGATTTTGCCATTTCTCCCTGCCAGATGCTCACAAACACATTGGTAAGTTAGTCGGATCCTACCCACTTGTACTACTTTGGGACCAGCCCCATTCCTGATGTTCCAGAGCCCACATTTACCCTGCTTAGCAGGTCCGAACATGCCTACTGGTCTAATAGTTCTGATTGGAATTAGGATGCTTTCCCCTGCTGGAGAGCTCCTGGATAGCCTGTTAGAACCTCCCCACTATCTTCCTGCATTGAAAGTAGACCCATTCATGCTTCTGGAAAACTCCCTATTACTCTGACTGGAACAATCCAGTCCAATAAAAAAAATCAAAAGTGAGAACCTGAGGCACAGACCCAGACCAACTAACTATTTACACCTGATTAGAAGGAATGAAGCTATAAAAACCAATTAAAACAGAACACTACTTTAGCTCAATGAAGGGACTCTAAAATTTCATATCAAACACACAACCAACAAAACAAAACCATATGCTTAGATGTAATCTACAATGAAAAAACACAAATAAAATGAAAATCCAAATAATATGTCCCCACAAAACTCCACTAGACCTATATATGTATTCTACAATGAGAACTACCTAAAGGAGCCCCAGGACACTGAATTTAAAAGAACAATCATAAATATGATCAAAGAATTCAACTAATGTAAAGAACATACAAATAGCTCAAATAACTCAAAGAGTACAGGGATAAATTCCTAACTGAAGCTAAAGAAAATGCAAATTCGTGGATGAATGAAATGACAAAGACAATTGAGTTTGGAAAGTGAATTCACAAAAGAGATATAAATATAGAAGAAAATGGTCTGAAATGAAGATGGAATTGGGAAACTCAATAAGCCAATTTGGAACTACAGTTCAGAACTCACCAGTGGAATGAATGAAATTGAAAACAATATCAAGACTGAAGTATAAAGTTGAAGACTTGGACTGCTTAAGCAAAGAATATGAAAGGACTATAACCACAAGAATGGAATATGCAGGAAATCTAAGGACACCATGAAAAGACTAAATTTACACATATAGTCATAGAGGAAGGAGAAGAATCTCATGTCAATGGCATTGGCTAGCTCTTCAACAGGATTATAGAAGAAAATTTGCTTAAATTAAGAAAAGATACACCCATCCAGATATAATAAGCATACAGAACACCAAATAGAAACAGAACATAAAATACCCTTGGCACATCATAATAAAAACACTAAATGTACAGAACAAAAAGAGAATACTGAAAGCCACAAGAGAAAAACAAGCTACATATAAAGGAAAGTGCATCAGAATTGCATCTGATTTTTCAATTTAAACTATAAATGCTAGTACACAGAGAAGCAAATAATACAAGTTCTAAATGATCATAGATGTCAACCCAGAATACTTTACTCAACAGAACTGTCTATCAGAAAAATCTTCTGTGATACAAATAGGATGAAAGAATTCATGTCCACCAAACCAACCCTACAAAGAATATTCAGAGAAGTAAAAAAAAGACTGAAAAATGGAATGGCAATACTAAAGAGGCTACAGAAAGAAAAGTTAAGGTATAATTAGGGAAACACCAATAGGACTGAAAACACAAATAGAAATTAAAATGACTAACTAATACAAATGTTTCAATAATAACTTTAAATATCAATGGCCTTGACTCTCCAGTCAAAAGACACAGACTAACAGTAGATTAAGAAACAAAGTCCATCTATTTGTTAGCTGTAAGAAACTCATTTTACCTCCAAGAATAGGGACCTTAGGGTGAAAAGATGAGGAAGAATATACTACATGCAAATGGCACCAAGACACAAGTAGGTAATGTTTCTAATACCTGACAAAATATACTTCAAATTAAAATTAATCAGAAGAGATAAAGGGGGTCACTTCATTCTGATGAAGGGACAATTGACCAAGAGGATATTATAATCATGAATATATATATATATATATATAATCAAACTCAATCTCATAAAAACAGTACTAGAAGACTTCGAGACACATGATTAATACCAACTTAGTAATACTAGGGGACATTACCCCACTTTGGAATATACTCCACTAGGAAAGTACCCCACTTTGCTAATAAACAAGTCAACTGGACAAGGAATAAACAGAAACATCTGAATTAAATATTATTGTGCATCAAATGGACCTAAAATATATCCACAGTATATTTCACCCAAGCACCAAAGAACATACTTTCTTTCTACACAGGAGCCCATGGAAGTTTCTATAAAATAGACCACTTAGGAGCAAGGGACAAACCTCAACAAATACAAAAAATTGAAATAATTCCACGCATTCTATGAGACCACAATGCAATAAAGCTTAAAATCAAGGGCAAAAGTAGCTCTACTACCTACATGAACTCATGGAGATTAAACAATACATTCTTGAATGAATGGGTCAAAGAAAAAACCAAGAAAGAATTAAAGTATTGTGTGTACTAAATGAAAATGACAATACAGCACAACCAATACAGAATTAGGTCACTTAAAGGAACCGCACTGATTCAGCAAAGGCAGCCAGGAGTTGCATGTGGAGATTAGTACTGAGCAAAACAAAGTACAAACCTTCTGCAGCTATCTCCTTGCCTACAACACACATTCCTTTTCCTCTAGGACACATTAAAAACAGTACTGAGAGAACTTTAAAGGTCTAAGCATCTACACTGGAGAATCAGAAAGAGCATAGATAAATGACTTAATGGTACAACTCATGAATATGGAAAGAAAAGAATAAACCAAACTCAAATCCAGCCCAGCAGATGAGAAGAAATAACAAAATAAAATAAATAGAATAAAAAAATTCAAAGAATCAATGAATATGAGAGCTGGTTCTGTGAAAAAATATACCAGATAGATAGACATTAGTCCAGTTAACCAAAAGAAAGAAAGAAAGAACAAATCAAAATAAACAAAATCAGAGACGAAAAGGGGAAATATCACAACCAATACCAAAAGGATCCTTAACATTGTAAGTAACACGGTCCCAGAAAAACAAATGACGAATGGTATCCCTCATCTGTGGATGCTAGTGCCAATTACCTAGTTGTAAGTATTTCTTGTGTATGGCCCCCTGAGCTTTTGTCCAAAGCAGTTGGGAGTGATACATATTGGAAACAACAACAACAGAAAGGACTGCATCGAAGAACTGACTGAAACAATAAACTTCTGCTCAAAACAGTCAACTTCCTCATAGAGAATGTTGAGAAAGACTGAGAAAGAGATGAAAAGCATGTTTGGTAGAATGCATGAGCTCTGGTGGGGTGGGGGAATGGGGGGGACACGGGTCTAGATTTGTTAAAAAAATAAAAATAAATTTATAAAAAAACATTGTAAGTTAATGTTTTAAGAAACCTATACTCTATTAAATTTGAAAATCTAAAAGAAATGGAAGAATTTCTAAATCTATTGAATCCCCTAATGTTAAACCAAAGAAGATAAACAACTCAAAGTCTCCCCTAAAAAGAGCAGAAATAAAAACAGTATTATAAGCCTTTCCCCCGAAAAAAAAGCCCAGTTCCACAGCAGAATCTTACTAGAGCTTCAAAGACCCAGCTACAACTAGTACTACTTAAATTATTCAAAAAGATATAAACATACAGGGAAGACACCTAAACTCCTGTGATGCCAGTATAAATCTAATACCTAAATCACAAAAAGAGCAAAAGGTAAGCTATGGGCCCATATCCTTAATGAATATAGATGCAAAAATTCCCAACCAAATACTTGCAAATTGCCCACAAATACACATGAATCCAAACATCCCCATGATCCTATAGTGAGAACCTGAGGCACAGACCCAGACCAACTAACTATTTACACCTGATTAGAAGGAATGAAGCTATAAAAACCAATTAAAACAGAACACTACTTTAGCTCAATGAAGGGACTCTAAAATTTCATATCAAACACACAACCAACAAAACAAAACCATATGCTTAGATGTAATCTACAATGAAAAAACACAAATAAAATGAAAATCCAAATAATATGTCCCCACAAAACTCCACTAGACCTATATATGTATTCTACAATGAGAACTACCTAAAGGAGCCCCAGGACACTGAATTTAAAAGAACAATCATAAATATGATCAAAGAATTCAACTAATGTAAAGAACATACAAATAGCTCAAATAACTCAAAGAGTACAGGGATAAATTCCTAACTGAAGCTAAAGAAAATGCAAATTCGTGGATGAATGAAATGACAAAGACAATTGAGTTTGGAAAGTGAATTCACAAAAGAGATATAAATATAGAAGAAAATGGTCTGAAATGAAGATGGAATTGGGAAACTCAATAAGCCAATTTGGAACTACAGTTCAGAACTCACCAGTGGAATGAATGAAATTGAAAACAATATCAAGACTGAAGTATAAAGTTGAAGACTTGGACTGCTTAAGCAAAGAATATGAAAGGACTATAACCACAAGAATGGAATATGCAGGAAATCTAAGGACACCATGAAAAGACTAAATTTACACATATAGTCATAGAGGAAGGAGAAGAATCTCATGTCAATGGCATTGGCTAGCTCTTCAACAGGATTATAGAAGAAAATTTGCTTAAATTAAGAAAAGATACACCCATCCAGATATAATAAGCATACAGAACACCAAATAGAAACAGAACATAAAAAACCCTTGGCACATCATAATAAAAACACTAAATGTACAGAACAAAAAGAGAATACTGAAAGCCACAAGAGAAAAACAAGCTACATATAAAGGAAAGTGCATCAGAATTGCATCTGATTTTTCAATTTAAACTATAAATGCTAGGACACAGAGAAGCAAATAATACAAGTTCTAAATGATCATAGATGTCAACCCAGAATACTTTACTCAACAGAACTGTCTATCAGAAAAATCTTCTGTGATACAAATAGGATGAAAGAATTCATGTCCACCAAACCAACCCTACAAAGAATATTCAGAGAAGTAAAAAAAAGACTGAAAAATGGAATGGCAATACTAAAGAGGCTACAGAAAGAAAAGTTAAGGTATAATTAGGGAAACACCAATAGGACTGAAAACACAAATAGAAATTAAAATGACTAACTAATACAAATGTTTCAATAATAACTTTAAATATCAATGGCCTTGACTCTCCAGTCAAAAGACACAGACTAACAGTAGATTAAGAAACAAAGTCCATCTATTTGTTAGCTGTAAGAAACTCATTTTACCTCCAAGAATAGGGACCTTAGGGTGAAAAGATGAGGAAGAATATACTACATGCAAATGGCACCAAGACACAAGTAGGTAATGTTTCTAATACCTGACAAAATATACTTCAAATTAAAATTAATCAGAAGAGATAAAGGGGGTCACTTCATTCTGATGAAGGGACAATTGACCAAGAGGATATTATAATCATGAATATATATATATATATATATAATCAAACTCAATCTCATAAAAACAGTACTAGAAGACTTCGAGACACATGATTAATACCAACTTAGTAATACTAGGGGACATTACCCCACTTTGGAATATACTCCACTAGGAAAGTACCCCACTTTGCTAATAAACAAGTCAACTGGACAAGGAATAAACAGAAACATCTGAATTAAATATTATTGTGCATCAAATGGACCTAAAATATATCCACAGTATATTTCACCCAAGCACCAAAGAACATACTTTCTTTCTACACAGGAGCCCATGGAAGTTTCTATAAAATAGACCACTTAGGAGCAAGGGACAAACCTCAACAAATACAAAAAATTGAAATAATTCCACGCATTCTATGAGACCACAATGCAATAAAGCTTAAAATCAAGGGCAAAAGTAGCTCTACTACCTACATGAACTCATGGAGATTAAACAATACATTCTTGAATGAATGGGTCAAAGAAAAAACCAAGAAAGAATTAAAGTATTGTGTGTACTAAATGAAAATGACAATACAGCACAACCAATACAGAATTAGGTCACTTAAAGGAACCGCACTGATTCAGCAAAGGCAGCCAGGAGTTGCATGTGGAGATTAGTACTGAGCAAAACAAAGTACAAACCTTCTGCAGCTATCTCCTTGCCTACAACACACATTCCTTTTCCTCTAGGACACATTAAAAACAGTACTGAGAGAACTTTAAAGGTCTATGCATCTACACTGGAGAATCAGAAAGAGCATAGATAAATGACTTAATGGTACAACTCATGAATATGGAAAGAAAAGAATAAACCAAACTCAAATCCAGCCCAGCAGATGAGAAGAAATAACAAAATAAAATAAATAGAATAAAAAAATTCAAAGAATCAATGAATATGAGAGCTGGTTCTGTGAAAAAATATACCAGATAGATAGACATTAGTCCAGTTAACCAAAAGAAAGAAAGAAAGAACAAATCAAAATAAACAAAATCAGAGACGAAAAGGGGAAATATCACAACCAATACCAAAAGGATCCTTAACATTGTAAGTAACACGGTCCCAGAAAAACAAATGACGAATGGTATCCCTCATCTGTGGATGCTAGTGCCAATTACCTAGTTGTAAGTATTTCTTGTGTGTGGCCCCCTGAGCTTTTGTCCAAAGCAGTTGGGAGTGATACATATTGGAAACAACAACAACAGAAAGGACTGCATCGAAGAACTGACTGAAACAATAAACTTCTGCTCAAAACAGTCAACTTCCTCATAGAGAATGTTGAGAAAGACTGAGAAAGAGATGAAAAGCATGTTTGGTAGAATGCATGAGCTCTGGTGGGGTGGGGGAATGGGGGGGACACGGGTCTAGATTTGTTAAAAAAATAAAAATAAATTTATAAAAAAACATTGTAAGTTAATGTTTTAAGAAACCTATACTCTATTAAATTTGAAAATCTAAAAGAAATGGAAGAATTTCTAAATCTATTGAATCCCCTAATGTTAAACCAAAGAAGATAAACAACTCAAAGTCTCCCCTAAAAAGAGCAGAAATAAAAACAGTATTATAAGCCTTTCCCCCGAAAAAAAAGCCCAGTTCCACAGCAGAATCTTACTAGAGCTTCAAAGACCCAGCTACAACTAGTACTACTTAAATTATTCAAAAAGATATAAACATACAGGGAAGACACCTAAACTCCTGTGATGCCAGTATTAATCTAATACCTAAATCACAAAAAGAGCAAAAGGTAAGCTATGGGCCCATATCCTTAATGAATATAGATGCAAAAATTCCCAACCAAATACTTGCAAATTGCCCACAAATACACATGAATCCAAACATCCCCATGATCCTATAAGTTTTATTCCAGTGATGCAGATATGGGTCAAAATACATAAGGCAAGAAATGAAATAAATCACATAAGTAGACTTAAAGACAAAAATCACATGATCATCTCAATAAATGCAGAAAATGCCTATAACGAAGGGGACATACTTCAGCATAATCAGGACTACAACAAACCCACAGCCAACATTATTCTAAATGGAGAAAAGCTTGAAGCATTCCCATTAAAGTCAGGAATCAAACAAGGCTGTCCAATATCCCTACTCTTTTTCATTATTGAAATTGAAACTCTAGCTAGAGTAATAAGGTGAGTGAAGGAAATTAAAGAGGTACTAAATGGAAAAGAAGAGGTCAAATTATTCTTATTTGTAGATGGCTTGATAGTATACATAGGAGGTCCAAATAAATTTTACCAGAAAACATCTAGAAATGATCAACAAAGACTTTTAGCAAAGTGGCAGGTTACAAAATCAGTCTATAAAACTCAATAGCCTTTTTATATACAAATAACAAGCAATCAGAAAAACAGTTCATGAAAAACATTCCCATTCAAAGTAGCCTCAGAAAATTAAAATATATATGGATAAGCCTAACCAAAGATTTCTCTGCAATGAAGACTTTAAATTATTGAAGAAAGACATTGAGGAAAACACAAGGAGATGGAAAGATCTCACATGCTAATGGATTGTTAAAATTAATATGACCTTCCTACCTAAAGCAATTTATGGATTCAATAAAAATCATAATCTGGGGCTGGAGAGATAGCCTAGCGGTTAAGGGCACCGACTGCTCTTGCAGAGGACCCGGGTTCGATCCCTAGCACCCACATGGCGGCTGAGAACCGTCTGTAACTCCAATTCCAGGAGAACTCCAGTTCCAGGGGAATCCGACACCCTCTTCTGATCTCCGCGGCATTGCACGACACGGGTGCAGAAACCTACATGCAGACAGTACACTCATACACATAAATAAAAATAAAATTAAAAAAAATAATATTAAAATCACAATCAGAATTGCTGTATCACTCTTCATGGTGATAGAAAATCTATCCTAAAATTCATATGGAAACACAAAGGACCCCAGATAGGCTAAGAAATTCTGAGCACAAAGAGTAAAGCTGGCCTCAATCTATATTTCCAAGCTATAGAATAAAAAATAAAATGGTATTGGCACAACAACAGATATACAGATCAATAGAACAGATAGAAGACCAAAACATGTTTGCACACAATTACATCCACTTGATACTTGCTCCAAAAACATACAATGGAGGAAAGACAGTATCTTCAACAAATGGTGCTGGTGGGGGAAAGGGAAGGAGATATATGCGTGAACTGAATTGGAAAATGATGTATGAAATACACAAAGCATCAATAAAAAAATAAAAATAAATAAAAGGAAAAAAAGAAAAATTATAACAGAAAAAAAACTTAAAAAAGAAGACTGAGAAAAAAGACACAAGACATATGTGGCAAAATGTACAAACTCTGATGGGGTTGGGGGCATGGAATAAGGAATGGGCCTAAATTTGATTAAGAAATGTTCTAAACTTCGGGGCTGGAGAGATGGCCTAGCTGTTAAGAGTGCCGACTGCTCTAGCAGAGAACCCAGGTTCGATCCCCAGCATCCACAAAGTGGCTGAGAACCATTTTTGACTCCAGTCCCAGGGGGATCCGATGCCCTCTTCTGACCTCCATGGCATTGCATGACACGGGTGCACAAACCTACATGCAGAAAGTACATTCATACACATAAAAAATAATAAAAATTTTAAAAAATTTTAAAAAATGTTGTAAACTTGAGATCTTAGTAAAAAGATAAAAAACTTAAAAAAAAAAGAGCACAGTTGTTTTGCCTGTCTTACTGGCAAGAGCAGCTACTCTGTGGCTGCCACTGCTTTTGCCATCCTTCAAAGATGAGAAGACACAGCTTTTCAACCTTCCAATATGGTCTGAAGACTCATGTCTCTCCAAGAATCCTTCAAACCTTCAGTGCCAGATGGGGACTGCTGGGACATCCAACTTGTGGACTCAGCTACTACTGGGGTTTCCACTTCTTCAGAGTATAACTGACCTCATTTGGTGACCATGGAAAGGGAAAACCCCAGTGTGGAGCACAAGGGCAAAACTGACGGTGGTTTGGGCTTGCCAAGGAGGAGCCTTCAAATGTGACATCTTTCCGCCTAATGAAAAAAAATCATGGGGCAGGAGCGATGACTAAGTGGTTAAGAGCACCAACCACTCTTGCAGAGGACCCGGGTTCGATCCCCAGCACCCACATGGTGGCCGAGAACCGTCGGAAACTCCAATTCCAGAACTCCAGTTCCAGGGGAATCCGACACCCTCTTCTGACCTCCGCGGTATTGCATGACATGGGTGCACAAACCTGCATGCAGACAGTACATTCATACACATACAGACATAAATAAAATTAATTTTTAAAAAATCATAAGCTGAAGATGCTAAAACCTATGATATATGTGGCATGCATATATGCATATTTGGGAGTGATGCATATTGGAAGGAATAACAACAACAACAACAACAAAAAGACTGGGTCAAAGAACTGACTGGAACGGTGAACTTCTGCTTGAAACAGTAAACTTCTGCATCAAGAATTTTGAGAGAGACTGAGAAAAAGATGAAAAGCATGTTTGGCAGAATGCATGAGCTCTGGTGGGGTGGGGGGCAGGGAGGGGAACACGGGTCTAGATTTGATTTGAAATTTTGTATGAAATGCTCAAAGCAATAAAAAATTGGCTTTGAAAAAAATAAATGAGCAGAAGTTCAATAAAAAATTACCTGGTCAAAATTAAAAGAAATCAAAGAGATCACAAATAAATAAGTTAATAACACAAGTTAAGGTCCTACACAAAAGAACAAGCCAAACACCAATTTAATATTTCCTTCTGCATATTTGTTTGGAGCTCTTTCCCTCAGTTCTTTGATCCAGTCTTTTTTGTTGCTGTTGTTCCTTTCCATTTGTATCACTTCAAAACATGCATATATGCACATCACATACAAACTAAAATTATAATGTCTGAAAATATGCTATAGGATAATTTTGAAATATGTTTAGGAATAGACATTTTGACTGCAGGGCTGTATGCAGGCAAACAAAAAAAATTACTTTACCTTCCTACTTTATAAAGCTAGTTGATGAGTAACATTCTACATTATATTTACTAAAAGACCAAGAAAGGAAAAAAAAGAAATTATTTCGTTTGCCTTATAAATAGAGATTTGGTGCTAGGATCCACAAATGAGGGGCACCATACATCATTTGTTTTTCTGGGACTGTGTTACTTCACTTAGCATAATGGCTTCTAGTTCCATCCATTTACCTGCAAAGTTCATGATGTCGTCTTTCTTTTTTTAATTTTTTTAATTTTATTCATTTATTTTATGTGTATGAATGTACTGTCTGCATGTAGGTTTGTGCACCCGTGTCGTGCAATGCTTCAGAGGTCAGAAGAGGGCGTAGGATTCCCCCGGAACTGCATTTCTCCTGGAATTGGAGTTACGGATGGTTCTCAGCCACCATGTGGGTGCTGGGGATCGAACCCAGGTCCTCTGCAAGAGCAGTCGGTGCTCTTAACCACTAGGACATCTCTCCAGCCCGATGTCATCTTTCTTTACTGCTTCATAAAATTCCCTTGGGTAGATGTACCACGTTTTTTCTTTATCCACTCATCAGTTGAGGGATACTTGGGTTGCTTCCAACTCTTTGCTGTTGTGCAGAGAGCTGCAATAAACATAGATGTGCATGTATCTCTGTGTTAGGATGACTCTTGTGGGTATATACCCAGGAGTAGTATGACTGGGTCATGCCATGTAGGGTAATGCAGGTACTTACAGCTATAAACATCTCTGTTAAGACTGCTTTCATTAACCAGGCATGGTAGTGCATGCCTTTAATCCTGGCACTTGGGAGGGAGAGGCAAGTGGATCTCTGTGAGTTCAAGGCCAGCCTGGTCTACGGAGTGAGTTCCAGGACAGCTGGGGCTACAGGGAGGGAGACCCTGTCTCAAAAAGACCAAAAAAAAAAAAAAACAGAGACTATTTTCATTATATGTAATTCCAGTCTCCATTTTCATTTGATTCTAAGAATGTTTTTCTTTTTTTTTTTCAAGGACCCTTTCATTTTTCAGTAGTGTATTGTCTAAACTCTTGAATCGTTATGTTTAGAGTTTCTTTTGCTATTGGAGTTTTATTCCACCGTGATCATATAAAATAGAAGAAATGATTTCGATTTGCTTGTATTTGTAAGAGCTGCTTTGTGGAGGCTGGAGGGATGGGTCAGTGGTTAAGAGCACTGACTGCTCTTTTTTTCATTTTTAGTTTCAGTTTCTACTTCTACAGTTATGTTTTTATTAGTTTCTCTTTCTAGGTGCTTGGGGATGGTTGTTCCTCTCTTCTGGCCTTTGAATTGCTTCAAGTATTTTTTGAAGAGTTGGTTTTCTGGACATGTATTCCATCATCTTTTTTGTGTCATGGAAGATTTTCCTCTCTCCTTCAACTATAATCGACATTTTTGCTGAGTATAGTAACCTGGGTTGGCATCCATAGTCCTTTAACACTGGGAATGCTTTGCTCCATGTTCTTCTTCCTTTCATGGTTTGCACCAAGAAGTCAGTTGTAATTCTGATTGGCTTCCCCTTGTATGTGACTTGTTGTTTTTCTCTGGTGGCTTTCAGAATTTTGTCTTTGTTTTGGGCATCTAGCATTTTAACTATGATATGGCATGGGGAGTTTCTTTTCTGATCTTGTCTGTTTGGAGTTCTATATGCTTCTTGTATTTATATGGGTTTGTCTTTTTTTAGTTTGGGGAAATTTTCATCTATTATTCTGTTGAAGATCTGATCAATACCATTCTCTTGGGATTCTTCTCCTTCCTTTATTCCTGTAATGCGGAGGTTTGATCTTTTCATAGTATCCCATATTTCCTGGTTGTTCCACTTTTGTGTATTTTTAAATTTTTCATAATCTTTATTTGAGCTTTTTAGTTGTTCTGTGTTATCTTCTAGGTCTGATATTCTTTGTTCTGCTTCCTCCATTCTATTTCTGAGGCTTTTTCCATTTCTTTCCTCTTGATTGGATGAGTGTTCTATTTCCTTTTTCATTTCATCCTGTGATTTCTTTAATATTTCCACTTCTTTTTGGAGCTTCTCAATCTCTTCTTTATGCTCCTTATTTCACTGGTTGGCTTCCTTTTTCAGCGTTTCCACTTCCTTCCAGAGTTTTTTATTTTCTCCCTCTAGTTCTTTCTGGCGTTTGTGATTCTCTCGCTTTAGTTCTTTCCGAAGTTTGTCATTGTCTCCCTCTAGGTCCTTCTTGAGTTTTTCGTTCTCTTCTCTGACTTGTTCTTTATATTATTTAATTTCTCTGAATAGTTCTTCAATTATTCCTCAGAAGTCTGTTTCTTGGGTCACCCCCAGGGGAATCCCACTGTAGCAATCTCCTACAGGCTTGGTAGAGCTTGGTGTGGAATTATCCTGCACTTTTCCCATGTTGTCCCTTTGTCGTGTCCCTGGTATGTGGGTTTTCCTTTTTTTGCCTGCATTCTGATGCAAATCACAAATGCCTTTTTGTTGTGTTGAAGGCTTGCTTTGCTTGCCTCCTTCAGATGCCCTTTTTTTCCCCTCCTTGTTTATGGAGTGTTGTCTAGGTTTCAGGCTTTCAATTTTGTTTATATATTGGAAGTCTAATTCACTCTTCCTTTCTGTTCTGAAGGTTTTCCAAAAAATCCACTTGGACACTCTCTCAGCAATTCCAGTTGGGGGGGGGGGTATGCCTGACTTAGCCCGCTCTGTGCTTCAGGTGATCCTGCCAAGTCCCTGATCTAACCACTGTGCACTCAAGTCTCACAGTGGCAACAGGCCCAGTTTTAATACCAGCTACGAGGGCAACTCCACCCCAACAGCCACACCAGACAAGGATTTAAAAGGCCCATCTTTAATCCCAGCTAGCAGGACAACTCTACTCCACCAGCCTCACAAGACAAAGATTTAGGTATCCAACCAAGGAATCAATCAACCATCAACCCAGGAGTAGATCTATCCTAAAATCTGCCTGGCTGAAGCACCCGGCTCTTACCTGTGCTTCAGGTGGTCCTGCCAAGTCCCTGATCTAACCACTGTGCACTCTGCACTGACTGATCTTGCAGAGGACCTGGGTTTGATTCCCAGCACCCCCATGACAGCTAACAACCTTACCTAATTCCAGTTCCAGGAGATCCGATGCCCTCTTTTGGCTCCATGGGCATTGCATGCGCAGGTGCACTTGCATACATGCAGGCGAAAGCACTCATGTACATAAAAAAACTAGATGAGTAATTTTTAAAGATATATTATCTATTTTAGAGAAACTTTCATGGGGTGCTGATAATAATGTGCATTCTGCAGCATTTTCATGGTCCATTCACCCATTTAGTACAGATATCTCTGTTTCCACTTAAGACAACTGCTCAATTGGTGAGCAAGGGTTGTTGGAGCCACTCACTATTACTGAGCTGGGACTAATCTGTGACTTTATATCTAGTAATTTTTTTATGAAATTGAGTGAACTTTTTTGTTTAGAATTATAATGTACTTTTTAAAAAGTATTTTTGTTGAGTCTTTGAGATTGACATACAATATAATTTTAGCATATTCATATTATCTCCCACATCTCTCCACCCCTAATTTCCTAACCTCCTCATTTCATGCCTTCTATTAATCTTGAAGACCTATCAAGTCTAATTTGGGTTCTACTTGGGAATGTGTCCGTCCCATAGAGCCTAGTCATCGCATGCCTAAGAAAACTGATTATTCTAGCAGGTATCAGTTATCAATAGTTCCTCAGCTAGGGCTGGGGCTTCATTCCCACTTTCTCCCTCCATGCTGGGTTTTTGTCTGGTTTGGATTTACATAGGTCTTGATATATTGTCCCCTTGATCTTTATGAAGTGGACCTCTTTATCTTTTCTCACTAGTTTTGATTTGAAGTCTGTTTTGTCAGATATTTGAACAATGGCACCTGTATGTTTCCTATGACTGAATGTTTAGATTTTTTTTTAATCTATTCACCCTAAGGTAATGCATATATTTTGTATTTGTAGTGAGATGCATTTCTTGGATGCAACAAATCAAGAGTAATTTTTATCTTTTAAGTGGTGAATGTAGACCATTAATATTCCTATATTATTGCAAGGTGCATTGATACCTGCCACTTTCTTAATTTTTTAATATTTTATTATTGTTTTTTATCCTTACCAAGTGATTTTTATTAAATGTTTATTTTATTAATCCACTGTCTTCATAGGGTGTTAACACTATCATTTCTGCCAACTGCAGCATTTTGTAAGCAAACCAGAATAAACACTTTTATCTTAGATGTAGCTAATGACTATTAATACCTTTTAAAGGACCTAAAGTTCCCCCAAAGTTTATTCTATGCTATCAATCCCATCAGATCAAAAGCATTTGCCAAGCTGAATAACTTACAAAGTAAATAATTTTGGTTTACACAAAAATGTGCAGTGTTCTCAACAGTTACCCATTAACACAAATCTTTAAGCTTAACTTAAAGACTTGGAAGATGTTTCACAGTATTGTATATTTACCTTTAATATCTTATTATGATGTTGATGTCACAATAGTGCTTTTCAGTGTTCACAATTTACAGGTTCAGTTTGTACATACATAACCCAGTAACATAAGGGACAATTCTTACTATTATAAACTATCCTATTATATATTTTATACTATATATATATATATAATTCTATATTATTATAAACATAAAAAGGGGGATTTTATGCATATGTGTGTATTGCCTCATGTTTGTAAGTGCACCTGTGCTGTGCAGTGCCCACAGAGGTCACAAGGGGCCTTCATATCCCCTGGAACTGGAGTTAAGGATGCTAGTTAGCTGCCATGTGGGTTCTGGGAATCAAACTTGTGGCCTCTGCAAGGGCAATCAGTGCTCTTAACCACTGAGCTACCTCTCCAGCCCCCATTTTATTGATTTTATATTGTTTTGTATTTGCTTGTTCCTTATATAACTATTATTCTAGCATAGTTTATTCTTTCTGTGGTCTCATGAATGGATTTTTTTCTCTTCAGTGTGAATGATTCCTCCAAGTATCTTTTATAGAACAGGCTTAGAGGCCATAATATCCTTTAGCCTATTTCTTTTACTTGTCTCTGCTTATTGCTATAAATGGTTCACAGGTGTATGGGCACAAGTGTGGGGGGTATGGATGTACATATGTGTATATGTGCATATTTATCTTTGGAGGCTCGAGGGTGATGTCTGGAATTTTCCTGAATCACTCTTCCACTTTATTCATTGTGTCAAAGTCTCTCAATCAAACCCAGAGCTCATTAATAAGATTCTTCTTGCTAGGCAGCTTGTTCTGAGGATCCCTTGTCTCAGCCTTCCAAGGAAGATTTACATGTGGGCTGCTGGGGATCCGAGCCCTAGTCCTCATGCTTGTGTGGCAAGTGGTTTAATTGCTGAGGTACCTTCCCAGGCCCTCAACCAATATTTTTATCACGGAAAGTTTTTATTTCTCCTTCTGTTATGAAAAATAATTTTTCTGGGTGTTGTTGGTTGAGAGTTTTTAATCTTCAAAATTTGAAATTCAGGGCTGGAGACATGGCTCAGTGGTTAACAGTACTGGTTGCTCTTGCAGGGGACCCAGGTTCAATTCCCAGCACTCACATGGTTGCTAACAGCCATCCTACCTAGTCCAAATGGAATCTGATGCCTTCTGACTCTGAGGGCATTGCACAACACAGGTACACTTACACACATGCAGGCAATGCACTCATACACATAAAATAAATTTTTAAAAAATTGAAAATAATCTTTCCAGGCCCTGTTGGCTTTTACATTTTCCCTTGAACAACCTACTGTTATTCTAATGAGCCTGCATTTTTATATAAGTTGGTGTTTCTCTCTTACCACTTGCTTTTGTCTCTGTATTTACTGTTTGGACTGTGATGGGGCAAAACATCAAGGCATTGGAAATACAAGGCAAAGACTATTTAAATCATGGCTGAGTGGAAGCAGAGAGACCAGAAGTAACCAGGGACTAGGTATAGTCTTCAAAGGCAAACCCCCAGTTATCTGTCTCTTTTATTTAGGCTCCACCTAATATAAGTCCCAGAACTTCCACAAACAGCTTTCTGTAAGAGCAGTCAGTGCTCTTATCCACTGAGCCATCTCTCGAGCCCCAAGCACATAGATAAAAACAGGAAAACCCAAAATAATACATGTTCTCCAAAACATACAAATAAGAGAGCAATGGCCCTTAATGAAAATGAGCTGAAAAGGCTTCCAAAGAATTCTAAAGAATGACTATAGCTATGGTCAGAAAACTCAAAGACAAAGAGATGAATGAAATGAGGAAATCAATGCAAGCAATACACAAAGAGGTTCAAATGCTGAAGAAAAACCAAACTGAAATTATACTGGAAATGAAAACTCAATAAGCCAACTAAAAATCTCAATGGAAAGCTTAACTAACAAATGGATCATGTTGAAAACAGAGAATCAGTGATGAAAGACTGGATAAAGGAAGAGGATCAGTTGGTAAAGCTCAATGAAAATTTTAAAGAGAAATAGTAAAGGAACATAAGAGTCTTTTGAGATAACATGAAAAGACCCAACTCCAAATTATGGATATAGAAGGAGAAAATTACCATGGTGAAGGCATAGAAAATATCTTCAGTAAAATAATGGATTTCCCAAACTTATTAGATAAAAACATATCCATTCCAGATACGAGAGTCCTACAGAACACCAAATAGGCAGAACCAGAGAAAGATTCTCCGTGAAACATTATATATAGTTAAAACATCAAAAATACAGAATGAAAGTAAGGCATTAAAAACTGCAAGAGACAGTTATCAAGTCAATAATAAATGCAGACCCATTAGAATCACATCTGATTATTTGACCAAAAATTTTAAAGCCAGAAGATCCTGGAACAATGTATCCAAGTCCTGAAAGACCACAACTGTCACCCTAGACTATTATCCCTATCAAAACTATCTAGTAAAATTAAATGTGAAGTAAAAATTTCAATAATAGAAACAAATTAAAGGAATTTGTGGCTACTAAGCCAGCTCTACAGAAGATACAAGAAAGAATACTTGAATCTGAGCAGATGAATAAGAGCATTCAAGAAGTCACATAGAAGAAATAATGCATGCGAAGATCGATAATCAAAAGAAATTTGAGAAAACACAACAAAATCAATAAAATGTCCAGAATTGATGCATATATTTCAGTAATAATTTTGATTATTAATGTAATTAACTCCTCAATAAAGAGATATAGAATAACATATTGAATTAGAGAATAGGATCCATCTTTTGGCTGCCTCTTAAAAACACACTTCATGATGATAAACATCACCTTAGGGTGAAAGGATCAAAAAAGGTATTCCAAGCTAATGGAACTAAGAATTAATCAGGTATAGCTGTTCTAATACATAATAAAATAGATTTAAAACCAAAACAAATCAGAAGAAATAAAGGACACTTCATACTCATTAAAGGTGAGTCAATCAATAGGATATTATAATCCTAAACATACAGGAACCATCACAAGGATCCAAATTCCATTAAAAATACTGTTAGATCTAAGATTACAGATCAGTCACAACACAGTAATAGTGTGTAACTTGAATATCCTATGTCACCAATTGACAGGTCATCAGAAAAAAATATTAAGGAAAGAAACTCTGGAATTAAATGACATCACAAATCAAGCAGACCTAACAGATTGCTGCAGAACATTCCACCCAAACATTAAAAGAAAAATATTCTTCTCATCAGCCTTCAGACCTTTTTCCAAAATCAACCACATATTAGGAAATGAAGCAATTCTTAAGAAATACAAGAAAATGCTGGGGCTGGAGAGATGGCCTAGCGGTTAAGAGCGCCGACCGCTCTTTCAGAGGACCCGGGTTCGATCCCCAGCACCCACATGGCGGCTGAGAACCGTCTGTAACTCCAATTCCAGGAGAACTCCAGTTCCAGGGGAATCCGAGACCCTCTTCTGACCTCCGCGGCATTGCACGACACGGGTGCACAAACTTGCACGCAGACAGTACATTCATACACATACGGAAATAAATAAAATTAATTAAAAAAAAAATTTAAAAAGGATACAACACTATACAAGGGTCATCTTGCTTTTTAAAAATGTAACTATATGGGGCTGGAGAGATGGCCTAGCGGTTAAGTGCACTGACTGCTCTTGCAGAGGACCCGGGTTCGATCCCCAGCACCCACATGGCGGCTGAGAACCATCTTTAACTCCAGTTCCAGGGGAATCCGAGACCCTCTTCTGACCTCCATGGCACTGCATGACACAGGTTTACAAACCTACATGCAGACAGTACATTCATGCACATACAAACATAATAAAAAAATGTAACTATATGTCTTGGTATCATTCTCTATCAAAAACTATTTCATTCCTTTTGTCTATTCTTTGTATGTGTCATTATTTAATAAGTAATGTTTCTTGACTATCTTTATTCATTTGTGATCTGCAAGTATATCTGTAGCACAATTTACTAGAAGGAATTGTTGGGCCAAAAATATGTGTATTTTATATACTGATAAATATTAATGGACAACCAAGTGCTTTAGAGAAGAGGATCAGGGAAGGCCTCTCCCAGGGGAAGTGCTATTTCAGCTAAGACCTGAATAAGAATAAATAGAAAACCATATCAATTCTTGGGAAGAGTATTCTGGACAGAAAAAGCATCAGATGGGAAGGTGTTGAGGCCTACTCAAAAAACAGAAAGGAACTTAATGTGGCTGAATACGGTGAGCAAGAGATCGGGTGAAAACAAGAACTGGGCAGCAGCCCAATCACGCAAGGCCTTGTAGGAGTGTGATGTTTGCATTTTATTCTGAGTTTATGTTCTTCCTGGCTTTGCTTATACACAANATATATAAAACATATACATATATATGGGGATATTTATAAATTCATGAATGTAACAATAATCGAAAGGAATTAAAATTAATAGCACATGAGTGGAACATCAGCAGAGTTGGAGGGGTAATAGGAGGGATGGAAATGATGTAAATATAGTACTCATGTAAGAAACTCAACATTTTAAAAATTAATAAGAAAATATATAAACAGTATATAGAGATAAACTAAGTCATGGATAAAACTAATGAAATATAAAAGAATACAGAGAATCTAAACAAAAAGTTGGTTCTTCAAAAAGATTAACAAGATAGATAAACTATTTCCCAAACTAACTAGAAAAAACAGGGATAAACTAAATAAAATTGGAGAGGGAAAGGAAAACATTACAACAATACTGAAGAAATTCAGAAAATCATAAAGGAAATACTTTAAAGGTTTTTATTCCATTAAACTGGAAAATTTAAAATAAATGGATGAATTTCTAAATATATACAACCCACAAAATTTAAATCAGGATGAAATAAATCAAGTAGAACCACCATGACCAAAGATATTTCCGAAATAAAAAGAGCTATGACCAGATAAGATTTAGTCACACACACACACACACACACACACACACACACACACACACACACAAAGATTTTTAATTAACAATATTCCTCAAGTTCTTCTATAAAATAGAAAATATAGGAACAGGTCCAAATTCTTTGTACAAAACCAATATTATTTTAATGCCAAAAGCAGACAGACAATGAAAAAGAAAAAAAAATATAGTCCAATCTCCATGATGAACATAGATACAAATATTTCCAACAAAATACTTGCAAATTCAATTTGAGTACACACCCAAAAAATCATCCACCATATTCAAGTTGGATTTATTGCAGAGATGCAGTGATGGTACAACACATGGCAAGGAATAAATGCCAACCACATAAGCCACTGCAAGGACAGAAACCACACAATCATCTCATTAGATGGAGAATAAAATCACATGATCATCTCATTAGATGGAGAATAGGCCTTTGACAAAACCCAACATACTTTCTGAATAAAAGTCATGGAAAATCTAGAGATACATGGGGGATATCCAACAAAACAACTGCTACATACAATAAGCCCACAACCAACATTCTGGCAAATGGACAAGATCTTGGCCTATTTCCACTCAATTAGGAACAAAACAACATGTCTTCTCTCCATTCCTATTCAGTATAGTGCTTGAAGTCTTAGCTAGAAAAATAAAACAAGAAAGAAACAAATGGGAAACAAATAGGAAAGAAAGAAGTAAAAGTACCCTTATTTTTAGATGACATGATTCTATTCATAAAATACCCTAAAGACTCCACCAGGATTCAGGGCAGAAACCTGGAAGCAGGCACAGGTCATGGAGGAAGGCTGCTTACTGGCTTGCTCCCCTTGTCTATGCTCAGCCTGCTTTTTTAAATAATACAGAACAAGTTTCCCAGGAGTGGCATTGCCCACAGTGTGCTGGGCCTTCCCAGATCACTCAACAATCAAGATTATTCCCCACATACATGGCCACACTCTAGTCCAATGGAGGAAATTCCCTGATTGAAGATCTCTCAACCCAAGTGTGTCAAATTGATCCTAAATCTGTCCAGGACAAGCTACAAACACATTCTGGAAAATAACAGAGTGCAAAATTGACACAGAAAAACAATCACTCTTCCTATATACCAACAACAAATATACTGAGAAGGAAGTCAGGGAAATGACCTTACAATAGCTTAAAAAATAAATAGGGCCAGAGAAATGGCTATGGTTTAAAGCACTGACTGCTCTTCTAGAGGACCTGAGTTCATTTCCCAGCACCCACATGGCAACTAACAACTATCTGTAACTCAAATTACAGGGGATCTGATGCTCTATTCTGACCTCCACAGGCATTATAGGACATGGGTCCACTTACATACAGACATGTGTGTGTGTGTGTGTGTGTGTGTGTGTGTGTGTGTTTGAGACAGGATCTTCCTGTAGCCCAAGCTGCCCTGGAACTCATTATGTAGACCAAGCTGGCCTTGAACTCACAGAGATCTGCCTGCCTCTGCTTCCCAAGTCCTGGAATTAAAGGAAATGTGGTGGTGCATGCCTAGCTTACAGCATTAAAAAAATTTTTTTCAGTAAAGTGGCAGGTTACAAAATCAACTTATAAAAATCAGTAGTGTTTCTATATACCAACAACAAGCAATCAAAAAAAAAGCATACAAGGAAACCTTCTCATTCACACTAGCTTCAAAAATAAAATACTTGAGAATAAATCTAACCAAAAATAATAAAGATCTCTAGAATGAAAATTTCAAACCTTTAAAGAAAGAGCTAGAAGAAGACACTAAGAGATGGAAGTACCTACCATGGTCATGGATTTGTAGAATAAATATTGTGAAGATGACCATCATACCAAAAAATAATCTATAGATTCAATGCACTGCCGATCAAAATATGCACATTTTCACAGAGCTAGAAAATGTCATCCAAGTTCCCTGTGACAGCACTGCAGACAGCATATCCTCTGTGTTTTTTTTTTTATTCTTGCATGTGTATGAATGTACTGTCTGCATGTAGGTTTGTGTACCCGTGTCGTGCAATGCCGCAGAGGTCAGAAGAGGGCGTCCGATTCCCCTGGAACTGGAGTTAAAGACAGTTCTCAGCCACCATGTGGGTGCTGGGGATCAAACCCAGGTCCTCTGCAAGAGCAGTTGGCGCTCTTAACCACTAGGTCATTTCTCCAGCCCCCTATCCTCTGTGTTTCTCTGCTGCACAGACGTTGACGTCTTGCCTGTTTCCCATTCGTTTGCGGCTTCAGATTGGTTTGTTTGTTTGATGCAAGAAAATGGAAACCGAAGAGCCAGAAGAAACCTTCCCCAACACTGAAACCAATGGTGAATTTGGTAAATGCCCTGCAGAAGGTATGGAAGAGGAACAAGCATTTAAAAGATCTAGAGGGGCTGGAGAGATGGCCTAGCGGTCAAGAGCACCGACTGCTCTTGCAGAGGACCCGGGTTCGATCCCCAGCACCCACATGGCGGCTGAGAACCATCTGTAACTCCAATTCCAGGAGAATTCCAGTTCCAGGGGAATCTGACACCCTCTTCTGACCTCCGCGGCATTGCACGACACGGGTGCACAAACCTACATGCAGACAGTACATTCATACAAATAAATAAATAAATAAATAAATAAATAAATATTAAAAAAATAAAAGATCTAGAAACACTGATGAGCTGGTCGAATTATGCATTCTGCTTCAGAGCAAGAATGCTGGGGCAGTGATTAGAAAAGGAGGCAAGAATACTAAGCTCTGCATACAGAGTACAGTGCCAGTGTTTCAGTACCAGACACCAGTGGCCCCAAGCGCATACTGAACATCAGTGCTGATACTGAAACAATTGGAGAAATTCTGAAGAAAATCATCCCTACCTTTGAAGAAGGCCTGCCATTGCCATCACCTACTGCAACCAGCCAGCTCCCACTCGAATCTGATGCTGTGGAATGCTTAAATTACCAACACTATAAAGGAAGTGACTTTGCGAGTTGAGACTTTTGGTTCATCAAAGTCTGGCAGGAGGAATTATTGGTGTCAAAGGTGCTAAAATCAAAGCTTAGCGAAAACAGACAACAATCAAGCTTTTCCAAGAATGCTGCCATCGTTCTATGGCAGTTGTTCTTATTGGAGGAAAGCCTGATAGGGTGTTAGAGTGCATAAAGATCATCCTTGGTCTCATATCTGAGTCTCCCATCAAAGGTCAGGGACAACCTTATGATCCTATCTTCTATGATGAAACCTATGCTTATGGTGGTTTTACAATGATGTTTGATGACCGTCATGGATGTCCTGTGGGATTTCCCGTGCGAGGAAGAGGTTTTGACAGAACGCCTCAGGTCGGGGTGGGCATCCCTTGCCTCCCTCCAGAAGAGATTATGATGACATGAGCCCTTGATGAGGACCACCACCACCCCCTGGCCAAGGTGGCTGGGGTGGTAGTAGAGCTAGGAATCCTCCTTTTCCATCACCACCACCACCCAGAGGAGAAGATCTAATGGCTTATGACAGAAGAGGAAGGCCTGGAGACCGCTCTGAAGGCACTGCTGGGTTCAGTGCTGAGGAAGCTTGGGACTCTGCAGTAGACACATGGAGCCCATCAGAATGGCAGATGGCTTATGAACCACAGGATGGCTCTGGATATGATTATTCCTATGCAGGGGGTCGTGGTTCATACGGTGATCTTGGTGGACCTATTATTACTACACAAGTAACTATACCCAAAGATTTGGCTGGATCTATTATTGGCAAAGGTGGTCAGCGGATTAAACAAATCCGTCATGAGTCTGGAGCTTCTATCAAAACTGATGAGCCTTTAGAAGGATTGGAAGATCAGATCACTACCATTACAGGAACACAGGACCAGATAAAGAACACAAAGTATTTGTTGCAGAACAGCGTGAAGCAGTATGCAGATGTTGAAGGATTCTAATGCAAGATATTTTTTTTTCTTTTTATATAGTGTGAAGCAGTATTCTGGAAAGTTTTTCTAAGACTAGTGAAGAACTGAAGGAGTCCTGGATCTTTTTTTTTTTTTTAATCTGCTTCTGTTTAAAAAGCCAACATTCCTCTGCTTTATAGGTGTTCTGCATTTGAGGTGTAGTGAAATCTTTGCTGTTCACCAGATGTAATGTTTTAGTTCCTTACAAACAGGGTTGGGGGGGTGGCATGCAAAAACTAACATTGAAATTTTGAAAAAGAAAAAAAAAAGAAAAAGTCATCCAAATATTCGTATAGAACCCCAAAGACCCCGGGCAACCAAAAAAGAAAAAGAAAAAAATAATAAAATAAAATAATTTCAGCAAAACAAACAATTTGGGTGACATCACCATACCAGATCTCAGGTTATATTACAGAGCTGTAGTTATAAACACAGCGTGGTTCTGGCACAAAAATAGACAGGTAGATCAATGGAACAGAAGAGAAGACTCAAACATGACCCATACAATTTCAGCCACTTGATATTTGACAAAAGGGCCAACAATACATAATGGGAGAAAAACAGTATCTTCAACAAATCTCACTGGCAGAACTGGATCACCACCTGTAGAAAAATGAAAATGGACTCTTATCTTTTTCCATGCAAGAAAGTCAAGTCCAAGTGGATCAAAAATCTCTCAGTATCAAAACAGAAACTCAGCTGGGCATGGTGGTGCATGCCTTTAATCCCAACAGTCCACTCAGGAAGCAGAGGCAGGTAGATCTTTGGGAGTTCAAGGCCAGCCCAGTCTACATAATGAGTTCCAGGACAGCTGGGGCTACAGGGAGACCCTGTCTCTAAAAGAAAGAAAAAAAGAAACTCTGAATTGCTAGAAGAAAGCATAGGCACTACCTTCCAAGATGTAGATGTAGGAAAGGACCTTCTAAATGGGACATCAGCTGCTCAGGCATTCAGGCAATAATCAATAAGTAGGATATCATCAAGCTACAAAGTTTCTGTACAGCAAAAGAAACAGCCAAGGAAGTGAAGAGTAACCCACTGAGTGGGAGAAAAATCTTTACTAGCTACACATTTGCCAGAGGATTTATATCCAGAATATACAAAAAACTCAAATACACCATAGCAAGAAAATAAACAACCCATTAAAAAGATGGGCTACAGATCTGAACACAGAATTCTCAAACGAAGAAACAAAAATGCCTAAGAAAAACCTTAAAAGAAATAATGCCTAAGAAACACCTTAAAAACTGCTCAACATCCTTAATTCAAGAAATGCAGATAAAAACCATTTAAAAACAGGTGTGGTGGCACATGCCCTTAATCCCATCAGATCAAAGGCAGGCAGATCTCTCTGAGTTTAAGCCCAGCCTGGTCTACAGAGTGAGTTCCAGGCCAGCTGGGACTAAAAAAGAGACCTTGTCTCAAAAAGACCAAAACAAATGAACAACAACAAAAAAACACTTTAAGCTTCTATCTTACCCCAATCAGATTGGCTAAGATCACGAAAAACGAAGGACATAAGATGCTGGCAAGGGTGTGAAACAGTCATTTGCTGTTGGTGGGAATGCAGACTAGTGCCTAGTGCCGCCACTATGGAAATCAGTGTGGAGAACTCTGAAGAAACTCTCAATAAGGTTTCATCTTACTCTGGTAAGAATGACTATGATCAAGAAAACAAACGATACCAAATGCTGAAGATGTAGGAAAAGGGGAACACTCATCTGCTGCTGGTGGGAATGCAAACTCATACAACCTCTGGAAAACAGTGTGGAGAACTCTTAAAAGACTCAAAATGAGCCTGTCACCTGACACAGTCATACCACTTCTGGGTATATACCCACAAGACTCATCCTATTGCAGAGATACATGCACATCTATGTTTATTGCAGCTCTCTTCACAATAGCAAAGAGCTGGAAGCAATCCAAGTGTCCCTCAACTGACAAGTGGATAAGGAAAATGTGGTACATCTACACAATGGAATTCTATGCAGCAAAAGAAAGATGACATCATGAACTTTGCAGGTAAATGGATGGAAGTAGAAGCTATTGTGCTAAATGAAGTACAGTCCCAGAAAAGCAAACAACGTATGGTGTCCCTCATTTGTGGATCCTAGCACCAAATTTCTATTTGTAAGGCAAACTGAATAATTCTTTTCTTTCTTCTTTAGTAAATATAACATTTGATGTATGGTGTCTCTCATTTGTGGATTCTAACACCAAATCCCTATTTGTAATACATCTGATGTTATGCATCAACTTGTTATGTAATGTAGGAATGTAAAGTAATATTTTTTCTTTACCTTCATACAACTCTTCTGTTAAAATGTGAATCCCTAAATGTTTTGGAATTAACATATAGTTTATTTTCAGATGTCATAAGTTTGGTATATGTGTGGCATGTATATGTACATATTTTGGAACAATACAAATTGGAAAGAATGACAACAAAAATGACTGGATCGAAGAAATGACAGAAACAGTAAAGGTTTCTGCCAAAAAGTAAACTTCTGCATAGAAAAAATTAAAAAACAGACTGAGAAAAAGATGAAAGACATATAAGTCACAATGTATGGGCTCTGGCAGGGTGGGGTGCAAGAAAGGAGGAATGGGTCTAAATTTGACTAACAAATCTTGTATGAAATGCACAAAACTTCAATTTAAAAAACGAAAAATGAATCTACGATATGACCCAGTTATGCAACTCCTTGGTACATACCCAAAGGACTCATCGCACTGTTAAGATTCCTGTACGTTCATATTTGTTGCTGATCTCTTCACAATAGCAAAGAAATGGAAACAATATAAATGTTGCACGATGGTAAAAAAAATAAAAAAATAAATATCTCCTCAGCTAATGTTGTGTGTTCTTACCCATTTCCCTGCTTCTAAGTTTTTGTCTGGTTGGAGTCTCAATGGGTCTTGTGCATGCTGTCACCATTGCTGTAAGTTCAGTAAATGATAGATAGGTTAACCAGGCTCCTGTGGATGAACTCATACTGGGACATCTGGTGACACAAACTTAATTCGATAGATCTTAACATGTATGTAAGAATTCATGAATTCTGGTGTTGGTGGAGTGCAGATAGGTAAGTGAGTCTAAATATGATTAAGATGTATTGTATGAAATGCACAAAATTCAATTAAAATGGAAAAAGTCATAAAAGCAAAACATTTTGAAATAAATCTAAACAAGGAAGTGAAAGATGTATAATACTTTAAGAAATTTAAGAAATTGAAAAAAATACCAGAAGATGGAAAGAACTCCCTTGATCATGTATTATTAGCATTAATATTGTGAAAATGGCCAGTCCTAATAAAATCAATCCCCAGATTCAATGCAATCACCATTAACATTCCAACATAATATTTTACAGAAACTGAGAAAATAATCTCAAATTTCATATGGAAACACACACACAAAAGCAGTATAATCAATCCTGAACAATTTTAAAAAATGCTAGATGCCTCACCACCCCAGGTATCAAATTATACTATAGAAGCTGGGTGTGGTGGTGCACGCCCTTAATCCCGGAGGCAGAAGCAAGCAGATCTCTGTGAGTTCAAGGCCAGCGTGATCTATACAGAGAGCTCCAGGCCAGCTAGGATTAAAGGGAGACCCTGATTCAAAAAGACCAAAAAATTATACTACAGAGAAATAGTAATAAATGCAGCATGTTACTGACATAAAACCAGACAGGTTGAGAAATTGAATAGAATTTAGGATCCAGATTTTTGACAAAGGCACAAAAAACACACATCAGAGAAACAGAGCATGTTCAACAAATGATGGTTGTAAAACCTATAGCTACATGTAGAAGGATGAAAATAGATCCCTATTACCTTGGACAAAACCAGCTCTAAATACATCGAGGACTTCAACATTTGTTTTTAAAGACAAGCTCTCACTTGGAGTTTTAAACTGGGCTTGAATTATGGTCCTCTTTCATACACATCCTGAATGCCAGGATAACATGAATGCACTAACATGCTCAGTTTTTTACCTTTCTCTGCAATCTATTATCTGGAGATAGCATACAAGAAAGGAAAATGTGGTACAGAGTAGAAAAATGTTTGGTTTTTAAACATATTTCATTTGAAGGGGATTTTTATACAATCAAAAGGAGATCTCAACAATGTACATGAGTATCCAGTGCCATAAGGAACAGAGAAGAACCAGAATGGATGCTACAGATCTATGAGTCAGGGATAAAAAATATAGGATCTTCAGACAGACAATCTGAATTTGGAACTTGTTTGTGGTATACCAATCACCAAATATATGACCTCCAGAGAATCATTTGTCCTGTTTATTGGTAATTTCTTCATTTATATATAATAATTTTACAAGCTTTATAAGCAAATGAGTTACTATTTATAAATCACTTGGTGTCTGAACATTTTCTATGTATTAGGTAGTATAATAAAGGTTTAGAAGTAATAAATAGTGGGCAGGGATGAGTCATGGAGATGAACAGTTTGAGAAAGTAAGTCCAACAATGGCGGAAATTTGAGGAACTGGCTTATTTAATGATCAAGGGAGGAATGATCTTCCAAAATAGACCAAGTAGACCAAAAATTAGAAACACACCAACGTATAATGCCAAGGCCTCAAGAATGAGAGAATAATTAATAGTGTTGCTGACAAAAGATTTTACATAGGAGATAAACATCAATTACAATAAACAGGTGCATGAGGTGTTCAGTGAGCTCCTGGAATTCTCTTCAGGAATGCTCATTCTGTTTCAAGTGTTGACAATAAGCATGCTCATCTATCAGCTTCCTTGAATAATTGCCTTGGCTAAAGAGAACCACCTTACTACACATAGACATGAAGCCCTTTCCCCACTTTTTGCCACAGCATAGATGCAATAACTGGTGATCATGGAGCATAAAGTCCCATTTCTATCTCCCTCATGTGAACATCTTTGAAACATAATCTAGATTTAGACTGAGATATGCTAAGAACTGTGTTTACATTATTCCAGTCTTAACTTCTCACTGGCCTAAATTTTCTTCCTTTCCTTTCGCAGATACTGATCCTGCCTTCTAAAGTCTGAATGAAACAGTCAGCTACACTAAATTCTGTAAGGTTAATAATGGTGAATATGAGAAGCTGTACTATAAAGGAGAAGAACTGAATGAATGGTAAGTGATAAGTAATGACAGTAAGGGACAAAATTTTCAAGTTTGCTTTGGTAGGGTGGCTAAAAACACTAGAACATTAAGGACTGGCCACTTAATGTTACATGATTAAAAATCTGTTATATTTATATACAAATTTCTATATATTTGAATATTAACCTTAAAGAATTAACTGAAGTGGGGCTGGAGAGATGGCCTAGCGGTTAAGAGCGCTGACCACTCTTACAGAGGACCCAGGTTCGATCCCCAGCACCCGCATGGCGGCCGAGAACCGTCTGAATCTCCAATTCCAGGAGAACTCCAGTTCCAGGGAAATCCGACACCCTCTTCTGACCTCCGCGGCATGACATGCGTGCACAAAACTGCATGCAGACAGTACATTCATACACATACAGAAATAAATAAAAAATTTAAAAAAAGAATTAACTGAAGTAAAAAAATAACTTTCAGTCAATATGATGGAATAAAATTCTTAAATATATACTACTTCATTTAGGAGTTAGGGGAATGAGTAATCTCATTTGGATTTTTTCAGACAGGCTCTCGTAATCCATTGTGACCTCCTACTTGCTGGTTACCCAAGGGTGACCTTGTATGCCCCAACCCCCCCCACACACACACACCCCTCCCAAATGCTGGGATTACATACGTGTGCCACCAAGCCTGGAAAGTGATTCCATTTTAAAATGTCCACCTGGACCTTCAAATTGGTTACCTTGTTAGTCTCCTGAATTTGAATACTGTGCCCAAGCTACTCTACCTATATAGATTCCATATACCAAATAAAATTGTTACCTTCCAAACCATTCCTTCTACAACAGTACATACCCAATTAAACTTCAATTTCTACCTGTTAATCAGTCTGAAATCAATTCTCCAATAGTGAATTGAGAGATTCTAAGACTTGTAAAAGCTTTTATGTGGAAATTCAGGTAAAGAGTTTTAAAGTTTATCCGCCGGGCATGGTGGCATACGCCTTTAATCCTAGCATTTGGGAGACATTGGTGGGTGAATCTTTGTGAGTTCAAGGACAGCCTGGTCTAAAGGGAGACCCTGTCTCAAAAAAAGAAAAAAAAAAGTTTATCCAAGGGACAAAACTTACACAGATTCAAAAGGTAAAGTACATGACGGTAAAGGATATTTTTAACTGGGCATTAATGTAAGAATGAAGGGGTTAAATCTAGAAACAGCTTCAAGAAACTGGAAAAAAAAAAATCCGCAGTGAAGAACCAAAGGTGTCTCGAAAGACACAGGCAGGAATCCAAACCTTTCTCATGCAATGAGTCTAGGGGAACTTTAAAAAGTCCCGTCCAAAAAAAAAAAAAAAAGAAAGAAAAAAGAAAAGCCGGGCGTGGTGGTGCACGCCTTTAATCCTAGCACTTGGGAGGCAGAGGCAGGCGGATATTTGTGAGCTCAAGGCCAGCCTGGTCTACAGAGTGAGTTCCAGGACAGCTGGGGCTACAGGAAGACCGTCTTGAAAAGATAAAAAAAATAAAAAAAAAAATAAAAGGGCCCGTCAACATCTACTTGAAACATGCAACAGAAAAAAGCTTTAAGGTAGTGGCGAGCGCGAAAACCCAAAATTGACGATTGACCCCGGAAACATTAACTTCTGGGTAGGCTTCTAGAGAACTTCCTTTTTTGATTCGTTCTTTGATCCGGAAGAAGAGACAGCAAACTTCGCTGGCGACTGGGCTATGTCACAGAGGCGGAGCTTTAGCGAGCCAGTCACCTTAGTAGCCGGACGTTACGACACGGACGCTGCTGGCTGAGGCTTGCATTTGCTAGCCACTTTGGAGGACGTAGTCGGTGGCCCGGAGACCGGCGGTCCCTACCGCTGGAGACGCCGCCCGGGGCGCCACGCCCCTCACGCGGACTAGCTGTAGCTTGACACGTGGCGCTAGGGGCGGAGACTTGTCTAAATGTCCTGAAGCCTGAGGCTGGGAGGGTGCGGTCACTGCTCCCAGACTTCCGGCTTGCCTACCTACTTCCTTCAGAAACCTTGGGAGAGGCCCACCAGGGAACCTGCTTCGGCCAGTGTTCATTCCCCGTCCAGCCCCTGCGCCAGACGCAGCCCCACACTCGTCGCTCGTTCTCGCCTCCCTGGGAACGTTGTCCCCTCCCTGCCCATTGTCCTGCCCCTTTCCCCTGGTCTAAAATGTCCAATAATCTACAGAGAGTCTTCCTGCGACCTGCAGAGGACCAGTCCGGCCCCGGCGCGCACTGGTAAGTACCACTTCCAGCCCCCAGAGGCCGGATGCCGGGAGTGCGGCTCCGCTGCTCCGGTCGCCATGGCGCCGGGCTCCTAGAACGCATTTCTTTCCGGAACGTAAAAAACGCCCTCGAATGGTGACGCAGGCAGCAGCTGCCTGGACTCGCGGCGCAGGACGCGGCGTCTCAAGTTTCATAGGCCAACCGAGTAGATACCCACGGAGGAAGAGAAGCAATAGGGCGACGCGCTCTAGGTAATCAAAGCATTCTGGAACATTCTCTAGCACAGGCAGCAAAATTGCGTCTGCCCTGGAGGCGCTGGACCATCAGTGACAATAGTCACGTTTAGGGAGAAAGGATACAGAAATCAAGAAAACGCGTCCTTAGAACAAGGGAATTGAATAGTTCAGATTTTCGACGAATTGTTGTATGTGGAGAAAAGTATAAAGTTCGTCTTTTTAGGCAGCGTACTTGGAATGGTGTGATGAGAGTGCCATCTCCATCGAAATCTGCCTATTCAGAGCCTTCTCGGGAAGATTAGTTTATACCGTGTTTCCCATTGTGGCTCAAAACTGGGCAGGGACTCTCTAGCCTAGGCTGGCCTCAAAGTGAACCCTGCCTATCCTTCCTTAGTGGTGAGATCACAGGTATGTGACAATCCCGTGATAATTTTAAAAAAGTAAATTACCAGTAACTTTTTTTTATCTTTGTCTTATTCCAGATTGAAAAAAAAAATTCATTTACGGAGAATGCTTAACTTTTACTTTCCATGGTTAGTGACCATATTACGTTTGATAATAAACAGCATGAAACTAGGACTCAAATCATGAAAGGGAATTTGCATTTGGAGAAAAGCAAGCTGTTGTTATTCTCAGCTTCGTTAGTATTTGTGAGGCTACTGTTTTGATTTCTATAAATAGCACCTAAGAATATTTTGATAACTAAAAAATAAATGAGAAGTAGTGTAGAAAAAAAGTATTTAAACGTTTGCTATTATAAGAATAACTCTGTAGGGATTTTAGCCCAAGATTGATTTCTTTCAATTATAAGTAGATATAAAACCTAATTATAATGAAAAAATAGTGGTATTTATTTTCATGTACTTTCCCTTTAAATCTTGGACCCAAAATGATCATGCTCCTTCAGCCTCCTCAATCACTGGGTCTGCTGCTGTGCAGGTGTTAATGGTGATTGTTTAAACGCAGGTGTAATTCTACAAAAGGAAACAGTCACTAATAGTAGTCAAAGGTGATATTGAAAAACTACTTGGAAAGAACCATTGTATTAAATATCACTAGAGACTGCTCTTTGATGGTGTATTTTTATTTTGTGGGAGTTTAAAGAAAGAGGCAGAGATTGTACCCTATATATATAGATGCTAATGTAGAACTGCTACATTAGCAGTTTTAATTTTTCCTGTATTTTAGTTCCTAGATATTTATGACATCTGATGTACTGTACAACTTAGACCAGTTGTTTAAGATTGCATTCTTTTTCAATACCAGAAAAAAATTAAGAGATATTTAAAAGGCACTTGAGATCTTTTAACCATTTTCTAATCATTTTTGTTAATTTAAGGCTTAAAAAAATTACAAATTGAATTGTGTCTTGGTTATTTTCATAACTCATTTAGAATTCATGAACTCGAGCCGGGTGTGGTGGTGCACGCCTTTAAGCCTAGCATTTGGGAGGCAGAGGCAGGCAGATCTTTGTGAGTTCAAGGCCAGCCTGGTCTACAGAGTGAGTTCCAGGACAGCTGGGGCTACAGGGAGACCCTCTCTCATAAAGACTAAATAAATAAATAAATAAATAAATAAATAAATAAATAAATAATAAATAAATAAACAAATAAATAGAATTCATGACCTCATTGGTTTATGTGTTACTTTTTGTTTTATTTACATGATTTTTCTTTAACTTTGCTAAGATTATTATAACATATTTGGAGTATTTACCAGATGGTTTCCCAAAAGTGTTTGACACTCTTATTACCAGTTGTGTATTTGATTCTACTTTAATAACAGTATGCATGATGTCAAAATATAATTATGTAAATAATTTGACTACCATTAATTTGATTTATTAACAGCTTAGTTTTCTAATATTTTGATGGTATTGTCATTTGTTTTCTAAAATGAATAGGATTTTGTTTTCTGTAGATATTTATACTTGAGTTATTGTTCCTTTAACTTTTTTTTAGTAATGTGATAAAGCATCTTTATTATTTGACTTAAGTGATTCATTCAGGCACAAAAATAGAAAACTCAATCTTATAAGCGTACAGGAGAAATATGGAGGATATTTGTGGTGTAGTACCTATTTAATTTATTCAGGTTTGCATTGAATTCCTCTTTACTCAATTGTGTATTAACAAGTAGCATAAATAAATAGCTCTTAAGGGTTGGTTTGTCCTGCCAAAGATTTCATCTGTTGGAGATTGATTATTTAGAAGATTTTAAGGAAAGGACTGTCATGATGAAGTATGTATTTTGTCTTAACTCATGAAAGTGTTGAAGAGATAAGAATATGTGATGATTCTATTTCATTTGCCTTTTTAGAGCTTGAGGTCTTGAATTAAGTAACTGGATTTTAAGGATTGGATTCAAAGGAATAGAATGGAAAATAGGCAGACCTGGTTAGGAAATTTATTTCTTGACGGAACAGTTATGCCAGTTTTCTGGGTCAATATTGATAAATTAGATTAGACATAGAACATACAAAGAAATGAATTAAAAAATAATTCCATCTGAAACTCGGGGTCAGAGGTGAAATTAAAGGTTTAAGAGGCATTAGCTTAGAGGTATTGTCACAAAAGCCTGTGAGCATACATTCCACAATAGTAGGAATTAAGATGTCATGAAACTGACAGTGGGTTCTTATCCTCCCTTAACTTTTTGGTTTTCATTTTCAAATGTCCATCTAAAATTGCTGCCCTCAACAGGTGCATGGTTTGCTTAGAAAGAAAATGTTTCATTGTTGGTTTGTGTATATTTAGTTGTGCAAGTTTTATCTTTTGTAATTTGTATAAGAGTGGGAGAGGGAGGGAGAGACATCCGCCCATATGTCCATGTGGGAAATCCTCACTGCAACAGCCTTACGGAAACCAAAGGGAGAGGAAGCTGTACACATATGTCTTTTCAAAGGCCCAGCAAAGGGGCTGGAGAGATGGCTTAGCGGTTAAGAGCGCCAACCGCTCTTACAGAGGACCCGGGTTTGATCCCCAGCACCCACATGGCGGCCGAGAACCGTCTGAAACTCCAATTCCAGGAGAACTCCAGTTCCAGGGGAATCCAACACCTTCTTCTGACCTCCGTGGCATTGCATGACACGGGTGCACAAACTTGCATGCAGACAGAACATTCATACACATACAGAAATAAAATTAAAAAAAAAAAAGAAAATGTAATATCTGGTAACACAGCCTTTTATCCGAGCACTCAAGAGGCAGAGGCAGAGGTGGGTGGATCTCTGTTGATACTGAGACCAGCTTGGTCTACATAAAATAGCGAGTTTCAAGCCAGCAGAGACTACAGGGAGACCCTGTTGAGAGAAGGAGAAAGGGGGGAGGGAGGAGAAGAAGGAGAAGGAGGGAAAATGGGATATCTTTAAGAACATGTATATCTTTGTTGGATTTTAATTAAAATCTTAAGTGGAAAATTCTTTTATAAATCTCAAAAACCTGTTTATTGATTGAAGGGGTGTGTATGGATTTCATTCTTATTCTTAGTGTTCTACATTCCAGTTTAATAAGAACTCATTCCATTTTATTGGCAGGAAATCATGGATTAAAAAAAGATTACTATAACCTGTAGGAATCAGTTCAGCTATTTAGTTGTTAGACACAGAGGACATAAGAGGATAACCTGCCCTTAAGGAATTTATAGTTCATGGTATATTAAATGGATCACTGTTAATATAGAGACTTAGAAGAAGCTGCTTTCCTCCCTCCCCCTTTTTGGAGAGGAAATATCAGAGAAGGTAATTAGATTTAAAACTGTATATACACATTATAGTTTTTCTGTAAAGGAAAATTCTAGAGACCATCTAATGTAACATGTGATATATTAGAAATCTGTATAATGTGTTCAGATACTGTATCAGTTGAAACACACTTGCTTTTACCCAAATAATTGTAAAGACGGAATTTTTTTTCCTGTTGAAGGTTCTGATTTGTTAGGCAAATTTTACAAATAAATGAGCCACAAATTATATCAGAGGAGACTAAACAATTAAAAGCATTTAGTTGCTTTACTTGAATTGGCAGTTGAAAAGTATCACATCTTTTATATAATATTTTTGAGGATTTACTATGCTTGGTATTAAAAAACCAATTGCAGAATTTCTGATATAGTTTCTAGTCTTAAGGAATTTCAGTGTTATGAAAAACAAGACTTAAGTTCTTTTTAAAGAAGTTATAGAGAAGATACTGTTACTCCCAGTGTTTGGAGTGACTGCAGTACTGCTTTAGATTCCAAAATTGAAAGAAGTCAGGTGTTTTGTGGAGGAGATGGAATTTGAACTTGACTTTATGTTGTCAAAGAAGAAAAAGAACATTTAAACTAAATAATGTGTATGCAGAAATGAGTTTCCCTGGTAAGAGCAGAGATTTCTTATAGACCAAAGTGGTAATGGTATAAAGATTGATTGTAGATTGAGTATAGATGATTTTCTTGACAAACTGAATTGGCAGTGATTTATACGAATTTAAAATTCCTAGTAAAAGGCAACAGCCTGAAAATAAAACAGTATTAATCTGCCAGAGATACATATTACTCAGCATTACTTACAGTCAGAAAAGCTAAACACCAAACCATGGAGAGTGCTAGAGAGCTAATTTAGATGGTGGATGCTGCAGTGGTAAAGAAAAAAAGATGGGTAAAATCTGTTCAGATGAAAACATTAACAGTCTTGATGATTCGTTTGGGATACGTTTCTTGATATCTTGGTACCTTTCATAAGCGTGTACGCAAGTTTCTAGTGAATTAAAAGTAAGAAGGATGATGAGTCAAAGCTGATGAAGTGATTTAACATCTACATGACCTTGAGAGTAGTATTGCTATATGGTTGGAAGGTAGAATATGGTGCTAGTTTTATTAGAACTTAATCTTAATTAGTTGAAATTAAAATGATTGTATTTAAATAAAAATGTTTGGTAAGACACTATAAATATGGAATTGAGGTAAAAAATGGGTCATTATAGGGGTCATTAGTACCAAGAAGATAATTGGGGGAAGTAGTTGAAACTAGTCTTTAAGAAAAAAGTGTCTTGAAGGAAAAAACAAAAACAGGATTAAAAAAACTGGATGGGGATGGAGGAATGGCTCAGCAGTTAAAAGCACCAGCTGATCTTACAGAGGACCAGGGTTCGATTCCTAGCAACCAGTTGGCAGCTAAGAACTGTCTGTAACTCCAGTTCCAAGGGAATCCAAAGCTCTATTCTGGCCTCCATGGGCAGAAAGAACACACAACACAGGTGTGCCTACCTACATACAGCCAATATAGTCATACGCATAAAGTAAAAATAATTAAAAATAAAAGAACTGGACAAGAACTATGCTGTGGGGAATATTGTAATCAAGAAACCCAAGAGAAACAAATGGTGCACAGTGGAAACCATGAAAGGGAAGAACTTCATGATGAAGGTGTAGTTAACAGTGTCTGATGCTACAGAGCATTTGGGGTACAGAGTAAAATAACCAGATTTGACTATTATACTTGGTAATCTTTGAGAATGAAATTTTGGTAGAATTATAAGGGAAATTATACTATAAAAGAGAGTGGGCTGCAGGAAAACTTACTGGAATATAGGTTCTTAATTGTGGCTTACTAACAATATGAACCAACTTGCTGACACTGAACTCGGCATCTAACTCAAAATCTTTTTTATAATCTTGTATGACGTTCATTCATAATGCAAATAATTGTTTTGTTACTTCACCTTTCCATGTAAAGATCTTTTTAGCTAGTTACACTCCATTCTCTACGACCATCCACTTCTGTCACCTTTGTTATCAGGTATACTTACTGTATCTGCAAATTATCTGACTCTTGTGTCCTCATTTCTAAGCACCAGTTCCTGAATTTCTAGCTCCTTTAAATAGCCCCACTGATTTTCGGTGGTGGGGCTAGGGTCAGGCTAAGATTTAACATAGAGCTTCATGCATGTTATTACATGCTCCACTGCTAGGCTACACTGTTACTGTTATTTGACTTTATTTGCCCTGTAAGACCAATGATATCTTCATTTTCTCTGTGTATTTTAGCTTTTATTCCTTCATTTCTTATTTATCCAATGTAGATTCTTTCATCATTTAAAAAACTAGTTAGTACTTTAAATTCGTTTAGTTCTCTTTGAAGTCACTTGGTCCTAGATTAATTGCATAGTATGGTTTCTCTGTGTTTATACCTAATTAGAAAAGGAAAATCTCACCAGCATGTATTGGTGCCAACATCATTTCATAGTCATTGTTTTTCTGAGCTATTGGAACTGCTTGACAGCTCTCATATTTTCTAAGATCAGTTTATTTCCCAAAGTGTTTTAATCTTTTAATTTTCATTACATTCCTATGTCTGCTTTTAGTCTTAGTTGATGTCAGATTTTTCATAAAAATTAAAGCCATTGAATAAAAAATAATTTCCCGATATCAAAGCTATAAACTCACGTACTATTATACCTAACTTTTTCTTCAGTTTCAGTGTCAGAGATCTCTTTCCGACTTGTATTAAGGGTTCATCCACCCATCTTCTGGCTTCTATTTCTTAGTTCTTTCTCCTTAATCATCCCTATTTCTCCTTAATTACCATCTCTTCTTCAAAATCACAAAGAACAAAATAATTTAAGGTAGTGATTTATATATGCTCTGACTCAACTCTTAAGAAAAGGAAAAAAATCCCTCCTTTGACGCTGTGTCTCTAGCTAGTTGACAATCTTTTTTATTCTTCATGATTAAAGTTCTAAGAACTTGTCCATACCATCTTTATATCCAGACTTCAACAATTTTTTTTAACTAAACTACTCTCAGTAAAGACATTGACTATTCACCCTTATTTCCAATGTACATTTTCAGTCTTAACCCTACTTGACTCCCAGAGACACTTTTTACTATAATTGTCCAGTTTTATTCAGACCCTTCTTCTTTTGGCTTCCATTGCATCAGAAATATTTTTCTTTCTACAGTTTTAAGAATAATTGGAAAGCTCTGAAATGTTTTAAGTGTAAAAAAATTAGTATGTTGAATGAACTGAAAGGGAAAGCATATATATATGACTAAAGGGCAAAAACAGTTCAGTTATAAAGCTACTGTTATGCAAGACGGTATATTCTTGCTTAAATCAGAATGGTGACAAGATATTCAGAAAGAATAATAGATAATGGGAATTTAGGCAATATCAACAGGGCTTTTTAGTGGATTGGATATAGTGAAGAAATATTCTGGTCATGTTGAGTTTGGGCAGCTTACAAAATAAGTACAAGGGAGAGGTTGGATGTCTTGCATCCAAAGAAGCTACATATACAAATACTGGGATCGTTGATATATAAATAATCACTTAGTATCTAGGAAACTCTCTGCAAAAGAGTACAGAATAAAAATGTTTCTATTCCTCAGCTAGGATAAGTTACCAAAGATGATTAAAAACCTTGGGATGAAAACATTTTAGAAAAGGTAAAACTACAAGCATTTTTGTGCTCCTTCAGACACATCATTTTCTCATGTTAATTACCTATCCATATTCACATACATAGTTTAGTGCAGAGCCAGCAAACACTGTGTGGGTTCAGATAGTAAATATTTTAGATGTTGAGAACCATGTAATCTCTACTACAGCAACTGTTGTTGCAACCCAGCAGACACTGTCTGATAACAGAATGTTATTTTTAGATACTGCAGTTTGAATCTCATAATTTTTATTGTATAAAATTCCCTTTGAAGTTTTTTAAACTTCATTGAAAATGTCTATACCATTTGTAGCTGTGACTTGCACAAAATCATAGTCGATTAAACTTAGCCTATACTCTAAAATTTATTTTTTTAATTTTTATGTGTATGAGTGTACTGTCTGCATGTACATTGGTGCACCCATGTTGTGCAATGCTGCGGAGGTCAAAAGAGGGCGTCGGATTCCCCTGGAACTGGAGTTAAAGACGGTTCTTAACCACCATGTGGGTGCTGGGAATTGAACCCGGGTTCTCTGCAAGAGCAGTTGGTGCTCTTAACCGCTGAGCCATCTTTTCAACCCGAAGTCTATAATTTAGTGACTCTTATCACCTAAGCTTGTAAGCTTGACACTTGAACCAACGCTCAATACTTTGATTTCATTTCTTTGGTTTGAGAGTGGATATTGCTAGGTAGCCTATATTAGCCTTGAGCTGCCTCCCATTTTCAGGTGCTAGGATTACAAGCATGTGTCACTGTACTTGGCTGCACTGACTGCATTTTTATTTAATAAATAAATGCTGAATAAATTTGATTCTAGTTTATAGTGTGTTTTGTGGGGAAGGTAGGGAGGATAATATTATTTTATTTGGGTTGTAGTACAGTAAAACCAAATTCCAGAACTCCTAGGGTAAAATTTTTGGTGTTGATTTTTATTCAGACTTCAGAGTTTTAAAAGAATGTCTAGGTAGTAAAATAGACTTTTCTACTTTTGAGAAATACTTCTTGTCTTTATGGTTTTTTTTGTTTGTTTGTTTTTTGTTTTTTTTTCTTTTATTCTTAGTCATCTAAGACCATACTGGATCTCTGGAACATGGACTCCATAGTTGTTAGAATTTAGCATGGGAGATGGTCTGTAAACACAAATGTGGCATAAAGGAAATTAGCTGGCATAATATAATTATGAAGGAAGGGCAAGGATAGTTAAGTTGGCTAGAGAAATGTGACTCTTAGAAGTATTTCTCATGAGGCTTGGACTTTAAGTAGAGTTGTAGAGAGAAGTATCTACATAGGGTGATGTAATGGCCCTGAATTCCATGAGAGCATGTATTTTCCAGGATCTGAAAGATGGATTTAGGTATAAATAACTTAAGTCCACACCAAATAATCCTCCCCAAATAATAGAGTATATAGAAATTAATGTATATTGGGTTTTTATGAAGTTGACAATTTGTATTAAAACTCATAAGAATGGAGATCACGGTTGGGTAGATTAAATTTTTATTCATTCTGGGCATGGTGGCACACAGCTCTAGTCCTAATACTTAGGAGGCAGAGACAGATGGATCTCTGTGAGTTCAAGGCCAGCCTGGTCTACATATCAAGTACCAGGCCAGCTGGAGCTACAGAGGAGACCCTGTCTCAGAAAGACCAATTTTTTTTTTTTACTTATCTCCTCTCTTTTCTACCTTTATTAAAAACTGTTCAACCAAAATTCCCATTGTATTATTTATGGATTGATTGATTGATAGTAAACCCATATAAGTAATTGCTACACCAAGGACTGTTCAGCATCAAAGCTCACATATACTGGAATAATAACCAAAGAAGAAAATGATTGATACATGAGTAACTTAGTTAATCTACAGTATACAAATGCAGCAAAAAGATATGAGATATCTCAAACAGAAGGAAAAAGTTGGCAGTGGAATTAGAGTGGTTGTAGAAAGAAGAAAGACCAAATTTGGGGTGGGGAGGGAGTGAGACATATCCTAAGTAGAGTTGGAATGAAAAATCTTGTTGCAGTAAGCATAGAGGAAAAGAATAGGAAAGAATTCAAAGAAAAGGAAAAGAAAGAACATTAATATTTAAGAGGAGACTTTCGTAATAGAATTTTATTATTTTTAGCATAAACATTGGGAATTTTTGCTTTACATTTTAAGAATGAATTCTAAGATCTCATTTCTTGTGAGATCTGAATCAAAGTGATTTTATCTTTATTTCTTCAAATCTGTAGTATATTTGCAAACTCAAAATGACAAATTATATACTCTTACTAAATTATATTATTTTAAAATATTTTGTAAAATAATGTTTTTAGATAAAATGTATATACCATGTAGTATATTTTATTTGTTCACTCAAAATGTTCTTTTAAGTGTTTCAGGCTGCATGTACCAAGTAGTTCAGACGATTGGCTCGGATGGAAAAAATCTTCTGCAGTTACTTCCAATTGCTAATTCTTCTGGAAATTTTATCCCGCTAGTTCAATCTCCAGTCATATCTGATGCTTTGAAAGGGAATACAGGAAAACCAGTTCAAGTTGCTTTTCAGACTCAGATATCCAGCTCTTCCACAAGCGCATCAGTTCAATTGCCTATTTTTCAGCCAGCCAGTTCTTCAAATTATTTTCTTACAAGAAGAGTAGATAAATCAGAAAAAGGTAGAGGTACTCCTATGGGAACTGAAAATTTTACATCATCAGTTTCGAAAATTAAGAGTCATGGTGTCAAACTTGATGGACTCACCATGCAAACATTTGCTGTACCTCCCTCAACACAAAGTGATTCATCTCTTATTGTAGTCAATACCCCAAGTCTTCCAATGAGTATGAAGTCTCGAGTTTTGCCTTCTGGGCACCATTTACAGATTCCAACCCATGCTGAAGTGAAATCTGTACCTGCAACATCCTTGCCTCCTTCAGTTCAGCAAAAGATACTTGCAACTGCAACCACAAGTACCTCAGGAACAGTTGAGGCTTCCCAAATACCAAGAGTTATTTATGTATCTCCTGTAAATACAGTGAAAAACATAGTCACCAAGACTTTTCCAAATATTTACCCAAAACCTGTTAAAGAAGTAGCAAAACCAATGATATTAAATACACAAATTCCAACGAATGTTGCTTCAGAGACACAATTAAAAGTTGGTCAGCATTCTCAAGCTGCTCCAGTGAAATGGATTTTTCAAGAGAATCTACAGCCTTGTGTTCCATCTCTTGTTCCTGTTAAGTCTTCAAATAATGTGGCTTCAAAGATTTTAAAAACTTTTGTAGATAGAAAAAGTTTGGGAAATAATACTATAAATATACCCCCATTGAGTGCCATCAGTGCTAATAATACACAATCTGTAAGTGTGCCTATTAAAGATAATGCTTTGGTAATGTTTAATGGGAAAGTCTATCTGTTGGCTAAAAAGGAGACAGATGTTCTGCCATCACAAACTGACCAACAGAATTCTGTTTCTTCTGATACTCCACTAAGAAAAGATTCATCTCGGGTAGTAAGTTCAAGTCCAGTCACAGAAATATCCAGAGAGGTTGTAAATATTGTTTTGGCTAAAAGTAAATCTTTCCAGATGGAGACAAAATCACTTTCAAATTCTCAGCTTGCTTCCGTGGCCAATCTAAGGGCAGAGAAGAATAAAAGAGTCGAGAAACCATCTCTTTCTACCACAAACCCACATACTTTGAACCAGTCCACTAACCACCTTACACAGAGTAAGACTTTATTTACAAAGCCAGTCTTTCCAGATGGATTTAGTACAGGACAGAATGCCCCCAGAAAAGAAAATGCCATCCAGAGCATAGAGAAAATATGTTCCTCTGTTGATACAACAACTGTTACTTCACAACAATGCCTTTTCCGAGACCAAGAATCTAAGGTAATTTTCCCTGTCAGGGTATTCTTTTTATATATTGATATGGAAAACATTTCTTAATTCTCAAAGTTGTCTCTACTTCTCTCCCAAACAAATACTCGTCACAAATATGCTTCATTAAGTAAAAAAAAAGTTTTCATATAATATTTGAGGAAAACAATTGGGAAAATCCAAACCATATCTTGCTCTAGCATCATTTGGCTTGCCAAATCTCTATAACACAAAAATCAAACAATTACAGAGCAACAAAGTTCAGAGGAGTTAGGGAAGGATAATACAACTTTAAACATTAGTTAAATTGTGTGTATATATGTTCATCTCTGAATATATACACTTAGGAGCAGCCTGAGGTTAGTATGTGAAGAGATGATATTATGCATATAAATGCTGGAGTTAAAGAGTGAGGCCTTTAGGGGAGGGACTTTTTTTGTATATATTTTATTTGTCTTTAGTGATGGTGGTGAGAAGAAATCTAGAAAGTTTTTTTTAGGTGCCATGAAAAGGGTAGAACAGGTCGTAAGTGCCTTGTGTCTTTTGGTCAAACAGGATTTTTATCAACATCTTTGATTGGTGTGGCTTTTTTTTTTTTTAACAAATACCATTTTCCTTTTTTGGACCTTCTTTCTGACTCCTTGTATAAATTACCTAACATACCTGCCTGCTACCCTTCTCTTCTTAAAATATGTATGTGTGGTTACTTACACCCACTCTATCCTTGCTTATTTATAGATGTCTACATAGCAGTGTCATTTGTCCCTTCAGTGCAGAAATATTGAACTGTAGGGATGTACGGATGTAAATTTTAATAAGTAAAAAAATGATCGAAGACACCAGACTTTTCCAGAAGACTTGTCTTAGATTATGTTCTGAAGATTATTTTTTATTTTGCTTTTCTTTGTTTTTGAGGGTCTCACTACGTAGCCCAGGCTGGCCTGGAATTCGCCATCATCCTGCCTTTGCCTCCTGGGTGCTGGGATTACGGGTGACCATGCTCAGCCTGGATTATTTTTAATTGTCATTAATGTCTATTCGCACCCTAGTTCCTTGAGAGTAGACTACTTGTTATTTTTATGGTACTATAAATTAAATGAGTACTAAGAGATATTTTAAGTTTGTATTCATTTAAATGTGTTTTTTTAATGTATGTGGTAAAAATAAACTCCTTAAAACATGAAGTGATTTATGGAAGATTAGCTAATCACTTAGTTGCTAGACTGTTGGAGCAACTTGAGTAATTACCAGTATCGTTTGTTTTCTTCTCTTGATTCCAGACCCAGAATGAGATGGCATCAACATTAAAGAAAGGTGCTCAAGAAAGAAATGACAAAAAATATTCTCGAGGAAGCAGTAGTAAGGCATCATCTCTGAGGAGTGATGCTGAATTTAAAAATATATTTGGTCTCACTAAAGATTTGAAAGTGTGCCTTACTCGACTTCCTGACCATTTGGACTCTGGAAAGGGTCTTGATACCTTTAGCAGTTTGGCAAAGAATAGAACTTACAAAGAAACAGAGTTTGTGGTAAAAGAAGAAGAAAGAAAACAGGTAATAGATTTTACAGTGTCCTTTGTAGGTATGACAGAAATGCATGGTTATATTGACTTTTTGATTCTTACTGTACATTCTTATGTCAAAGAGTTACCTAAAGGAAATAAGTATAATGAAAAAATGTGAACATGCAGATGTTTGTTGCAATGTTAACTCTTTTTCAATGCATATTTTAATTGAATTTTTGTGCATTTCACACAGTACATCTTGATCATATTTAGACCCATCTCCCCCCGTAGCCCACCCACAGGATTTCATGCATTCTGTCATAAATATGTTAAGGCCTATCAAGGCAAGTTTCTGTGCCCAGGTATCCATTCATGTGAGTTCATTTTAAACAATATATATAGTCAAAAATAATGAAAAAAATTTCACTGTAACTTTACTTACTCTAATTCTGCTTATGAACATTATCATCCGGTATTCTGAACTTCCAACTTTTTCAGTTAACATTTTCCAGTGAAATGTTTATACATGTGCCTACTGTGCATATGAAAAAAAAATAAGTTGTATTTCTCAGGCACTTCAGATATTGTTTCATTTTGGTCCAATACTTTGGAGTATTGTTAAGCAGGAAAATGTGAATAAATTAGCCTAGTCACAAAGAATGTGATTAGGACTTTTCTGTTAATTTGATAGTGCATTTCTTTCTATAGGTGTTTCAAGTAAATTTTATAGAATTGAATTTAATTGCCAGTTAATTTCTGTCAACTTTGAGAGCATATAATAACCTTCTTTTTTCCTTTTTTAATCTCACCATTGCAACAGAGTTTTGCTAAGAAAAGAAAAGCAAAAACTGATAAGAAGATGAATTACACAAAAAGGAAAAAAACTGAGAGTGCTGTTGACATGGTCATAAATGGAATCAATGTCACCAGTTCCCAACTCCTTAGTAGTATTTTACCTACTTCAGACGCCGCACAGCCTAACATTGTCACAAGCCACAGCAAAGCCAGAGAAGATAGAACTGAAGTAGAACACTGTTCCCGTGAGAAGCAAGAGAAAGTCACATTGAGTTCATCTTTTGAACAAAGTAATTCTTTTAATAAAAACTATACTGAAGATATTTTCCCAGTGCCACCACCAGAATTAGAAGAAACCATGAGAGATGAAAAAATAAGACGACTTAAGCAGATCCTGAGAGAGAAAGAAGCAGCTCTTGAAGAAATGCGTAAGAAGATGCACCAAAAACAATAAAATGTCTTAAAAACTTCAGTGAAATCTCTGTTTTATAAATAGACTTTTGCATTAATACTGTAGCTCCCTCTCACCTGCCAGGGATAGATTCAAAACGCCCACAGTGGATGTCTGAAACTGGAGATAGTACCAAATCTTGTAAACAACCATTGTACTATCATGACATTTTTTTCTGATAACTCCAGGCATCTATCTACTTAGGTGAAAAACGGACAAGTAGTATATACAATGTGGATACACTCAGTGAAGGAATAACCGGTGTCCTGAGCAGGACAAGGTGAGCTTTTGTTATATTGCTCAGAATAGCATACAACATAATACTTAAGAATTCTTCCTTTCTGGAGTTTGTCATTACTTTAGATAGCAGTTTATCATCAGTAACTGAAGCCACAGAAAATAAACTACACATCATAAAGGCACCTTGAAAGTGTCTTTGCATATGAAACTTGTTTTTTCAAAAGTTGATTATAAAATTTTGTTTAAGGAACACAAAAAAAGTTTACTCATGACTTGTGAATAATCGACAGAGAATCTTAGTCTTAGATAACTTGTTTTTTGAAGAAAATACTTCATATTTTTCTATGAACTGAAATACCTTGTTTGAATATTTTATATAGGGTTTCTGTTGATGTTCTCTCTTCAAGTAAATTGCTCAGGTCTTATTCTAACAAGAAATATTGTGTCCTACTGAAATTCCAGGATCCAAAATAGGAAGTCAGCTGGAAGCTTAACTTTTCCATTGAGTTTGTGTATATACTCTCTTGTTCTCATTCCTCATAAAAATGATACCATCTACTTACTATTGTTGGTATTTTTATTTCATTGGAGAAAATATACTATAACAAATTTATTTAAATGGTCAAGTATTTTTTAAAAGTAAAGGGCACTTGCTTTTTAACATAACTGTAATATGTATGTATCCTTTAAAAGTTTGGAATTTATGCCATTTCATTATATATTTTTGGCTTAAAAGTGATGGGTTATGGAGCTGGAGAGATGGGTGAACAGTTAAGAGCACTTGCTCTTCTTCCAGAACATCCAAGTTTGATTTCCAGCCCCCATGTTGTGCAGCTCACAACTGCTTGTAACTCTAGCTTCAAGGAATCTGATGGCCTATTATGGGCTCTGCAGGCACCTACACACATATGGCATACACTCAAAAACATAAATGAAAATATATTTTCTTAATTATTTGTTATTGGTCAGCAAGTCCTCTTCTTGGTATGTGCACATGTTAGCTAGGCTGTATGAAAGGTAGATCCAAACAGTGGTCACATGTAAGACTTGTCAAACTGCAGTCCCAGTAGAGGCATGCATTCTTCTATCTGGTTAATCTGAGTTGGGAAAGCTTGAGAGTATGGTGAAGGGGAGGAGTAAAAGAGAGCAACATTGCCTCATTCACTTGGGGCTGGAGTGATGGCTCAGTGGTTAAGAGCACTGACTGCTCTTGCAGAGGACCGAGGTTCGATTCCCAGCACCCACATGGCGGCTAACTCCAGGGGAATCGAAACCCTCTTCTTACCTCCACAGCATTGCACCACACGATGCACCAACCTACATGCAGACAGTACATTCATACACATAAAAAATAATAAAAAATAATTAAAAAATTCACAAATCTCTGGAAGCAAAAGATTATTAAACTATAATGGCAACAAAAGAAAACCATAAATCAAAGTATTAAACCAAAGGGAAACAAATGTATCAATTAGATTCTGCTGCCTTATTGAAGTGTAACTTGCATACCATAAAATTCACCCTTCTAAGTTATACTCAAAGTATGCAAACATCAATATCTTAATTTTTAACACTTCCAGCAACCCACACACACAGATTGTGTATGCATTAGCAGTAGCCCCATGCATTACCCTCTTGGCCAAAGCAGCACTTTGTTTCAGTAGAATTGCCTATTGTGAGCATTTCCTGTACATGGAATCAAACAATATATTTTGCAGTTGTTTTATGCGTGGCCTAATGTTTGCCAGATTTATTCACATTGTAGCATGTATCATTACTTACCTATTTGTATCCGAATAATCCATTGTGTGAATAGGCAGTCATCTGTATCTGGGGGATTTGTTCTAGAAAAATCCTTGGATATCAAAATTCCTGTATATGTCTCAGACATAAAATGGTGTCACATTTACATATAACTTCCATCCTCTTGTGTATTTTAATTTCTTGATTAACTGTAATGCCTGACACTTGTATGTATGTAATTTTTGAACTGTGTTATTTAGGGAGTAAGAAAAAATCTATACATGTTTATGGCAGACATTTTCCTGTCTTTTAGTGCATGGTTGGTTGTAGAGCTTCAGAGTAGGCCCATTTTTGTTTATCCACCTAACATGTACATTTGGGTTGTTACACTATTTGCTACTAAAAACATTGCTATAAATGTTTCTGTACAACTTTTTCTATGAACATATATTTGAATTATATTGGATCTCTACCTAAGTATGTAATTGCTAGGCCACAACAGTAACACTGTACTTAATGTTTTGAGGAATTATCAAACTACTAGTCCGGTTTTTGTTACTCCTCTAAAACTGGTGTTGACAAGGCCACTAATGACTTTCATGTTGTTCCATTCTGTGATAATTTTCCATCTTTAAAACTTACCAGCAAGGTGGGAGTGCAAACTGGTGCCCCCACTATGAAAATCAGTGGTGATTCAATTCAATTCAACAAGCTGGAAATAGATGTACCGGCCAAACCACTCTTGAGCATACACCCAATGGGCTCTATATCCTACTATAGAGATACCTGTTCTTTCATGTTCATTGCTGCTTTAATCACAGTAGCCAGGAAATGGAAACAACCTAGATGTCAATCAACTGATGAATGGATGAGTATATGATATATCTACACAATGGAATATTATTTAGCTGTTAAGAAAAATGAATCTCACAGGTAAATGGATCTGGAAATAAGCATCCTGAGTGGAGTAACTGAGAAGCAGAAAGACAAACATCACGTGTTCTCATAAGTGGATACTAGCTCTGAATTCTTAGATATGTTTATCCATGTTTCAATTGGAAACTCTGTGCAGGTCAGGAAACTTGTAAACAGCCATGAGTAGAAGACTCATGGGAACAGAGACAGAATGCAATGATATAATCGAGTAAATGAATAACTGAGTAGGAAGGGTTAAATGGGGCGTGGAGTGGGAGGATGGGCAAAGGAGAGTATGGGGAGAGAAGGGCATTTAGGAAATGTCATTTGGAAACCTGCCAGTATAGAAGCGTCTTCAACAATGTGCATATACAAGATAAAAGGCTATTTAAAGGAGTTACCCTATAATGGGGAAATTGCCATGACTAGATACCATAAGCTAGCAAAGAAAAATCACAATGCCAGGAATTGATGTCCTTTTGAAGCTGCTAACTAGGAATCCCATAGGCCCTGAGACAGTTATGACCATTGTTCCTGCTCTTGATTACCTACCAGAACTTGATGGTAAGACCCAGTTGTAGAAGACACTCTATACATGAGTTGAACAAAGAGAAATCAAGTTGGTACTGACTTAAAAGCTTCATCTCTACTGGCTAGGTTTCATAAAATGCTGGTAGATGGGTATGTTATCAGAAGAAAAAAGTAATCAACTATACCCAGCTGTGAGTCCTGCATGTGTCAACAATTGCCCTGGTAAGATATGCCCACTGGTACAATCTGATTGGACCTAAGATAATGCTTCACAAAATGGAGGCCATACCTGAAATGTCTGTCCTAGAAACCTGTGGTTAAACAGGTCACAGGACATAGAGAAGAGGCTACTCCAACTATCCTACTAATTAGACATAGAATTAAACTGACTAGTACATTTCTCAGTGCTCATCAGAGTAGCTTTCTCATGCAGCAGGTGGTTATTAACACCAAGACCCACAATAGGCCAACGTGCGGAGAATAAGACAGCAGAGTTCTTATCTCTGGGACACCTATATTAAACTTCTGCCTCCTAAGGCTTGGGAATTGTGGAAGAGGGGACAGATTTTTAAGAGCTACAGGTGGCAAATGACCACAAGGTAAGTTTTTGAGATAGCTGGAATTGATAACAATGACAGCTTGCACAAGTCCCACCTAAACGCAAGCCAGACAGAATGCCAGCATAGAAGTGTGGAAATAGATTTAAAAAAAAACAATCTTAGCTGAGAAACCAACTGTTAGCTGCAAAGGGTGATGGGGTCTGTTTTGTTTTTAATTTATGTATATCAGCCTGCATGTTAGTCCACCTGAGTCATGCAATGCCCACGGAGGCCAGAAGAGGGCATCTGGTCACCTTTACTGGATTTGATGAGGGTTGTAACATGGATCATATGTAGTTGCTGTGAACTGAACCTGGGTCCTCCGCAAGAGCAGCCAGTGTACTTAACTGCTGAATCATTTCTCCAGCCCATCATTAAGAGTGTGACTGGGTAGATTAAGCAGAATCCAGTAGATGGACCCATACTAGAGGGGATTTGTGGATACAAATTTGACCTGATGGGGGATTGCTCTCCCCAACCCACCCCCCTTCCTCCCACATATAAAATCAGGCAGGTGGTTTTAAGTGGTGTGCCTATTTAAAAAACTTACTAGCAGAATATAATGACTCACTAGCCTCGTTTCTTTTAACATTTTTTAAATTATTTTCGTATGTGTATGAATGTACTGTCTGCATGTAGGTTTGTGCACCCATGTCGTGCAATGCCGCGGAGGTCAGAAGAGGGCGTCGGATTCCCCTGAAACTGGAGTTAAAGATGGTTCTCAGTTGCCATGTGGGTGCTGGGGATCGAACCCGGGTCCTCTGGAAGAGCAGTCGGTGCTCTTAACCGCTAGGCCATCTCTCCAGTCCCAAATTTTAACATTTTTAAAAGTTGGAGCACGCCTTTAATCCTAGCACTTGGGAGGCAGAGGCAGGCAGATCTTTGTAAGTTCAAAGCCAGCCTGGTCTACAGAGTGAGTTCCAGGACAGCTAGGGCTACAGGGAGACCCTGTCTGGAAAAAAGACAAAAAAAAAAAAAAAAAAAAAAAAAAAATATCAATTGTAGAAAATACAAGTAAAATATTAAAAATTAAAACTATGCACCCATTGAGAGTTAACAACTTAAGGCGGTTAACAGTTAACACCTTTATGTGCCTCTTTCCCATTTTTTTTTTTTTTTGTCTTTTTGAGACAGGGTCTCCAGCTGGAACCCCAGCTGTCCTGGAACTCACTCTGTAAACCAGGCTGATCTCAAAGAGATCTGCCTGCCTCTGCCTCCCAAGTGCTGGGATTAAAGGCGTGAGCCACTGCCCAGCACCTTTCCAATCTTTTTCTCCCATGTATATATAAACATTTTTAACAGGATAAGATGCTTGTTTATACTATATCATACTTTTAAGACCTTGCCACTCTGTAGCCTAGGTGAGATCCTCCTGCCTCAGGCTCTCAACTTCCGGGATTACAGGCATGTGCCTGGAAATCTTCCACTTTTCAGTAATACTCTTTTTTTAATTTATTATTTTTATGTGTATGAGTGTTATGCCTGAATGGATGTGAGTACACCCGCTTTGTGCTGTGCCTGCTGAGATAAGAAGAAGGTGTCAGATCCCCTGGAACTGGAGTTATGAGTGTTAGCCACCATATGGGTGCTGATATTTGAACTTGGGTCTATGCAAGAGTAGACTGTGCTCTTAACCACTGAGCCATCTCTCCAGCCCCAATAAATCCTCTTTCTAATTCCCATGCCACATTCACTAGTTTGGCCCCAGAGTTTACAGCTTTATTTGCAAAACAGAATCAGCAAGACTGTATTTTCTCATTTTTAGACCTTTTAGAATTACTTTGATACACTTTTGAAAAATGGCTGAATTGTTACGAAGTTCAATTGTCCTCACTTTTCCTTGATGTATTATGACACATATTTCACTTCTCGATGGCTGCACTTCTACCTCATTTTATGACTGATTCTGTCTCCTTGCTGATTCTTTTTCTTAGTATATTTTTTTATTTTACGTGTATGAGTGTTTCATCTGCATGGATATAAGTGCACCACATGTGTGCAATGCCTATGGAGGCCCAAGCAAGTGTCTGATCCACTGGAACTAGAGTTACTGTTGGCTGTTGGCTGCCATGTGGGTGCTGTGAACCTAACCCTGGACCTCTGCAAGAGCAGACAGGGCTCCTAACTGCTGAGAACCTAACCCTGGCCCTCTGCAAGAGCAAACAGTGCTCTTAACTGCTTAGCCACCTCTCCAGCACCTTCGTACCCTTTTAGTATTTTGTGTAACTCAGTCCTTTTGTTCTCTCCATCTACATACTTAATTACTTAGTAACCTCATCCATTTTCATAACTTAATACTTTGTTGACAACTGGAACATTTTTCTCTTTATTCCTAAATAAATGTGTTGAATTTCAGACTGATTGAAGTTTGTATTAAATATCTAAATGAGCATCTCCACCTTATATCCAAAACTAAAATCATGCTCTTCCCAAACCACTTTCATCCGCAGTTTTCTGCCTTTTAGATGAATGACAGCATCCCACCAGTTTCTCAACGTCCTACTTCACTCCCTTCCCCATGACAAATCAGCGGGATTTCCCTTATTCAATAAAATGCTTACTACTTTTTGAGAATTTAATACATTATCTTTTTTTCCAAAGCCAATGTTTTATTGAAGCTCTGTGCATGTAATACAAAATTGCATTACAAATCAAATCTAGACCCATGCCTCCCTCCCTGCCCCCCCCACCACACCAGAGCTCATGCATTCTGCCAAACATATTTTTTCATCTTTTTTCCAGTCTCAAAATTCTCAATGCAGAAGTTTACTCTTTGGAGCAGAAGTTCACCATTTCAGTCAGTTCTTTGATGCAGTCTTTTGTTGTTGTTTTCTTGTTGTTATTCCTTCCAATATGCATCACTCCAAAATATGCACATATGCATGCCACATATATCATAGTTTTAGCATCTTCAGCTTATGATTTTTTTTCTTTATTAGGCTGAAAGATGTCATGTTTGAAGTCTCATCCTCGGCAAGCCCAAACCACCATCAGTTCTGCCCTTGTGCTCCACACTAGGGCCTTCCCTTCCCATGGTCACCAAATGAGGTCCAGTAAGCACTGCGTCCTGTCTTGATCTTCCTGTACTGGTCTCCATGATACAGCCTGGGTAGTCCAACAATGGCAGTCTATATTCTGAAGAGACTGAAACCCCAGTAGTAGCTCAGTCCACAAGTTGGATGTCTCGGCAGTCCCCATCTGGCACTGAAGGTCTGAAGGATTCTTGGAGAGACACGAGTCTTCAGTCCATATTGAAAGGTTAAAAAGCTGTGTCTCATGTCTTTGAAGGATGGCAAAAGCAGTGGCAGCCACAGGGTAGCTGCACTTGCCAGTAAGACAGGCAAAACTACTGTGCTTTTTTTTCTACTTTTTGTCTTTTTACTAAGATACCAAATTTTATACCTGAAGTACAGTTTCTCAGGACTTAATATTTATTTATGGTTTTACTTTACTTTTGGATGTTTAAGGCCCCACAGTTAGCCCAGATTAACCAAGGTTTTTGTTTTCTCAAGGCCACTTGAGGATCTGGTCCTCAAGGGTCACTCAGGTTTTGGGGGGAGGAGGGAGCCCCTGGCTCCTTTTGGCTTTTCAATCCACTCAAGGACAAAGGTCTTACTAGACCAGGCTTCCCTTTTTGAAGCATGAGCAGACTTTTCCTCTTTATGAACTGGACACTGGCTGAAGTCCCATTAGTGGATCTCCAAGACCTCCCTGCACAGGAACACTGGTGACTCACATTTGCAGGACATTTCAAGAGATGACCCCATGCACAGTCCCCTGGGACTTAATTGACCTTTGAGGGCAAGGAACAAAGTTATCCCTTAAGGCCCTCGGCCAAACTGGTGTGGGCATTAAGTATGGTCGTTAAGCATCCAGAAATACCTTATCTTTTGTCATATTCATCCACCTGCTCCAGATCCAATGCCACTTCCCTACTCACCCAACTTTGTGTCCTTGTTTCTCCTTTTTCTTAAGTTTTATTGAGCTTTTGTACATTTCCTATAACATTTCTTAATTCAAATTAGACCCTCCCCCCCCCCTTGCTGGAACTCATGCAATCTGCCATACATGTTAAGTCCTGTCTTGCATCTTTTTTTCAGTCTTTTTAAACTTTTCAATGCAGAAGTTTACTGTTTTGGTCTGTTCTTTGAACAAGTCTCTTTTTTTTGTCCCCTGTAATTTTTATATTACTATACACATATACCAAATTTACTAAGTCTGAAAATAAACTATAGTTTCATTACAAAACACATTTAGGGATTCACAGTTAAATAGTAAACTTGCATGCAGGTAAAAAGAAACATAACTTAGGGCTGCCAACCTTACAGTAGAGGTTGAGTGGTAGTATATTTCTCCTACATTAAAAAAAAAAAAGAAACATAACTTTACATTTCTAGACTACATAGCAAGTTGATGTTTTAATGTACTTTTTTTTTCCAGAAAACATTGATTTATTGTTGGCTAAAATGTATTCAGCATTTTAGAACAGTGCAGAGTAAAAGACCTCTTCCTAGGAAACTTGGAAAAAGGTAAAATTTCAATTCAAGCAGGCACTCTAAAGCATTAAAAGTTAGAAAGATTCCAGGAAGCACACTTCAATATTTTTAAAACAAGGATATTCTAACAATTTTTCACTGTTCAAAATGAAAAATGTCAACTCATAAAGTTGTCCTTGTACATATGTACAGACTATTATGGATGGAAAAGAGGGATTTTTCAATGAATGGGAATGTAAAGTTTTTTAAAAAAATATTTATTATTATTTTTATGTGTATAAGTGCATTGCTTGCATATAGGCCATGCAATGCCTGTATGCAATGCCTACGGAGGTCACAAGAGGGCATCAGATCCCCTGGAACTGGAGTTATGGATGGTTGTTATGTGAGTGCTGGGAATTGGATCCAGGTTCTCTGCAAGAGCAGTTAATGTTTTTTGTTGTTGTTGTTTTTTAAGGGATTCTACAATATAATGACACAGTTGTTTGCAGATAACATTGATGTTACTCAGTATGTCATACAATTAGGTAATTGGAGCATTTTGCAAGTATCTATGTCCAAATTTTGAACAACCCAAGGTTCCCATAGTCCAGTTGGAGAAGCTTGTATGCACAGGCATGTTGATCAATCAGGAGTTCAGACTATATTCCTGTAGTCTCATGATTCACCCCTATCTCTCCGCAGCCCTTACAATCTACCACGCCTCCTCTTCTGCAGTTTGTTCCCTGGGCTTTGGGAAAGGGGCACAAGTGGGTGAGAAGAAAACAGTCTAATTTCTTTGGAGTTGTCATTTTGGACTCTAGTTGCTTCCCCCAGGTTGTTTCCTCATGGATTGACAGCTTTCCCAGTGATACCCTTTTTAGTCATACTAACCAAAAGCACATGCTATTGGATGTACAGCATTTAAGCATACCAATTATTATCGTCAAGCTACGCTGTGAGCATAGACAAGATGCTTGGATGGATGCTAATCCGCAAACTGTGTTTCTCTATAAAGGGTGTGACAAGTTTTGTGGTGGCTTATAAAATCTTCCTAACCAACTAGAGGACATAAAGCTTGTGGCATCCCTGTGACGTTTTCCTCCAAGGAGGAGCTATGCCAAATAGATTTGCGGATATATATAGACATTGGCTGCACTGTTGCACAGTATCTCCAGTGTTGAGGGTAGCTGATATTGACGGAGGAGTCTTGCTTGTCTCAGGGAGACCATATTTTGCTGTTGGTTTATTGGCCTTTCGGTAACACTCTCTAGCACTTTCCGAGGCCAGTTGTACGCTAGCAAATAGTCTCATAACATTTTTCAAGCTCACACCAGGTCTTCAACACACAGGATTAAGCCTTTCTCCTTGCATTATATCCCACTTATCGGCAAAAGGCCTTTAAATTTGGGGGGGGGGGGGGTTGAATCCCCTTCAACATCTCCTTAGGCAGATAATTCATTTGCTGATGTCAGAGCTTTCCATGTTGTACGTAATTATTATTGCTTAATCACCAACTTATAAACACTTTACTATTGAATTTGGGCTCTAGATACCGAAATTATTCTCACCAGTTCCTATGCCTATCAATCAATTCATACGTTATGCCTGTTTTATGGAAATTACCACTGTAACAATGGCTCTAGTTTACAGTTCGGAAGGGTTTCATTACCATCTGTTTTTCTTTTTCCTATAAATGGGAGCGGGTAGGAAGGTTTCTCGATCTGGAAGTAAACTTCTTAGGGCCCAATATAAACAGTCAACCCAAATATTATTCAGAGAGGCATGCTCAGTGTCCATTGGACTCAGGCCAGTCTGAGTTCCTCATTCCTAATGTTCGATGGGTCAATCCTCTCTGCTGGCAATTCCCAGTTCCATCTGCACAGTCCCTCAGTTTATGTTTTCAGGCATTTCGATTGTTGTATTTTACCTGTGTGGGAAACATTAACATTCTCCTCCATTGTTTTAGTTTCAAGATCAGAAATAATATGAAAATTTATCAATAGGATTGGAAACAGGAGTTTTCCATTTGTATCCATAAAGGATAGTACCCCACCTCCCACCTCCCTCTTTTTTTTCTTTTCAGGTTTTTATGTTTTGTACCTACAGATGCCCAAGTTGTAATTCACAAATCAAAACAGGAACCAAGGCATAAGCTTTCATTTAACTTTACCCAAAATGTTTCTCATTGACTGTCTGCTACACTCTTGGGAAGGACATTTAAGCTCAGTCTCCTTTAAATTGTCCTACAGGAAAAGAAAGTGTTACACTGTGATGATGCTGTGAATCAGAAAAAATATATAGCCATTTGTATATCTTAACCCAATACAAATTATGAATAAAACAATTAACATTTTATATTTCCAATTAGTTCAATTGTATTACCATTTCCACAAAAACCTACACCTAAACTTAACTAATCTAAACAATTCACTCAGCTTAAAATATCCTTACTTGGTGGATAAAGCTTGGCAGAGTTGGTACCTGCGAAATAAATTTTACCCCAATAAACACTTTGCTATTTAATGCTATATATGGACTATGGACTTCTACTTATTTGGGAAAGTAAAAAATTTAAGCTTAATCTTTACATTGTCCTACAAGTATAGAAGTGTTACACTGTGATGTTGTATATTTCAGAAAAATATAGAGCCCAACCCAATACAAACTATAAAAACAACTAGCATTTTATATTCCCCGTTAGCTCAAAATTGTCAGTATCTAGCTCCTTTTTTTTTTAGCACAAGCCTCATTCATATAAAAACCAATTTGCAGCCAGTTGTGCCCCAACCCACAAAGCCAAGGACTCCCACATCAGCTGGAGGAGCTGAATGTTCAATCAAGTTGATCAAATACGTGTCCAGACTATTTTGTCATAGTTTTACCATTCAACCCAATCGCAAAGCCCCTACCATAGACCACTTCCCCCTCTTCCACAGATTGTTCCTTGGCTTAGAAATGGGGCACAGGTGGACAAGAAGCACAACCGTCTACTTTGTCTGGAGATGTATTTTGGACTTAATCAGTTCTGGCTGTTCCTTCATGGCTCACCGATTTCCCAGGAATAATCTTCAATCCTACTAATGAAGCACAAGCTATTAGATATATACGTATTTAAAAATTGCTAGTTACTATGGTAGGTTCCTTTGTTATCGACACATGTTTGGATGGTGTGTGTTAATCCCTGGATTACTTTTTTTTTCCATGTGAGAAGTGAAAATGCCTTACTGGGGCATATAAATATCCTGATCACTAGAAGGTATAAGCTTGTGGCAAAATCCACGAGTTATTCCTCCAAGGCGAGAGCTAATAATCAAATAAATTTGGGCTATACAGACATATGGCTGCCATGCTGCACAGTATTTCCAGGTAGGTGAGGTGTAGCTGCTGTTGGGAGAGGAGTTTGCTTGACTCAAGGAGGACCAACATTGCTTATTGGTTCAGTGGCCTTAAGTAACCACTCTCTGGTATTCCAGAGACAAACTGAACACTTGCAAGTGTGATCGACGCTTACAATCCTCCCATTGTTAATCAGGTCATTGACAGCAGGACGGACCTTACCACCTCTTTTTTTGCAGAATCTCCAGTTTACAGGCAATAAGCCTTCACCTTTTTTTTTTGGGGGGGGGGGTGCTTGGGTCCCTTGGCTAACATCTCCTCGGTAGAATAACCCATTGCTGATATCAGAGCTTTCTTGTTTTAATATATTTTGCTTAGGTTTATAGCTTAAGGAGACTTTATATTATATTTGTTTCTGAATAGACAATAATCCTTTTTACAGTTCCTATGTATATTAGTCAATTAAAAGAAGCAAGCAGTTTTTTTCCCGTTTTATAAGAGATTACTTCTATAACATTTCAGCTCTAATTTACCTTTAAAGGATGATTCATTACCACCCTGTTTTTCTTGGTTCTATGAAAAGAGGGTAAGGAGGTCTCTCATATTGAAACTGTGCTGCAACTAGAAGGTAAAGTTCTTAGGACTCACTGAAAACAGATGTTACACCTATGGTCCTCAGAGATGGTTTGATGCCTGTAGCCGTCTGAGGCTTTTCTTCCCTTTTCGTGTTAAAGAAGGGTCGAATCTCTGCTGTATTTTCTTGGTACAACCTACATAACGGAAGGCTGTATCCTTTATTTCTCAGCCTTAGAGTGGTGACTTTTGACCTGTGGGAACATACACAATCTTTTCCCATGTTAGTCTTAGATTAAATTGAAAGTTTTGACAAAAAAAGGTTTAATAAGTAACTGTATCTCCCCTTTTAAATTTTATTTTAATTTTTTGACGCATGAGTCTCAAAAAAATGCAGTTGTAGTACATACCTATAGGCAGGGATTGAGGTGTAAATTTCATCAAATCTGTCCATTTTTTTGGGTGGGTGAGTCCATGTTGTTAATTTGGGACGCAAACTTAAATCCTTAGGTTAAATTATCCTACAGGTTAAAAGAGAATGTTACAAGATGATACACATAAACACAAAAAATTATAGAGAACCATTTGTATAGTTAATCCCAAAATTTATGTTATAAAAAATTTTGAGTAAAATCCCCATGTAATTTTAAATTAATATACATTAACTTACAATATCTAGACCCATGTCCCTCTTCCGCCCCTCCCACACCTCCCGATTCACCATTTCAGTCAGTTTTCCTGACGCAGTCTTTTCTGTTGTTTTACTTTTAATATGCATCCATCTTCACAAGACATATTAATAACTGGGTTATTGATGCTAGCATCCACATATGAGGGATACCATTCTCGTTTGTTTTTCTGTGATTGTGTTACTTTACTTATTTACTATCCTCCCGCTCCAATTCCATTTACCTCCCTGCAAAGTACATGATATCATCCTTCTTTATTGCTGGGGCATAGAAAACTCCATTGTGTACATGGCTCCCACATTTTTTCTATCCACAATCAGTTGAGGGGCATTTGTGTTGGTTCCAGCTTTTTGCTATGATGAACAGCTCCTACAATAAATATAGCTGCGCATGTATTTCTGCCTGCTTAAGATGAGTCTTGGGGTTATCTTCCTAGGAGTGGTATGACTGGGTCAATGAAAGGCTCATTTTGAGCTTCACGGTTCTTCACATGCTTTCCATAGTGGCTGTTACAAGTTTACCTTCCCACAGGCAATGGATGAGTGTTCCTTTCCCCACACCTCTCCAGCACTTGATCTCATTTGTTTTCTTGATCCTGGCCAGCTTATCGGGATGATGGTGATACTTAGAGTGGTCTTAATTTGCACTTCCTAATTATTAGTGCGTTGAAACAGTTTTCAAGATGTTTCTCATCCATCTCTGGTTCCTCCTCTATGAAGTCTCCATTCAGGCTTTTGCTCCATCTTTTGTTTCATTGTTGATTCATTTGTTTTCTTTTTTTTTGTTTTTTGAGCAGTTTGTATACTCTGGAAAATTAATGCTTTGTCAGAATGTATATGCGTTACAGTTTTCTTCCCACTCAGTGGGTTTTCTCTTTCACTTCCTTATTGTTTCCTTAGTTGTACAGAAAAATTTGAGTTAATGAGGTTCCCATTTGTCAATGTTGATCTATTTCTTGTGCAGTGCTGTCTGATTTCGGAAGTCTTTCCTATGCTATGTCTTGTCGGCTGCTGCCAAGTTTCTTTCTATCACCTCCAGAGTTTGGATTTCACGTTGCGGTCTTCTTTGATTCCATCTGGGAATTTCCCTTTGTACAGGGTGAGAGGGTAGGGGTTTAATTTCATTCTTCTACAGGTGGTGATTCCAGTTTTGCCAACACCACTGTGAATATGCTGTCTTTCCTCAAGTGTCTTCTTTGGCCCCTTGTCAAATATGAGGTTGGTTGCCTGAAATTGTATGTGCTCAGGTTTGGATCTTCAGTTCCTTCCATTGGTTCAACTGGTCTGTTTTTTGTTGCCAGTTACCCAACGTTTTTAGGACTATAGTCCTGTAGTATATTTTGATGTTTGGTATAGCGATCCCCCCTGTATTGCTCTTTTGCTCCGGGTGCTTGGCTCCTTCAGTTTCTTTTGTTTTTTCCAATGAATGAGGATTTTTTTTTCCAAACCTGTGAAAAAGCTCTTGGGGATTTTGATTGGGATTGCAATTAATCTGTATATGACGTTTAGGTATAGATAGAATGGCCATTTTTACTATATTTTATTTTCCCAATCTGAGCAGATGGTTTGTCTATCTTCTGATGTCTTCTTCAATTTCCTCTTCAGAGTTTAAAATTTTTGTTTTTTGTCGCTGATCTTTGTTGTATTTGGTTAGGTTTGTTCCCCTGTATTTTTGTTTTTGCGGCTATTTTACGTGGGAAGGTCTCCTTGTAGTCCTTTCTTCAGTTGCTTTATTGTTGGTATGTAAGAAAGCTACTGATTTTCTAGAATTTATTTCGTATCCTGCCACTTATTGAAGTTCTTAATCTTTTCTAGGAGTTTACTGGTGGAGTTTTAGCATCCTTAAGTAGACAATCATATCACCACGGCAAAAAGGATAGTTTGACTCCTCTTTTCCAATTAGAACTCCTTTAATTTCCTTTTCTTGGCCTTTTGCCCTAGCAGGCGTTTCAAGCACTATATTGAAGAGGAGTGTGACAGCGGGACAGCTTTGCTGAGTTCTACCTTAAAGGGAATGCCGCTGTCATTTCCCATTTAGGAGATATTGGCTGTTGTGGGTTTCCTGTATATGGGCTTTGATTACATTTAGAGAAGAATGTTCCCTACAATCCAATTCCCTCCAGGACTTCAAATGAAGGGGGATGTTGAATTTGTCAAAGCCTTTCTCCGCCTACAATTGAAAATGATGGTGGGTTTTGTCTTTCACTGTCCCTTTATATGCTTGATGATGTTTATGATTTTTGTATGTTGAACCATCCCTGAATCTCTGGTATGAATCCAAACTTGGTCATGATGGATGATTTCTTCTTGAGTGTTTGTCTGTATTGCAATTTGCCAGTATCCTTGTTTAACTTTTGGCAATTCTGTGTTCATTCGGGAGATGGATCTATAGTATCCTTTTTGTTGCATCTTTGCCTGGTTTTGGTTATTAGTTGTGATGCTGGCTTCATAGAAGGGAATCTGGGAGACTCCCTCCGATGTATCTTTCTAAACAATTTAAGTAGTAATGGTTGTAGTCTTTTTGAAAAAATTTATTAGAATTCTGCTGTGAAACCATCTGGGCCTGGTCATTTTTTGTTTGGGAGACTTGCTTATTACATCATCAATTTCTGCATTATTTTTTTTCAAACTTATTGGACGTTTAAGTGTCGATCTCTTCTTGGTTCAGCTTTGGTTGATTTCCCAGATTTCAGATATTCATCCATTTCTTCTGTGTTTTCAAAATTTAGTAGAGGATAGTTTTGAAGTATGAAGTAATTCCTTATGGTCGTCTGGATCTTTTCATTGTCTGTGTGATATTTCCCCTTTCATCACAGAATTCTATTGATTTGGAGTTGTTCCTTTTTTTTTTTCTTCTTTTTTAATTTTATTTATTTATGTATGTGTCTGATTACTGTATGCACGAGTTGTGCCACTAGTGTGTGCCAATGCTGCGGAGGTTCAGAAAGAGGGTGTCGGATTCCCCTGGAACTGGAGTTTTTTAGACGTCTCAGCCACCAGTTGGGTGCTGGAAACTGAACAACGGTCCTCTGCAAGAGCGGTTCGCGCTCTTAACCACTAGGTCATCCTCCATCCCACTTTTTCTTTTAGTTAACTGGGATAGAGGTCTGTCCATCTTATTTATTATCTCAAAGAACCAACTTTTGGATGGATTGATTTTTTTGTATGGTTTCTTTGTTTCTATTTCAATTGATCTTCTGCCTCTGATTTTTGTTATTTCTTTTGTCCTGCTGCATTTCGGGTTCATTGTTGTTCTCTCTCAAGTACTTTAAGCTGCTGTGTTAGATTCATTCACTTGTGCTCTTTTTTTAATGTAGGACCTTAGAGCTATAAACTTCCCAATTAAGACTGCTTTTAACGGTCCGTCAGTTTGGCTGTTTTTTATTATCGTTGTCCCCTACTCTTAGTGTGCTCGGTTAATTTGAGCCTTGAAGGCCTGAAGAGTTGTCTTTACAAAGTTTGGTTCACCAATGTTTGGTGCATATATAATTCATGTTCTGTGAAGTCTTCATGTTAATTGTTCCTTTATAAAGATGTAAGTGTGCCCTCTTTGTCTCTTTTGATTTCTTTTGCTTGAAGTCTATTTTATCTGATACTAGAATAGCAACACTGCTTTCTTTTTCGTACCATTTGTTTGGACTATTTTTTCCATCCTTCACTTTTAAGTTGGTGCATGTCCTTGAAATTGAGATGTTTCTTGTAGACCAACAATATAGATGGATTTTGTTTCTAAATCCATTCTCCCAGTCAATGCCTTGATTGGCAAGTTCAGCCCATTATTAAGGTTATAATTTGACAAGATGGATGTTGCCAGAGATACAGCACCGCATTTTATTTCAGTTCTCTTCCACAATAGCAAGGAGCTGAACCAACCCAACTGGCCCTCCAACTGATGAGTGGATAGAGAAAAAATGAGGGTACATCTACACGATGGGAGTTCTATGCAGCAGTAAAGGATAAAGAAAGATGAACATTCATGAGCTTTGCCGGACAAATGGCCTGGAAGGCCTAGCAGGGACCCTCATTTGAGTGACCAGTAACACCCCCGTCCCAGCATAAACAAACGCCCAAGAAGCTGAGAATGGTCTCCCTTATCTGTGGATGCTAGTGCCAATCAACCTAGACGTTAAGTACTTTCTTGTGCATGCGCCCCCGTGACGCCCCTTTTGTCCCAAACGCAGTTGGCTGCTTTTTCAGCCCCCCCTCGTTGAGCATATTGGGAAACAACAACACCACAACAGAAAGGACTGCATCGGACGAAAATGACTGAAACAGTGAACTTCTGCCTCAAAACAGTCATTTCTCATGGAGAATATGAGAAAGACTGAGAAAGAGAGAAAAAAAAAGCCTGTTTGGCAGGACTTACATGAGCTCGGTGGGATGGGACACGCTGCGGGGGCTGGGGGGGGGACACGAGTCTAGATTTGATAAAAAAAATAAATTTATGTGAAAAAAAACTACACAAGAACAAAGGAGGAAGAAATCAAGAAAAAAAATAAAAATAAAAAATAAGAAATAAAAGAGAAAACAGAAACATTGGTAATCTGGGCTGACTGTGTGGCCTTAAGCATCCAAAAAGGAAAGTATAACCAGAAATAAATAATCAGTAAGGTCTGAAAAATTGTATTTCAGATATAAAACTTGAGAATCCTTCAAACCTTCAATGCCAGATGGGGACTATGGACATGCCCAGTGTGTGGATTGAGTGGTTGCTGGGATTTCAGCCTCTTCAGTGAGTAGACTGCCATTGTTTGACTACCCATGCTGTGTCATGGAGGCCAGTGCAGGAAGATGAAGACAGGACACATGCCTGCTGGACCTCATTTAGGAGACCATGTGGGGGAGGGACCCCAGTGTGGAGCACAGGGGTAGGATTGATGATTGTTTGGGCTTGCCAAGGAGGAACCTTCAAGCACTTCCTTGGGGAAAACATGACATCTTTTGGTTAAAAAAAAGGATTATATTTAACAGTTAAAAATATTTTGTAAAATGATATTTTCTCTTTTTATTGATACATGTTACAACCATTCATAATTTATCCTTATGTAATCCTATGGTGTGTTCTATCATAGGAATACTAATATTCATATTCTAGAAAAAAAGAGAGAATGTAAAGTTATACTTTTTACATGCATGCAACTCTACTGTTAAAATGTAAATCTCTAAATGTGCTTTGGAATTAACCTATAGTTTATTTTTAGATTTTGAAACTTTGATTTATGTGTGGAGTGTATGTATGCATATTTTGGAATAATATAAAATCAAATGGGAACAAAAAAAAGAGAGAAAAACCTATTCAGAGAACTGACCAAAACAGTAAACTTGTGCACCGAAAAGGTCATAAAAGACTGAGAAAAAGAAAAAAAAAGTCAGAACAAATATATTTAATTAACATTATTAGCAAACTCAATCTAATTAGTATTCCTAGAACACCTGACACAATAGGTTTTAACATATATAAGAGAACATAAGAAATTGAGTGGAGGGGGCTATGGGAGCTGAGGATAGGATAGGGGTATAAAATGATTAAGATGTTTTCCATGAAATGCAGAAAAAATTCCATAAAAACATACATTTAAAAATAAATTAAAAAATTAAAGGCAAAAAAAAATCAGCTGCAATTCAGGAGTGAATTCATGCAGTCCTCAGTTTTCTTAATTGGAAGATACTACTTTGTTTGGTCTTCTTGAGATTAGGTCTTCCTGAGATTAGGTCTTCCTGTAGTCACACATGGCCTGTTACTGGCTATATAGATCAGGCTGCCCATGGTCTTACAGAAATCCACCTGCCTCTGCCTCCTGAGTGCTGGGACTAAAGACATGTGCCACAACATCTGCCTTATTAATTGCCTTAATGCCATTGTTTATTATTGGTCTCTTTAGGGCTTTTATATGTTGGTTCAATTTTGGTAAATCATATGTGACAAAAATTGTATCCATTTCTTCTAGATTTTCCAATTTATTGGTGCTGAAATCTTTTGAAATATTTTTGAATATTCCTCTGGATTTTATTGGTATCATAATATTCCATTTTTTGTATATAATTTCATATCCAATTTAATTCATTTGGGTCTCCTCCCTTTTTGCCAATCTTGTTTATCTTTCAAAAAACCAACTCTGCTTCATAAATCCTTATGCTGTCCATTTTCCTTCGTTTCAGCTCTAATAATTATTAACTTTCTGTTTACTAATTTTAAAATTTGTTTGTTTTTCCCAGACCTTGAGATGTATCATTAGATCACATATTTGATATTTCTCTAATTTTTAAAAATTTTTAAATTACATATAAGGAAATACGACTTCTGAATCAAGTCTTTCCTCATTAGAGCAACTCTTCAGGCCAGCACTGAGAATTCCCAGAAATAGGAAGCCATAGATAGGCTCATGTTGGAGCCTCTAAGATGGCTTCCCACTGCTGCCCCAGGCCGAAGTACTAGAAAGAGAGAACTTTCTCAATATCAATATGTATTGTGAGCTCCAGGTCTTCCGTCTGACTAGACCACAGTTCTGGTTAGTACTGAGCCCATTGTTAATTGCTTTCTGCATGTCTCCATATTTGTTTCTTTTGCTGTACTCCATGCTGTCCATTTCACTTTTTTCTAATATCCAATTTCTCTTAATTTTGGTTTCTGTTTACTTCTAAAACATTATTGTCTTCCTTTTAAAAATATTTTAGTTTGCTTTTGTACATTCCATAAAACAGTTCTTAATCAAATTTAGACCTCCTCCCCCACTCATGTCTGCACACTCGCCCCGCTACCACCCCTGCTGGATCTCATGCATTCTGCCATACATGTTAAGCCCTCTTCAGTCAGGCCTTCTTGATCTCATCCATCTCCAATAATAGCTGCTCTTCAGCTGTTATGACCTCGTTCTCCAGAGATGCTAATGATCTGCAGGTTCCACTAGTTCACTATCTTCACCAACCTGTGTTATGTTTCTTTATGTGTTTACATTGCAGTTTCTTTGTTTCTGGGCTTATGGGTTATTCATATTTTCTTGGAGGTTAAAAAAAGTTATTTATGGGGCTGGAGAGATAGCCTAGCAGTTAAGAGCACCGACTGCTCTTGCAGAAGACCCAGCTTTGATCCCCAGCACCCAAATGGCTGCTGAGAACCGTCTGAAACTCCAATTCCAGGAGAACTCCAGTTCCAGGGGAATCCGACGCCCTCTTCTAACCTCTGCGGCACTGCACAGACACGCGTGCAGACAGTACATTCATACACATAAAAATTAATTAAAAAATTAAAAAGTTATTTATGTACTTATTTGCTATTTTGATTTCCTTTTATGTGCATCAGTTGCTGTTGCCTTTTGTTTGACTATGTTACTTTCTCATTGATTTCTTTGTTATCTGCTCTCATACTTGAGCTTTTTTTTCTTCCCAGGACACATCCAACAACACAAAGTGTTAATTAAAAAAAAATCCAGCTGACTAGTTATTTATGGGACTTATTTAATAAACCACTCCCTGAATGGATGGATCTATTCAGATCTATATTCTTTTCCAAAATACTTGTTTGTCCTACCTATATAAATCCTTAATCCTCATGTAGTTGAATTATTCACTGATCAAAATGTAGAGTATCGATTTTCCCAGAATCATTTCTTGAAAAAAAATTCTTATATTATCTCTTTAAAATGGCACCCCATTCATCAGCCAAGGGACATTTGTGTTGTTTCCATGTCTTAGCTATTGTGGAAAGAGGAGCAACAAACATGTCTGTGCAAGTATCTCTTAAGTAGGATGAGTCCATTAGGTACATACCAACAAGTGAGCCTAGTTTTTTAATTTTTTACCCTTTAGTTTCTTAATATTTATTCTCTTATTCTTAGCCATTCTGACTGGAGTTAGATGAAATCTTAAGCTTCTTTTTGCAACAGATGGAGAGTATTACAGAGGTTACAAAACTGATCAAACAAAGAGTGTTTCTGAGATGCTAATTCCTAAGTGACACATCTTCAGTGCAACCTGTATACATAGGATGAATGCATCTCCTAACCCTCACTAGAGTTTTCTTAGACAGCAAATGGTAGTTAACACAGAAACCAACAATTGGCCAATGTGTAGAGAACAAGAGGCTTCAGAGTGCTTATCCCTCTGTAGGACACCTTTTTTAAACCTCTGTCTCCCAAGGCTCAGGATGATTGGAAATGAGAAGATGGAAAGATCTTAAGAGCCAAAGGGATAGGACACTTGATGGGCTGAGTGGGTGGACCTACACTTAAGGACACAAGTCAGACTCTATAGACTGAATTATACATATGAGACTACATTAAATTGGATGGGGGCAGTGGAAGGAGGTGCAGATAAAGGAGAAGCTATATAAACACCATCAATCTATGTTGTATGAAAATTGCTAAAATTCAATAAAAATTCAATAGAATAATGAATAAAAGGCCATCCCTCATATAAATCAAGTGTGATATTAACATTTTCAAGGACAAAGTTGGACATTACACAGAGTTGGACTGGGCAAATAAAGATTCATTTTATTCAGTAATAGACATTACAATAGGGAAAAGAGCTCAGTGTCTCCTGAGTTCCACTCTGTTGAAACAAAAGCCAAGAGATTTTTAAAACCAGAGATTCATTGAAGTAAAGATGAAGGTAATAAGGTGAATTGGCCCAAATGATTAGACCATCTCAATTGCTGACAAATTCACCTGAACAAAACATAGTGAAGTTCCTAAAAATTTTTGTGCCAGAAGGCAGTGATGCATGTTAGAGCAAAATGCTCAACAAAGCTAGGTATATCGCCTCCCACAGAGACTAAAAGCAAGAGTTATTTCCCTCATTTCAAAGAAATGACTCATACATCCATAAGGAGATAGTTCTGGGTAGAAGACTGACCTCTCACAGAGCAGAGAAAGGATTTATAATGGCAGGCTTTCTAAAGTAAGTGCTCTAAATTGTGGTTCAGGAGTACATTAATCTATCATAAAGACGTGGCTAACAGAAAATTCTCAGGAAAGCAGTTTAAGGAAATTGGAGTCATTCAGGCACTTCTAGCCTTAGAAGTCATAGAAGGGATTTTTTAACTCTTTTCTACCATTGTTTGGGTGGAACTCATATGTAGAGGCTTCTTTTGCATCTTTCAATATAGGTCTCTTTCTGCCTTTGCTAACCAAGGGTAATCTGTTAATTCACCCAAACAATGAAACCTATCATGATTACATCAATGATTATAACTTTATGACATAGATCAATTGTTTTTGTTTTTTTCTTTATGTTTCTGTCATTACAAGTTTTCACTGTCCATATGCCTTTGGGAATGCCTAGAAATGATCAAGGCAGTATTAACAATTAATCTTCCATAGCTAACTCAGGATCAAAACCAAAATAAATCAAATAAATAATTTTACCATTGCACATATTTTGCTATAATTTACTTCCAAGGTAATTTATTGTGCATGTGTGCATAGGTAACTGAGAACTTTATCTCAAGAGTGTCTTCAATCCAGGCTTCAGGCTCTGTTGTGAAAATGTCATTTGACTCACTTTCATATTTTATTGGCTCTGGAAAACTCCAGTTTTTGATGTACTAGCTACAATTAATTTCTGTACATTCCAGAATGGGTATATAGTTCCACAGGTGTTATTTGTATTTTCATACTAAGTTGGAAACTTAGTACTCTGTATTAAATTTACAGAATATTCAACATGGAAAATTCACTTTATAGTCCATGGTTTCTCTTTTCTATCCAATAACTTTATAATCACTGTATTTGATTTTCATTAGAAGAAAAGCATACATATAATCTTGATAACCAAAGACATTTCTAATTTCTAAAGATTACAGACTTACAAAGATATGGTAGCTATGGTTCCTATATGCAGTAGGTGTTTTTAATTTGGTGACTATTGAAATTAATGCAAGAATCAATATGGAGACCAAGAGATATCTTTTTGTATAATAACATACTTAGAATAGTAAAAATTAAATAGAATGAACTGTTCAAACATGGGATAGTTTAACAAATATAGATAAATGTGAACCAATTTTCCAAAGTAGTCATCTTATTTCATGAATCACAAATAGTCAGACATACATACTCACAAACATAAATTAACATCTTCCAAGGTCAGGTGCTAAAATTTAAGCTAATTCTTTCTGATTTTACAAAGGGAAAATTGGTGATCTATATCATGAATCCTAATAGGCACAATGAACAATAGAGTTGTGTATGTACAGTACATGATAGCCATGTTGAGTTTTGCTTAATCAAAATCCAGTGGAATTAGTTTGTTTTGCCATGCATGTATACTCACAACTTGTGAAATTATTGGACTATGGTGAAATGTAGAAAAATCACCTTTGATTTTCATTAGACTAATCAGATCAATGTTCATTAACTGTTGGTAGAGCTTCTTTAGCTGTAGCTAGCCTTCAATGCAGTTTGTGTCATCTCTCTCAAAGTAACTGGAGGCTCCAAACTGAAGAATATTTGGGGACACAAATTAGAGTCTATAGGCCATACTTCATGCACACACACACACACACACACACACACACACGCGCGCGCGCGCACGTGCGCACACACATACACAGGAGGAGCTCTGAATACCCTCATACTGTATGAAAACTCAAAATTCAATAAAATTTTTCTACACAGATAATAAAAAGCATATAACAAAAGGAGAAAATTACAATAAAATATAACAGGAATAACAGACAATACATTTAAATGGGTGAACTTTGTAAATTATCCTCTTTTAATCGAATAATAATTACAGAATCCTGCTGTGTGTATTTTTTTTTCTTAGGTCTTATTCAAGACAGGTCTAGCTGTAGCCCCACTGATCTGGAAATCACTCTAGCTAACTTCACGAGCGTGTGTACCATCAGAAAATCCACGCTGACCTCATCTCCTCCCAAGTCGCCAGGCTTACAAGTGTGTGCCACGCCATGCCCAGACTATAAACCAGTACTTTTAAACATAAAAGTATAGAATATCGGTATAGCCGGTTCCTATCTTTCTTTGCTGTTAGTTCTTGATACTCTCCTGTGTAACTCCCAAGCTTGACTTAATTCGCTTGTTCATTTCAAGTTATCAGTTGGTATCTCGTAGCTGTGAGCATAATATAGCGTCCTAGATAATCAATCCTAATGCTATACAACATAACAAACATCCAACCTCTCCTTCTTTTTTTTCTTTTTTTATTAGTTGCTTGTGATTCTAAATCTCTCAATTTACGTTATCAGGCATATTTCCCCCCTTTCCCCCACCACCACCCATGCCCAGATCATGCATTCTGCCATAACTGCCTGCATCCTTGCTCTCAGTTTTTGTGTGTTTTTACATAAGTGATAAGTTTATGAGTACAAGTCTCATGACTCAGAAAAGTCTGCACCGATAGGCCAAAACCCGAACACAGCCCATGGCAAGGTTCCCTACCATCCAGCGGATGCGGGGCTAACCTCAACAGAAGTAGACAATGAGTGTTCGACTATATTGCGTAGTTATAACCATTACACCCAATATTACAGCCAATTACATACTTACCACGCCCCCTCTCCAAGATTGTCCAGCTTAGAAAAGGGGGTGGAAGAGAAGCAAAACAGGCTACTTTCTCTGGACGCCTCTCTCATGGAGCGGTACCTCCATAAGGCAAGAGTCATCATTGCTGGCCTATTTTAACTGGGCTGACAGTTTGCAGGAAGAACTGGATAATCCTACTAATGAGCCACAAGCAATTAAATATATAAGTATTTAAACATCACTAAATGTTATGGTACGTTACTTTGTATAGACACAGATGATTGGACGGTATATGTTATCCATGAATACACTTTTTTCTTTTTAAATATGACAGGGTTTTACTGTGGCTTATAACATCTCCTAATGTCCTGATAGGGAGTAAGCCTTGCATGCTGTGGTTATTCCTCCAAGAGAGAGCTAATAGTCAATTATATTTGGGATATATGGGCATTTGGCTGCCTCTGCTGTACAGTAGTTCCAAGCAGGTGAGGTGTAGTGATGCTGATGGAGATCTTGCTTGATTCAAGGAGAACCATATTTGCTTCATTGGTTTAGTGGCCGTTTGTAACACTCTCTGGTATTCCAAGGACCAACTGTCCTTTGCATGTGGTCTCATTACATTTTCCAATGTCAGCTTGTAATTAAATTTTTTATTTCCTGTCCTTATACTCATGCTATTAGAGTAACAATGAAATTGTTTTAAATCTTTTTAATATTCAGATTTTATCTTCACACTATGAACCATTTGCTCACAGAGTATGTATGTGCACATGGCATGTCTTATCTCAAGAGGCCAAGAAGAGCGTTTGTATCCTCTAGCACCACAGTTCTTGAAGTACGGTTAACATTGAAATCTTTCAATTCAAATCTTAAACCTAAATACAGGAAAAGATTTGTATGTTCAGGTCAAATGTCAAAATGTCACCAACTAAACAACCGAGAAAGAAAAGATACAGGTTCTGGATATGAGTAAATGTACCAAGGATAAAGTGGACCAAACAGAAGGTTGACACTGTCTGAATTGAAAGGGAAGAAAAGCTTCAGATTGGTACAAACATCAAACCCTACCATGCATTCCTACTTTTAACAACTATTTATAATGGCTCCTAATGGAACTTACCTTCTAGGTGCGCAAAGGTTTTAATACGATAGACCTTCTTACCTCCCCCCATAGAAAACAAGTAGAAATATGATGATGATGTCTGTTCTCCAACTGTAAATTGGGAGACAACTATTATAGAGGAAATATCTTATAAAACCGGTAAAACTGCCTTCTTTAATTGACTAATGGACATAGAAACTCTGAAAAGGATTATTCTCTATTCAGAACCAAATATAATGCTAAAGTCTCCTTAAGCTATGCACTTAAACAAAATATATTAATACAGGAGCTCTGACATCAACAATGGATTATTCTACCAAGAAGATGTTGGCCAGGGGATCCAAGCCCCCACAAAAGGTAAAGGCTCCTTGCCTCCAAATGGGATATCTGCAGGAAGAGAGGCGATAAGGCCCTACTGTTGAAGACCTGATATAAACATGGGAAAGATGTATGGAGACTTTGTACTTCTTATTCAAGAATATCTCAGTGGTTTGGACTGTTTGTACTTATTTCCATATCATTTCTGGAAATTCTAAATTCTACCCAAAACTTCTGTTGGGATTTTTTACTGGGATTGTTTTCAATATATAACCCAATTTGGGAAGAATACATGTAAAATATGAGTCTTCCAATTAGTGACTATGATACAATTCCCTGTGGGTGAAAACTCTCAAGATAAATCTCTTTTTTAACATTTTGATGAAATATGATAATTTTCTCTGTGATTGTCTTATATTTCTTCATCAGGTTTTAATTTTATGTTTTACTTTTGATAGTGTTAACATAATTTCCATTTTTAATTTGTGTCTATGGCATATAGAAATAAAATTTTACTGTATCAGTTTTGTATACAATAATAATGCCAAAGTTTATTATTCTCATATTTCACTTGTAATTATTTTTATTTCCTGTCCTTATACTCATGCTATTAGTAAACAATGAAATTGTTTAAATTATTTTTAAGTATTTAAATTTTATTTCACACGTATGAATATTGTGCTCCATGTATGTATGTGCAACATGTGCATGCCTGGTAATCTCAGAGGCCAGAAGAAGTGTTGTATCCTCTAGAACCACAGTTTTGAATGTTGTGAGCTGCCATGTAGATGCTAGGAAATGATCCTCAATCCTCTTACAAGAGTAACATGTAAATATTCTTAACTGATGAGCCAAATCCCCATCTCCTCAATCTAGTCTATTCTACCCAAATTAATATACAGATTCAATGCATTCCCAATTAAAATCCCCATGAGTTTCTTCACATGCTTGGAAAAAAATCCTTAAATTCACATGGAAAAACAAAAGACCCAGAATAGCCAAAACAACCCTGGGTGAAAAGAGCAATACAGGGGGAATCACTATACCAGATTTCAAACTGTATTTTTATAATCATAAAAACACCCTGGTACTGGCACAAAAACAGACATGTAGACCAATGGAACAAAATTGAAGATCCAAACTTGAGCACATACAATTTCAGCCACCTCATATTTGACAAAGGGGCCAAGAATACTGAAAGGAGGAAAGACACCATCTTCAGCAGATGGTGTTGGCAAAACTGGATCACCACTTGTAGAAGAATAAAATTAAACCCCTACCTCTCGCTCTGTACAAAAATCAACTCCAAATGTATCAAGGACCTCAACATGAAACCCAAAACTCTGAAGGCGATAGAAGAAAATGTTGGCAGCAACCTACAAGACATAGGCATAGGAGAAGACTTTTTAAATCAAACAGTAGCTGGGCAGGAAATAAAGTTGACGATTTGACAAGTGGGACCTCATTAAACTCAAAAGCTTCTGTACAGTGAAAGAAACAATGAGTAAAGAGAAAACCCACAGAGTGAAGAGGAAATCTTCACCACTGATACATCTGACAGAGCATTAACTTCCAGAATATATAACCTATTCAAAAAAACAAGAAAACAAATGATCTACTCAAAAGATGGAGCAAAGAGCTGAACAGGGACTTCACAAGTGAGGAAATAAAGATGGCTGATGGATGCTTAATGACCATACTTAAGGCACATACCAATTTGGCTGAAGGACTTAAGGAATAACTTTGTTCCTTGCCCTCAAAGGTCAAGTAAGTCCCAGGGGACTATGCATGAGGACATCTCTTGAAATGTCCTGCAAATGTGAGTCACCAGTCTTCTGTGCAGGGAGGTCTTGGAGATCCACTATGGGACTTCAGCCAGTGTCCAGTCTATAAAGAGGAAAGTCTGCTCATGCTTCAAAAAGGGAAGTCTAGTCTAGCAAGACCTCACTTTGTCCTCAAGTGGATGGAACCGGTAAATGAAAATCCAAAAGGAGCCAGGGGCTCCTCCCCCCAAACCTGAGGACCAGATCATCAGCTGACCTTGAGAAAACAAAAACCTTGGTTAATCTGGGCTAACTCTGTGGACTAAAGTGTCCAAAAGGAAAGTATAACCAGAAATAAATAATTAGTAAGGCCTGAGAAATTGTAGTTCAGGCATAAAACTTGAGATCTTAGTAAAAAGACAAAAAGTAAAAACAAAACAAAACACAGTTTTGTTTTGCCTGTCTTACTGGGAAGTGTAGCTACTCAGAGGATGCCATTTGCTTTTGCCATCCTTCAAAGATGTGAGAAGACACAGCTTTTCAACCTTCCAGTATGGCCTGAAGACTCATGTCTCTCCAAGAATCCTCCAGACCCTCACTGCCAGATGAGGACTGCTCAGACATCCAGCTTGTGGACTGAACTACTACTGGGGTTTCAGCCTCTTCAGAGTACATACTGCCATTGTTGGACTAGCCAGGTTGTATCATGGAGACCAGTACGGGAAGATCAAGACAGGACGCAGTGCTTACTGGACCTTGTTTGGTGACTATGGGAAGGTAAAACCCCAGTGTGGAGCACAAGGGCAGGACTGATGGTTGTTTGGGCTTGCCAAGGAGGAGCCTTCAAACATGACATCTTTCAGCCTAATTAAAAAAAAAAAAGAAATCATAAGCTGAAGATGCTAAAAGATATGTGTGGCATGCCTATATGCATATTTTAGAGTGATGCAAATTGGAAGGAACAATGTGGTGGTTTGCATGAGTGTCCCCCATAGGCTGTAAGTATTCAGACATTTGTCTCCAGTTGGTGGCGCTGTTTTTGGAGGTCTTAGAAGGTGTGGCCATGCTGGGGGAAGTGTGTCACTAGGGGCAGGCTTAGTGAGTTTTAACAAGCCTCTGTGGTCTACAGTTGCCCTCTCTGTTTCCTGTGCTCTTTGCGAGATGTGACCCTCGGTTTGCTGCTCCAGATCCAGCCGCCACTCCTCCCGCCACAATGGACTCTAATTCCCTGGAACCGCCAATTGTAAGCTCAAATAAACTCTTCCTTTTATAAGTTCCTTGGTCATGGTGCTTTATCACAGCAACAGAAAAGTGACTAATACAAACAACAACAACAACAAAAAGACTGGGTCAAAAAACTGACTGAGGGGGCTGGAGAGATGGCCTAGCGGTTAAGAGCGCCGACCGCTCTTGCAGAGGACCCGGGTTCGATCCCCAGCACCCACATGGCGGCTGAGAACCATCTGAGGCTCCGATTCTAGGAGAGCTCCAGTTCCAGGGGAATCCGAGACCCTCTTCTGACCTCCGCAGTGTTGCACGACACGGGTGCACAGACTTGCATGCAGACAGTACATTCATACACATACAGAAATGAATAAAATTAATTAAAAAAAATTAAAAAAAACTGACTGAAACGGTGAACTTCTGCTCAAAACAGTAAACTTTAGCATTGAGAATTTTGAAAGAGACTGAGAAAAAAAAATATGAAAAACATGTTTGGCAGAATGCATGAGCTCTGGAGGGGTGGAGGGGGCAAGGAAAGGGGAATGGGTCTAAATTTGATTGGAAATATTGTATGAAATGCACAAAGCTTCAATAAAAATTGGCTTTGAAAAAAAAGATGGCTGAGAGACATCTTAAAAAGTGTTCAACATCGCTAATAATGAAGGAAATGCAAATTAAAACCACTTTAAGATATCATCCCACTCTATTAAGACTGACTAGGTTCAAGAAAAATGATACTAAATGCTGCAGAGGTTGTAGGGAAAGGAGAACACTCATCCACTGCTGGTGGGAATGTAAACTCATACAACCACTATGGAAAGCAGTGTGGAGAACCCTTAAAAGACTCAAAATGAGCCTACCACCTGACCAAGCCATACCACTCCTGGGTATATACCCACAAGACTCATCCTACCGCAGAAATACATGCACATCTATGTTTATTGCAGCTCTCTTAACAATAGCAAAGAGCTGGAAGCAACCCAAGTGTTGCTGAACCAACAAGTGGATAAAGAAAATGTGGTACATCTACACAATGGTGTTCTATGCAGTGGTAAAGAAAGATGGCATTGTGATCTTTGCAGGTAAATGGATGGAACTAGAAGATATTATGCTAAGTGAAGTAACACAGCCCCAGAAAAACAAATGATGAATGGAATCCTTCATTTGTGGATGCTAGCACCAAATACCTAGTAGTAAGGCAAACTGAACAATGTTAATGTTATGTTCCTCTTTAGCTGAAAGCAACTGTGCTCTTATAATGTGAATCCCTCAACAGGCTCTGGAATTAGCCTACTACTTTTTTTCAGACATTATAATCTTGGTATGTGGGTGGAGGGCACATATGCATAATTTGGAGTAATGTAAAATTAAAAGGGAAATATGTGAAAAAATATAGCTCATCTTTTTATTTCCTTACTGCTCATTAATACTTCTAGTAACTTTTGGAAAAATTATGTCTTTTGTGTGTGTGGGTGGGGTACTGGTATTGAACCCAGAATCTTGGGTGTGCCTGGCAGAAGGTCAGCCTCAGGACCGACCTGAAAAAATAATCAAGGGGCTCTTGTGTTTTCTTTACTTTTATTTCTCTATCCACACATGAGTAATAAAGACACAGAGAGCTCTGCTTTTATACTCATACTCATTAGAGTCACCAATGAATATTTATAGAACAATGAATAATAATAAAGTGGCCAGAATACAGTAGCTCAGTAAATCATGAGCAAGATAGCATTATCACCATAGCATGCCTTCTTGGGAGAACAAATTATCTCCTGAGAAACTAGGGGAGTACTGGCATTCCAGAGATAACTCCTCAGCAAGCCTTCTTACATAAACTTTCTCATGAAACAAGGCTGTCTAGGCATACATGCACAAGGTTACAGCTTAATTTACCAAACATTTTTAAAGTCATAGGAACACTATTTCACAGTCCCTACACATGGACCTCCTAGACAAATACTCTACCATTGTGCCTAGTGATCTTACTATTGATCTCACAGAGGAGGTCACTAATAATTCACAATTTGTTTGACACTTGTATAGATTTCAGAACATATTGTAATACTCTGTGGGTTTCTTCTTCCTTGGCTATAGGGCTATACAAAAGCCCTATAACTTCATGAGGTCCCACTTACTGATTGTTGGCCTAAATGCCTGAGCAACTGATGTCCAATTAAGAAAGTCCTTTCCTATACCTATATTTTGGAGTGTACTGCCTACGTATTCTTCTAGCAGTTTCAGAGTTTCATGATTTATATGAGGTCTTTTATCCACTCGGAGTTGACTTTCATGCAGGGAGAGAGATAGGGATCCAGTTTCATTCTTCTACAGGTGGAAATCCAGTTCTGCCAGCACCATTTCTTGAAGATGCTGTATTTCTCCCATTGTGTGCTTTTGGTACCTTTGTTAAATATCAGGTGGCTAAAATTGTATGTACTTATCTTTGGGTCTTCTATTTTCATTTTTTAATTTTTTTATTAATTTTATTTATTTCTGTATGTGTATGAATGTACTGTCTGCATGCAAGTTTATGCACCTGTGTCGTGCAATGCCGCAGAGGTCAGAAGAGGGTGTTGGATTCCCCTGGAACTGGAGTTATCCTGGAATTGGAGTTTCAGACGGTTCTCGGCTGCCATGTGAGTGCTGGGGATCAAACCCAGGTCCTCTGTAAGAGCGGTCGGCACTCTTAACCACTAGGCCATCTCTCCAGCCCAAGGGTCTTCTATTTTCCATTGATCTACATGTCTATTTTTGTGCCAGTACCATGCTGTTTTTATAACTATAGCTCTATAATACAACCTGAGATGATTTTTTCTCTAGCTCTGTGAAGAGAGTTGTGGGTATTTTGATTGGTATTGCATTGAATCTATATATTGTTATTGGTAAGATGGTCATTTTCACAATATTGATTCTATCAGTCCATGAGCATGGTAGATTTTTACATGTCCTAGAGTCTTCCTGTATCTCATTCTTTAAAGGCTTGAAATTTTCATTGTAGAGATCTTTAATGTTCAGGCCCAATAACCATAATGACCTGCACAACAAACTTCTATTGGTGCAGTAGTGGTGCTGTTATCTGGGGATGGTCAACAACTATCTAATTGGACATAAATCTTCTCGATGAGAGGGAACTCATGAGTACCACTGTAAAACTCAGCCAAATGCACAGGGCTAGAGAGGACACATCCTTGAGAAAACCCTGTCATATATCTAGACAAATGAAATTTATTATCATATGCTAAATATGGAATCTTACATTTATAAACAAGCATACCGTATGTCATTCATCAAAGAAGCTACTCTTTGCAACAGATGGAGGCTACTGCAGAATCCCACAAGTGATCAGACACAGAAACTATCCATCTGAAGGATGCCCATTCCTAGGAGACACATCTACATTGGGAATGAGGGGTAGAGAGAAAACTACTGTATTCCTCAGTTCTCACCAGTAAAGCTCCCTTACACAATAGAGTGTGATGCAAACAGAAGGCCACAACTAGCCAGACTTCAAGGAATGGGAGCCTCCAGAGGGTGTATCCCTGGACAGGACCTCTGTAGTAAACCTCACCCACCCAGGGCTCAGTGATCATTGTGGAAGAAGGGGCAGGAAGATTGTAAGAGCCAGGGCTGGTTCATGAACACAGGGAAGCAGTGGCTTACTGGAACCTTTCACATGTGAACTTGTGGCAATGTTGCCATCAGGCACAGGACTCATGCCAACTCAGACAAGAACTCAGATTGGAGCAAGAGAAATGGGTGGGAGACTGGCCCTGGACTGAGAACTACAAGATGCTGAGTACTGCTGGGTTAGGAAGAGTACGCCTTACCTAGAATTTCTAGATGTGCTGCCTAGACTCCAGTGGATCTATTTGCACATAAGGACATCTGGGTTTAGGAACTTGACTGGATAGGGCTCAGCTTGGATGTTGTAATCCATGAGTTCTGCTGGGGGTTTGGGATATAGGGGAGAGGAACTGGGTTTGATTGGGAGCCATCATGTGAAAAAAGGTAAGATAAAAAAATAATAATAAAGAAAAATAAAAAATCCCAGAGGTATGTGATACTAAGAAGAAAAGCATTTCTTTTCAGACTGGCTAAGAGGCAGGGCCCAGTAACACACATAGCTTTAGGCTGTGTGAACTTCTCTATGTTATGATATAGCAATGGAAATAAAACAGAGATTATTAGAACTTTACTGAAAGGAACCCACTTTGATCTCATGATTAAACTAAGATAACAGCCTTATTTTAAAAGTCTATTAGATGACAATGAGAGCACCCATGAAGGAAAATACCGTCATATGAAGTCTTCATTTTTAACATATAATATTTAGTATTCAAACAAAAGGTCTTAGGCATGTCAAAACACAAGGCTAAATTACTTTCAGAAATAGAAATAGAAACAAAATAGAAATATTCTCAGAAGTTATCTCAGTACTGGATAAGATTTACAATCACTACTTGATTATAATGAAGGAAACAAAGGAGAAAATATATAAGAAATAATGGAATTTTTCAACATAATTGGAATCCATGGAAAAGAAACTGACCAATTATTTGAGGGGGCTGGAGAGAAGGCTCAGTGATTAAGGAAACATACTTCTCTTGCAGGGGATTTATTCTGACTTTCTGACACTTTTTTTAAAAAGCAAAGCACAAATATTGAATGTTATCAATTTGATATCAAAGCTTTGTTTGGTTCAAAATTCAGTAAAATCCTGTCCTCTACTTCTCTATTCCTTTAAAGAATCTGTGGAAGATTAAATTTTAGTTGGCTATGCCTCCTCCTGACCTCTCCCTTACTTTCACTTTGCTCTTCTGTCAGTTATAATTTTAATCATGTAACAACAAACTTTTCTTCTTTTGCAAGCACTCACTGTTTTTTCATCATGACAACTCCTAATACTGCTTTGACACTGATTTGAATTTTATTCATGATTAATGTTTTATCACTTTTTTAATTCTATCAAGCTTATGTTAATAAAAACAAATAAATGTCAGGAATGGTGGCCCATGTGTAAAATTCCAGCACTTGGGAGGCTGGAGCAGGAGAATGACTCTGAATTAAGACCAGCATGAACTTTGCACTGAGTTCAAGGCCTGCCTGGTCTACATAGAGAAGAACTGATCTCAAGGAAAGGTGATAATGTCTATTAAAATAAGTTCTATAAATGTGATAAGCGATGAACTTTTTTTTTTTTGTCTTTTTAAGACAGTAGTGCCAGATGGCCTGAACTCTCTGTGCAGACCAGGCTGGCCTCAGTCTCACAGAGATGGGCCTTCCTCTGCGTCCTGAGTGCTGGGATTAAAGGCACAAACCAGCACACCCAGATGAGCTGTGAACTTTTTGTGACTATATTATATTTGCACATGCAAGAAATATTTTATATTAGCACATACAGAAACATTTGGGGGGCTGGAGAGATGGCTAAGTAGTTAAGAGCACTGGCTGCTCTTACAGAGGACTAAGGACAATTTCCCAGAACCCACAGGGAGGATAAAGGAAACTCCAGTTCCAGGGGGATCCGATGCCCTCTTCTGGTCCCTGCCGGTATTGTATGCTTGTCGTGCACTTGAATACATGCAGGCAAACACTCATACACAAAATAAATAAGGTTTATAAAAGAGACATTTTTGTCAAAATGTTTTGGGTGCTGTATTTCATACTCCATGTATGTGTTGAGCTGTATTCTACCTCTTAGAAGTAATTCAAATGTTAAGTTCCAAATTCTTGGATTTTAGCTCAGTGGCAGAGTAGTTGAACAGCCTGTGGGAGGCTGTAGATTCAGTGCCCAGTACTGCCAGAAATAAAACCTCAGTCCCCCACTCAAGTGAGGGAGATTAGTATGATATCTCATATTTGTAAAGACCAGTAATTTTAAACTTTGAGAGATCGAGGAAATCTTTATAGGAAAGAAAGGTTAGGAATTACTCATAGGTGCCAGTGCCTACTTAGAAAAGACTATTGTTATAGAAAAAGACCAATGAGAGCAGCTAAACAAACATCAGAACAACTAACTCACAGAATGCAAGAGTGAGACTGTTGGGAGGTGAGGCATGAGAATAAGAATGGGAAAATCCTGTAGGACATGGCATATAAGGAATATGAATTTTATCCCAACAACAATGGTCATTGAAAGGTTTTGGGCATTAAAGTTATGATTACAGTTATGCTTTGACATGGTATTTGATCCTCTATACAGGGGATAGTTTTGATTGGGTCAATGCTGGATGCTAGGAGAGCAGATAATAGACTATTGAAAGGGTGGCAAGGAACATGATGAGGAAATAGATGAATTTGATAATACTTGGTAGTTAAATGCTTAGACCTTAATGACTAACTTGTTGTGGGAGTAAAGAACAAGCTACAGTTAAGGACAAAGGCCAGATAATAAGTAGGAAACCTTGGTGTGTGGGGCCACCACTCACTGATAGGTTGAGCTAAGAGGAGTATGTTTGGAAGAGTCGGTGTTTAATTTTGTACACATGTGGCGCTTGATACTGTGACTCTTAGAGAGTCTTTCTTCTTTCTATATCTCAGAAAAATCTAAAAGATGTTCCCCCTATAGAATGCTTACTGAAATAACCAGTTTTTATTAAAGAGAGGTAGGAGGTCCTACAGAAAAATTTAAGAACAGAAACCAGTTCTTTATTCCTTTCTCTGAGTTTTATATACTTGGCACTATATCATAACACTCTAATTTCCTACTTTCTGTTTTTTTGTCTTTTCTAAACAGGGTCTCCATTTAGTCCCAGCTGGCCTGGAGCTTGCTATGTAGACCAGACTGGCCTTGAACTCACACACATCCACCTGCGTCTGCCTCCCAAGTGCTGGGATTAAAGGTGTGCACCACCACACCCCACTTAAAGACAGTTCTTAGCTGCCAAGTGGGTGCTGGGAATCAAACCTGGGTCCTCTGCAAGAGCAGTCGGCGTTCTTAACTGCTGAGCCATCTCTCCAGCCCCGACTTAGTTTTCTTTTCTTGACCCAACAAACGTGTCACTGTCATTAGCAATCTCTTAGATGCCCACCAATGGTCTCCACTTCTGTGGGCCATCTCTGGCCAGCAGTCAGCCCACTCTACCTAGGGTAAGTGCAACAGAGCAAGAACCACTCCCGGAGTGAGTCAGAGAGGGAAACTCAAAACTATTTTCCAGTTCAGGGGATATAGGAAGCTTCTACCAATTAGCACAGAGAACATCAGAGTGCATCAAGTCATTGAAAAGGTCAACCTAGTCATGCAGTTACATAGTCCTCAGCCTACACATGATCAGGCATTGTTTACAAGCCCAACAGTGGGGGGTGGCAGTCTGCATGCAGCTATTGCCAGGAAAGGTGCCATATTGATGGCACAGCAAGAAATTCAGCAATGTGACTTACTAATCAGGACTGGGAGTGGCCTACATATCCCCTTTTTTATTTACTTATAAATGGCCCCGAGGAGGGGAGACAAAACCCATCCAAAACCCATTACTTGCTTGAACAAGGCTAGGTATCTCGACCCTCGAGTTGTGTCAGGCCCAGATGGGCCGGAACAGGGGCCTAAGTGGGGACATGTTCATGGACAATTTCAGCCACCATCGCTATCTCTTGCCATTGTGCCCTTACCCTAGATCAAAGCAACCTGATGCAACTAAGCAAGACCAGAAACACAATTACCAAAAGCAAGAGTTTGAAGGTGTTGCTACACTGAGAGTCCCATCATGTGCAACATGGCTTCTAATAAGGTTGCATGAATGTCCAATTGAGTCTGTAAATTTACAATCCCCAACCTAGCATACTGGAGGGAGGCAGCAGCAGTGTTGAACCTTCTGATGTCACTGATGACAGTTCATGGAGAGCTTGTGCTTGAGCTATTTGGCTGGAAATGGTGACTCCAGCAGTCACAGCTGAGCCGATCAGCTCATTTGGCTCCATGCGGAGGCCCATAAGCAGGAGTCCTGCCTCTGATTGATAGCCATCTAGAAAGAAAACATATTCTCCTTCTCCGAGGTGGGGTTAGTAAAGCTGTTGGTGATATTTACGGGAAACAGAAAAAAAGAAACCAAGGGGTAGGCAGGTAGAGAAAAAAGTGTCATTCCTTGAGTTTGACCTCTCATGGCCAAAGTTGATGATATAGGCCTCTAGGTGAAAGAATTGGCCATATACATTGCAATAAGTGTATGTGCAGGGTGACCCATCATCTGTTTTGTTTTCAAAATTATGTCACAGGTCCTCCTGCTGTAGGAGTAGTTCTTACATAATTAGGTGTCCTCAGAAACAAACATCTGAGATCCATTTGTTGCCCCCCATCCCCTCCCAACCACCCAGCCTTAAGTAGCTGACCCTAACCAGCTGTGCCTGACCTTACCCTGACCTAGCCCTCACCTGACCCTCAGCTGACCCTAACCTGACTATTTGTCCCTGACCTGTCCCTGAGAAGGTCCAAAGGCCAAAAGAGTGTACAGGTGCCTGCAATTTTAAGCTAATTTACTTGCCCTGACTCATCTCTAAAGACTGATATTTAAAAACACAAAAACATTCCCCAAATCTCCATTTAAATTGGACCAAGACTTTTAGTTTATCTTTTTGGAAGCTTATTATAGACCTTGCCCCCCCCCACCCCCGCAGCGACCATCTTGACACTCAATACCTAGACCAGCCTGGCTCCAACCTCCCACAGGAGTCTAGATCAGCCTGGCTCCAACCTCCCAACAGGAGTCTAGACCAGCCTGGCTCCAACCTCCCACAGGAGTCTAGACCAGCCTGGCTCCAACCTCCCACAGGAGTCTAGACCAGCCTGGCTCCAACCTCCCACAGGAGTCTAGACCAGCCTGGCTCCAACCTCCCACAGGAGTCTAGACCAGCCTGACTCCAACCTCTCACAGGAGTCTAGACCAGCCTGGCTCCAATCTCCCACAGGAGTCTAGACCAGCCTGGCTCCAACCTCCCACAGACGTCCACCACCTGTCTCCGCCTCCAGAGCACTGAAACTAAATCCCATGTTATTCAGTTCATCTAAAACAGTTTTAAAGCAGATAAAGATGAAGAGGGGTGATGAAGGTCTTAAGAGCAAGGAAGAGGGGTCTCTAGTCCACCCTCCATGCCAGGTATGTACTTGGTGTATAGATTACATGGTTCCAACTGAGATCACAAGCTATTTTGTTTATTAAAGAGTTAGAAGAGTGCATTAACAAAACTTTATTTGACAGACAAATAATACCATAACACTTCTGAATATGATTATCATTTAACCTACTGGGGGTATTAGTACTTCTGGGTTGTTCTATAGCTGAGTAATTCAAAGGCTGGCTGAAGTTAGGATATGAAACAGTCTATTCTGGATGCCTGTAGAAGAAATCAGTATGACATTTTAATAAAGAAATTGAAACAAAATCTTTCCATTTGAAGAAAGAGCACTATGTTATTCCTGTAACTAAGGCTTACAGTCCAAAGGGAACAGAAGGCTGTGATGATGCTCCAGAGTTTGGCTCCAGAACTCCTGTCTGCTTGTCTCTTATCTGACTTTATAGAGTGAACTTGTAATGATTTAGGGGCTGGAGGTTTGTGGTACTAGGAATGGAATCCAGGAGCTCATACCTGGTAAGCCAGTGTTTTGACCTATGTTCCCATCTGGAACTGTCCTTTGATCCCAAGCTACTGGTGTCAGGTCCTCGTGACCATTCATGTCTAAAAAATCTCCCAGGTATGTTTCAGCATCTTGAGGGATATGGCTATTCCCATCAGTGGGTGAAGGATTGGCTTGCAGCTTGAGATGAGAAGTATCTGGCAAACACCTTCTTCTCTGGTTGTATAATACAGGGAGCCAATCAAGGAAGAAATAAGAGTAAGACGAATGTGCCAGACTGTCAGGTGATCATTGGGGCTTCATGCTATTAGCTGCTTTGGATTCCCATAGGTGAAATAACTGTCTTAAGCACAGGGAGTTGCAAATCACAGCCCTAAGGCCTGGCTGGTTTTATCAATCTGGCAATTCAGTGTCAGTGCAAAGGACATCCCCAGTACCTGAGAAAAGAAATGGGAAAATGTGAGGTCTTCAAAGGATGAGCCATTTTCTACACAATTCCTGCTTTTGGTTCCACAAAAAAAAGCAAGAAATTGACTACACAGTAATCACTTTCTTTCAGGTTCTCCCTTCTGTCTTAAGGACAGCAGTGGGAGAGAAGCTGAGGACAGCGACGCCATGTGGTAAAGCAGGCCTCGGTCGTAAACTGAGGACAGCGACCCCGTGGTAAAGTAGGCCTCGGTCGTAAACTGAGGACAACGATGCCGTGTGGTAAAGCAGGCCTCGGTCGTAAACTGAGGACAGCGACAGGACAGCGATGCCGTGTGGTAAAGCAGGCCTTGGTTGTAAACTGAGGACAGTGATGCCCTGTGGTAAAGCAGGCCTTGGTCGTAAACTAAGGTCAGAGACGCCGTGTGGTAAAGCAGGCCTCGGTCGTAAACTGAGGACAGCGACGCCGTGTGGTAAAGCAGGCCTTGGTCTTAAAACGTCACAGAAGCCTCGCTGTGGAGATAGTCAAGCTCTCCTTACTGACCAGTGCAAAAACAAAAGTCAGCTCTGCCCAAGCCCTATGTCTTCTTGGCTTCAAAGCAGAGAAAAGGCATTTGTTTCTGATTTTTTGTAAATGACCTATGAATGGTATAACCAATACTTGGGTATAAAAAAGTTAGGAATATCACACAGCAAAAACCATAAAATTTACCTTTCATTTAAGTGCTAACTCAAAGAGAAAAATTATTATAATTTTCATTATCAATTTCTTTTCATGAAACGTTAATTTTTCAAGTAGAGTGCTTCATCCATCACAGTTTCTTCTAGACCAGCTGAGAGAGTGATGAATATGGAGTGATGCTTGGTGCTTTCAATCTTCCTGTCAATCATTCAGTCTCTAGGGATACCCTGACCAGACCATATTTTCTGGATGACTTAAGTTAAATTGATAATAGAATCATTTGATACTTGCCTAGGGGAACTCATACACCAAAAATACTTAACATTTGCTGTACACAAGGTGCCTGACTACTACTCTTCAAAGACCACATGATTTAACTCATTTACTCTTAATAGTGCCTAGGATGAAGTTCTTACCTGTATCACACATACACAGATGGTAATGATTCCGATATACAAGAAATTGGACTGAAACCACTGTTTTGCTTTCATATAGCAACCCTAGGAAAAATTATAGGTATAAATAATAGCATCTTATAATTCAAATGTATAAGGAGGATTATCTAAGATGGTAGCTTGTTCTTATGTAATACAGTAAGGTGTTATATTTCCCATGTATAAAAAGACAGGTATAAATACTTTACTGGTGCTGTTCTCACTAGAGTGGCAGCCAATGTAGAAATCTCAGATCCTAACTCACTGAGGAACTATCTCCCAAGAAGTAGGTCAGAAATAGAGGTTCTTGTGCTCTTTGAACACTCTATGCTGGTCTAAGATTACCATGGGATTATACAGATCCAGTCTTTGGATTCATGTGTCTTTCCTTTTCTGCTTCAACACTGAGTAAATCTATTCTAGCCTTATAAGGCTCTGGAGTTGTTGACTGGTGCTTGTGTGGGTTTTCTCTATGAACCTAAATAAACATTTCTGGAGATTTTCAAACTCAGGAGAAACTAACATTGGGTCAGGACATGCTCCATGATCACAGAGATTTGGACTCCTGGAAGACAAATGTCTTCTAGATGCAGAGAGGCCCAACTTAAGAGGGCAGGTGGTTTCTATCAACTTTCTTCCCCTACACCTCACTCCTCCACTCACGAACTATCTAGATATATCTCCCTGCTACTTTCATACTGTCCCCACATAATTAACATCTTAATGTAACAAAAACGTTTTCGTGTACTACTAGTGTTGCCTACTCTCTTTCTGGGCCCCTCTCGTATAAATTCTTGGAATTTGTTTCCGCTTGTGTTCGGTCACTTATTGGGTTTCAAAAGTTCCTCTCCTTCTTTTTCTTTTTTTTTGGTTCTTATTTTCTTTTTTTTTTTTGGCCTCTTTTTTTTTTTTTTTTTGGTCTCCCTGTAGTCCCAGCTGTCCTGGAACTCACTCTGTAGACCAGGCTGGCCTTGAACTCACAAAGATACGCCTGCCTCTGCCTCCCAAGTGCTAGGATTAAAGGCAAGAGCCACCATGCCAGGAGGTTGAGACCCTTTCTGACATGTTTTTCAATATAATTAAAAGTTTGAACAAGTAATCCAATAATGGGAAAATTATCAATAAACTTACCTGAACTTCTGGATCTTTTGGGCAGGATTCTGGTGGGCCTCTGGTCCAGTCACTTGTGCCATTTACACCACAACAATGTAGCTGAAAGCCACCCCCCAAAATATGGTTATTAGAAAGTCAACAAAACACAAACTAGACCTTAGAGGAAAGGGTATGTTTGCTATTCAAATTTGACTCTAGAGCAGAAATTGAGAATTAGTCTATTACTATGGATTCCTTGGAATTAAGTACTCTGAAGTCCATTACACCATTTTATTGACAGAAGACCTCTTCAAAGCACAGATGGCCTATTTAATTTATTCATATCTTAAAGATCAAGAATTATATATTCAGGGGACTTTATAATGGAGAAATATGACTAACCACATATAGATCACTTTTAAGATTACAGAAAACAGGACAATTAGATACCTGCTTAGGTGACATAATGGAAGGATCAGCTATAGTAGTCTTTACATATAAGATAATTTCATCCCCCCCCAAAAAAAAACCCCGAGTGACCCCTGAGGACCAGATCCTCAACTGATCTTGAGAAACCAAAACTCTTGGTTAATCTGTGCTGTGTGGCCTTAAACATCCAAAAGGAAAGTATAACCAGAAATAAATAATTAGTAAGGCCTGAGAAATTGTGCTTCAGGTATAAAACTTGAGATCTTAGTAAAAAGGCAAAAAGTTTAAAAAAAGATAATTTCGTTAAGCCTCTTGATTCACAAGACTTCTGGGGAAACATATTCTGACACCAAAATACACTAAGGAATGAAGTAGCCAGGTCCAGGGAGTATGAAATCTTTAGAACACATAATCTAACTTCTGTCCACATGCAAAAGACATGAAGAAAAGGGGATACTACTGTAGGTTAAAAGAAACTGGTGGGGCTGCAGGTATGGCTAAGCATTTTAGAGCACTGACTGCTCTTGCAGAGAACCTGGGTTCTATTCCCAGCACCCACATGGTAGCCGGCAACAATTCATAGCTCTAGTTCCAGGGGATCTGAAACTCTCTCTGACCTCTGTAGGCATTGCATGTTGGATGCACACATATTAAAAAAGACCATTAGAGACCTATCATCCAACCATTACATATGGACCTTCTTTAGATCTTAATTTGAGCTAATGAGTTGGAAAAGGTTTTGAGAAAATTAGAACAAGTGGATTATACACTGTTTCAGTATTTACTTTAGAATATTCTAGCAAAACTTTTAGGGATTAGATAACACTGTACCCAGAGATTTATTTTGCTAATATTGTTTTCACTGAGTTATGTGTCTAAAGACTATGTTTTTAAAAGGCTTCTAAATAAAGAACTTGGAATCTGGAGAGCATAAGTTACTTTCCCAGGGCCTCCCACATCTGGTTTCTGTGCTCTAATTCCAATTTTATTTCTTCTATTCCGCATTAATCCAGCATGAGTGATGGTAGTACTGTTTGAGACACAGATTATGCCTGTGCAAGGCTGCCTACCCCATATTTGCCCTTCAATACTTTTAGGCAAGAATGGACTGATATGTATTTGTGGATGGGGAGCAACATGGAAAATGGGACACTGGTGGGCTAAGTTAAAAGCATAATTTTGGTAACTCAAAAGAGATTTCTTCTATTCTACTTCTGTTTTCAACAAATTCTTGTAAAATAAATAATCTAATCCAAAATAATATGTTTTGGTCTTTTCCACATCCTAATAGACTTTAAACACTGAGCCTTTGTGAGTTGGTAGAGAATGAAACAGAATATAGAAAATGTTGTATCAATTGGAATGACTCTTTTTTTTTTTTTTTTGGTCTTTCCGAGACAGGGTTTCCGTGTAGCCCCAGCTGTCCTGGAACTCACTCTGTAGACCAGGCTGGCCTTGAACTCACAAAGGTCCACCTGCCTCTGCCACCCAGGTGTTAGGATTAAAGGCATGCACCACCACGCCCAGCTTGGAGTGACTCTTATACCCCCTTCTCTGTGACAGCATGGGCATATTCTGGACTTTAGCACTGAAGATCCAGATTCTGAAGCTTTCAGGTAAAACCCTGTTTTCTAGGGACTAGAGCTGAGAATTCATTCTGACTGATAGGAGGATTTTGTGTGTACTCACAAATGGCTGGATGGAGTCCCACGCTGCCTTGGTGCTGTTGTCCGATTGATAATGTTTGATGCTATCAGTCAATCCCTCAGCCACATATTCATTCAGCTGGTACAGATCATGTCCCAGCAGAGAAGACATAGTAAAAAGCAGGGTAGATTCAAGGAATAAATTAGGTTAGTAGACCAACTCGTTCCTGCTTTCCAAATGATTTCCCAAGAAACCAGGGAAGTGAGGAGAAGGAATGTATTTATCAGAAGACAGGTTGAAGATGCGCTGGCAAACTGAAGGAGGATGTACATAAAGGACTTTGCACTTCAAGAACAATAGTGTTACAAGAGAAGAAAGGGAGCAATCCAAGCAAGCATCACATTGGCACAGAGACGACATTCTCTACTGCCAGATACACAAAGGACAATAAGCAAGATGAAGGCAAACATTTCATTGATCGCCCCAGTTATCTTTCAAGGTACCACTCAAATACAATACAAATACAATGTATATTTCTATTACAGTACTTTTTAAAAACTAACTTCTCCACCACACGCTCCCTATTCTCAATAATAAGACAGTAAGTCATGTTCTTTATAACTTACCTTTTGTTCATACACAAAGAGCAGGATGGCCAAGGTCACCTCAGCAAGGAGAATAATCAGCAGCAGAACAAAGAACTGTGATAAAGCAGAGACATGTTCACAGCATAAACCCCAGTTTCAACTACCTCTGTCTGCTCTTGGAGCAAACATAGGTGTACACACACACACACACACACACACACACGCAAAATGTTCTTGCTTCCTTGGGGCTTCATAAGCCTGCTGTTCTTTTCTGTTCTTTTCCTTTCTTTGAGAATTTGGGTTTTTTTTTAATATTTTGGACACAGTATTTTTTAATATTCATTATACTTTATAGATGTTTTAAAAATTATTTTGTGAAAATTTTAGTTTTTCTGTAGGTTTTATATGTATTTAAATTATTAAGTGTATACCTAAATATTTATTACTTTTCTTTTATATTATTTTTAATATTTTACTGAGGTTTTGTGCATTCCATACAATAGTTCTTAAATTTAGACCCCCTCCCCTGTCGATGCCCCCACCCCTCCCATCACACCTCATGCATTCTGCTGTACGTGTAAAGTTTATCCTGTCAAGCATTTATAATCAGATGTCCTTCAGTGCAAGTTTATCACTGGAATCTAGCCATTCTATCTAAAGATCTTAAGGAACATATACTCTCCCTCACTGAGCAGTGATCAGTTGCCAACAGTTCCCAGGCTAGGGCTGCCTGTAGCTCATTTCCTTCACTCTATGCTGGGCCCTTGTCTGAATTGGCATGGGTCTCATTCTTGACACCACCATTGCTTCCATGAGCAAGCTTCCAGTGGCCTGAAAGCCTCTGTTTCCCTATGTTCATGGACCAACCCTGGCTCTTAAAATCTTTCCGCCCTCTCTTCCACAGTGGTCCCTGAGCTGTGGGTGCATGAGTTTTAATATAGGAGTCCTATCCAGACACACACTCTTCAGTCTCTTATTCTCTAAAACTTAGACAGTTGTGGCCTTCTGTGTACATTGCACTCTGTTAAGGAAGCTTCACTGGTGAGAGTTGAGGGATGCACTCTCCATCCCGTGTTCCACTATGTTACATGGGACTAGGTATAGGAGATCATTCTTGAGTACACTATATTTATATCACTTCATTCCTCCTCTCTGCCAACTTCTTTCTCCTATGTCTTCTTTTATAATCACACACACACACACACACACACACACACACACACGCAATATACAGAGTCCAATTTGTGTTGCTTGTATGTATATGTGCTTAGGGTTGACTACTTGGAATTTATAGAAAGAAGAAAACTGAAGAAAATTGATTCCCCTCTCTTTGAGCATCCAATGAGTGTCTGTGGTTCTTTATCTAGGAGTGGGGCCTTGTGAGATTTTCCTCCATCCGTGTTGGCATATCAGCAGGAGTAGTCTGTACATCTTGTACAAGCAACCATATTGTTGAGAGTTCATGGGAGCACCATCCCTGCCCTGTCCAGAAGACACTATCTTGAAGCAGTAATCCATGTTCTTTTCCTATAGCTGGAGGCTAGAGGGCAGATTCTGACCCTTTTCTAGCATGTGTGCTGAATAAATGAAGCAATTTTGGCATTACCTTATTGAAACAGTTGAACAAAAAGCCAGGAAACTAATGCATAAGTTTGGGGCTTGGTTCTTTTTATCAGATCAAGGTTAGCTCAGTGTAGAAGGTGGATGGCAATGAAGCTTGTGTACAAAGGAAAGAAGGACCCTAATCATACTTCAAACTCACTTTTCTCTCCAACTTTAGAAGCTCAGTCCTTTTATGCCATCTTTACGTGTGTACAAATGGACATTTTTGTTTATTCCTTCTTAAACTTCTTTACTGCAATAGTAATTTGATTGCTTAAATCTTTTGCCCTGAGTCTGACATCTACATTTTCTATCATTTTTTTCTCTTGGTTCTAGTTTAAGTATTGATTGTCAAGGGAAAGAGGATTGACACATAACTGAAGGAATAGCCAAAATGGGACCCCATAGGAATGAATAGAGCATTATGATGCCTCTGTTCTGACTAACTAGGAAAATGTGGATCTCTTCTTCCCCAGGACTACTCAGCAAAACTTAAGCCAGAAGGTCCTCTTCCACCTAGTTGCTTGACCAGAAGCTGCAAAGCTCTTGACTTGCTATTATATCTTAAGGGATTCCACCAAAGTCTTTACCTAAACCGGGTCACTCTTGCTATGGGGTACCTTGCACAGACATAAATTAAGGAAGAACTCTATATATCATTTGAAGAAATTCATTATTCTCAAAAGAATCTTGTGATTGTTTTTTCCACAAATCTTTGACTCTGAAGGAGACCTTGAAGTATGTTCTAACATAAGAACTTTGGCAAGGAGATGATAATTGATTGCAACAAGTCATAGAGGAAAAGCACTCTGATACAAAAGGAAATAATAATGATAAGGGCCATTATTGACAGTGTAAAATGGATGCCACAGAGAACAGCAATGTATTCCCCTGGGATCCATGGAGAAACAAAAAAAAATACTGTTCTGAACAACTTCTCTGATCTGAGAGGCTATGTGGTTAACTTTAACCATTCAGCTTTCATTTAAGCGTTAGCTTTCACTGTCAACTTGACGCAACCTAAAATTACCTGGGAAGAGTTTCTTGATTCAAGAATTACCTAGATTATCATGGTCTTAGGCATGACTGTGGAGGGTTTTTTATTATTAACTGAAGTGGGAATACCCGCCCCGAACGTGGGTAGCAACATTTCATGAGTTGGGTCTTGAACTGTATGAGTGAAGCAGTTGAACATACTCAACAAGCAAGCAAGGATCCATGCATTTATTCTTTCTGCTCTTGACTGTGGATCTGATACCTTAATATCTTGCCTTAACTTCCTTAACAATAAAGGACTTTAATCTGGAACCTTAAGTTGAAATAAGCTCCTTTCTCCCCGAAGTTGCCTTTTGTCAGGTGTTATATCATAATAACAGAAATGAAACTAAAAAACAAAGTTGGTCCCAAGAAAGTGGGGCCGTTGTGATGAAACTAACCATGTTGTTTTAGGAGAAATATGGAAGACTTTAGAACTTTGAGCTGGAAAAAGCCACTGACTGCTGTGGGGAGAACTTAATGGTCTGTTCTCGAGGGAGCTTGGAAGATGGGAATGCTGAGAATAATGGCAACGGTGGGGGCATTGCAGTAGAGATTGGGTACTTTGCAGTTAACTGGGATAGAGGCTATTCATGTGGCATTTGAGCTGGGAATCTGTGCTGTTCATATTGGAGCTGAAGAAGCAGCTATGATTATCTAAGGTCACACCACTGAAGTGAAAACTGTGCTTCACTGGGACAACAGATAAAGACTATTACTATAATACTTTGTCTACAAATCTGTGTATGTTGATCATACTGAGGCTGAAAAAGCATCTGTGATTGTCAAAGATCAGCACCAATGAAGTGAAATCTCTTGGGCTTCACTGGAACAACTGAAAGTATTCCCTCAGGGTCAGCACACAGAAGCTGACATAGCTTTGATCCAAAGAGACTAAGCTACATGCAGAGCTTGCAGCAGAACTTGGCAATGTAAGAGTTGTCTTCATGGTACTGGTTTTGAAGGAATGAAGTGGTCAGGGAGAGAAGCTGAGTCTTGGCACCTTTTGCCAGTCCTTACATAGAGGACCTGAGAGGCCATGGGTGAAAATAAAGCCTTAGTTGCGATGGAGCCCCAAGATACTGAAAATGCTATGACTATGTATCACCCACCATGAAGAGCTACAAATGTCAAGTGGAGTGACCTAAGCACAAGAGAAAAATCGAAAAACCATGTGTCTGCAGAAGACCAAGCTGGAGGGGTGGAGCTACCGAAGCCCTTTGGAGCCCAGAATACAAGCCCTAGATGACAGATATTGTACACTGCTGGATTTTTGTTTGCTTTGGCATGATTGTTTTTATGTGTGGGTTTTTCCCTTTCAGAATAACAATGCTTATGTATGTAACTTGTTTGTTATTTTAAAAGAACTCTAGCGGTTAAGAGCACCGACTGCTCTTACAGAGGACCCGGGTTCGATCCCCAGCACCCATATGGCGGCTGAGAACCGTCTGAAGCTCCAATTCCAGGAGAACTCCAGCTCCAGGAGAATCCGAGACCCTCTTCTGACCTCCGCGGCGTTGCACGACACGGGTGCACAAACTTGCATGCAGACAGTACATTCATACACATACAGAAATAAATAAAATTAATAATAAAAAAAAATTTAAAAAAAAAAGAACTCTTAATTAAGAGACTTTGGACTCTTGAAGGGTTAGAATTTTTTAAGGCTATAGGACATTTTTAGAGTTGGACTATATTTTATATTCTGATATTAACTTGAGGCACAGGTGAAAAGGGGTAGAAAGTTGTGACTTAAAGTCATTTATTTGTAGGGCTGGAGAGATGGCTCAGCAGTTAAGAGCACTGGATTCTCTTGCAGAGGACCTGGGTTCAGTGGGTGCCTGCCAGTACCCATACAGCAGCTAACAACTCTCCTAACTCAATTTCTGGGGGATCAAACACCCTCTTCTGACCTCTGCGGGCATCATAGGACACAGGTGCACTTACACACATGTAGGCAATACACTCACACACATAAAATAAAAATTAAAAAGTGATGTATTTGTGTGTCAAGTTGATGGAATGGATTATTCTAGGTAGTTTTTATTGTCAACTTGATACAACCTAGTATCCACTGGGAAGAGAACTTCAGTTGAGGAATCATATACATCAGATTGATCAGTGGGAATGTCCAGGAAGGAGTTATCTTGATCATTAGCTGAGGTGGGTAGCACCATTCCCTAGGCTAAGCTCTGAGCTACATAAGAGTAAAGAAAAGCAGTAAGCAAGCAAGGATCCATGCTCCCTCTCCTATTGACTACAGATGTCACCCAAAGATGATCTTCCAAGAAACATATTATCATGGGCTGGAAGTATCATCTCCCCAACTCAGGGCACCACATATTACCATGGCCTGGAAGCACCATCTCCCCAACTCAGCACCACATCTGCTTCAAGGACTTACCGACATAAGCAAGCACTTATTCTCCTTGATTGAGCCCATGCATCCCAGGAAAGCAACCACCATGATAATGGAGCCCACGATGACAAGAACATTGCCCAGCGTCAGAAAAGGGAGTTTATGGAAGAGCACTCCAAAGGTGTTGTGGACCAGGAGGTAGATTCCAAAGCCCAAAATGCAACAGCCACAGATCTGAAAGGAAGAATTCCACAGTAATGTAATTCTTGATTATCTCCTCATTTATACTTTCATCTTCTCAAAATCAGAACCGCCCCTTTTCATTGACTCATACAAAACTCATGAGGATACCTTTTTACTTAGTTTTCCTATGCTACTTGTAGAGAGAATATCTGAACTACCTCAAAGGAAGTTACACTTGTGTCCATTTCCAGATACGGAGGAGAGATCATTCTATGAAGAGCATAATACCTTTGCCATACACAAGCCTAACTTCATAGTGTAGATATCCTACCCCTGTCTCCTTCACTGTTCACACTTGGCCTCCCTTTGGAAAGCATGGCTGTGTGGAGGAAATGCTCTGCCCTAGAAAGCTTCTCTGCAGACTACTAGAGAAGCCCAACTAGTAAGAATATTTTTATAAACACAAGGGAATTGACCCATCCTATATCTAAAATTTAGTTGCTGAATTTGATACAGTAAAACCTCCAAAGAAAAGCTGATTTTTCTTTTATGTTAAACTTCCAGTTGTGTGTGTAAACCTTACATTTTATTAATATATATTAATTGTACAAAGTACTGCATTAGACTTCCACGAATCAAGCACATAGTATATTTTAATCATATTCAATGCTTTGTCAATATTTCCTGTCCTCTTTCTCTTTATTTTTTCCCCTTTTTCCTGTTCCTACCAGCTCCACTTTTACTTAAATGCCATTCTTTTCTTTTTTATCTTTATTTTTGTCTTTTTGAGACAGGGTCTCCCTGTAGCCAAATTGTTCTGGAACTTACTATGTAGACCAGGCTGGCCTTGAATTCACAGAGATCTGCCTGCCTCTGCCTCCTGCCTACTGGGATTAAAGGCATGTTCCACCATGCCCAGCTCTCTTTTCTTTTTCTTCCACATATGAAAGGGGAAATAGCAATACTTGTCTTTGTGAGACTGATTTATTTCATTCAACATGATCACTAATTCCCATCTATTTTCCAGCAAATGGTATAATTTCCTTCTTTCTGGCTAAGAAAAACTCCATTGATTATAATTTTCTTTATCTGTTCACCTGTTTGTGGGTATCTAGGTTGAACCCACAATCTACCTATTGTGGAGCTCAACAATTAAGAGCACTGATCTATAACTCCAGGTCCAAGGGATTTGACCTCCTTTTGGCCTCCATGGGCATTGGGCAACATGGGTGCACTTACATATATTCAGGCAAAACACTGATACACATAAATAAAAATAAATTAGTTGAAAATTAAAAAGTAGAAGTTGTGAATTGTGCTATGATAGGCATGAATATTTTTAGTGAGATGATTATGATTCATTTACATATATACTTAGGAGCAAAATGGCCAAATTATATGGAAGTCAAAAAGTAGAAAAACAAAAGAGCAAAAAAAAATCCAGTCAATAAATGGATAATGAAAGTGTTCAACATTTTTATCAAAACTACACTGAAATTCCATCTCAATTCACTCAGAATGGCTAGCATCAAGAAAACAAACAACAACAAATGCTGGTGAAGATGGTGGGAGAAAGGAACCCTTACACCTTATTGCTGAGAATATAAAGTAGCTCAGACACTGTGGAAGTCAGTATGAAGGTTCTTTAAAAAAATAAGCCAGGTATGATGGTGCATGCCTTTAATACCATTACTTGGGAGGCAGACACAGGCAGATCTCTGTAAGATCCAGGCCAGCTGGGACTATAAGAAAACATTGTTTCAAAACAACAAAAGAAAAAATTAAAAATAGAACTTCCATGTGAATACTTTGTCAGCATTCTTCAATGGGGTTGGGGATGAAGGGAGGGTGTAATATAATAAATATGCAAATTAAAGTCTGTTTCTCACCTGTAGATGTCAGCTCTGAGCAACATAAGCCTAAAGCACCCAGAGAAAAATAGCATCTCTATAATTAATTGCACTGATATATTTGTAGGGTTACGCTATGACAGAATGGGAAGAAAGGAGGACATTATTAGTCTTTTGTACCTCAGTGAAATGTGCTGGACACTACCCAGGTACACACTTTTTACATTCTACACTGTGCATTTCAATTGAGAAGAGAGCCCAGAATGGTGCAAGGGTGGCAGGCTGGCCCTAGCCTGAGAAGTGTCAGAAACTGTCTACGGCTGGGTGAGAGAAAGCAGACCTTCCATAGGATCTCTAGATAGGCTGAATAGACTCTAGGGGATGAACTTGCACTGAAGGACTTCTGGGTAAAATGACTGAATGGGGCTTGGCATGTATGGAGAGTATGAGGCCTAATGGGCATGTCGGGGAGGGGATCGAGTTTGGATAAGAACTGTTGTATAAAATGTACAAAGGCTCAGTAAAATATTTTTAAATAGATAAAAAGAGAAAAGAGAAGGACAGTGTAGCTGGGAGGACAGATGGGAGAGGCTGTTATTTCAGCCACATTCAAAGGAGACGCACTTACCCAAAATAGCAAGTTGAAGATGAACAGGACGTATTTCAGTAACTTCAAGGTGCTCATGCCCATGTTGGGGTATATGCCCTAAGAACTGAAGGAAAAATAAAGGAGTTGAGTGATTTGGCTTTGCATGGTTGCACCATAGTCCCAAATGCAAAATGTGTTGATGGTTCAAACATCACCACCTGCGTTAGAACTGTATCTCACTTCTAGAAAATTTTCCCAAAATCCCTACTTTCTTTTGGGGGGAGGGGCTTTTTGAGACAGGGTCTCCCTGTAACCTCAGGCTTCTGGCTCCCAAGTGCTGGGATTAAAGGTGTGCTCCATCACAACTGGCCAATCTCTACTTTCTTTCTTTGTGAATTTAATTATAAAATAAAGTCATCATATTGAACATTTAATTTTACTCAAATTCAGGAAGCAACATTAGACATTGAATTAAACACTGTAGCAGAAAGCACTAAACCATTCCATAAGTGCTTTATGACATGGCATAGGGCAGGGCTTCAGTCGTGCATAACATTAGTGACCAGTAAGAAGACAATCCTTGAACCAAGCTTCCTGGTCAATATGCTATGGAGAAGGCCAGTGACTTGTCAGCTAGTTCCTCAAATGTCCTGAGATTCTTATACATACTAAATTTGGTCTGGAAACTTCTCCATGTGAAAGTGAGGGAAGATATATGCCATACTTGCTCTTTTATTGCACAAGGATCTATGGTATTTCTGTTCCTGATTTGGCCATGACTAAGTATCAGATGTCTTCCAGTAGATGTCAGTCTTACAGCAGAGATTAAACAAACTAACAAATATGCAATAAGGAAGCAAAAAGAGCCGGCAATGTTTATTTGAAGAGGATGCCAGATTTGCATGGGTCTTGGTGTCAGCATGCACAAAAGCTATGCAACTCAAGCAGACGAAACCCCAGCACAAAACTGTGGAAATGGACAATAAAGCCCTAATCTTAGTTGAAGAATCGTTGGCAGCTGATTATTGCTGGGTGAGGAAGAGGTGATCTTAAAAGGAAAAATACTCTACATAGGCTGACTAGACCTAGTGAATGAACTTGCCCTGAGGAACATCTGGGAACACTAACTTGACACACTAGGCCTTAACACAGAGGATAGACTGTGTGAATTCCAGGGGAAGGAAGGTTATAGGAGGGCCCCAGGGGAAGGGGGTATTTTGATGATTACAACTAATTGAGATGTTGTTTGAAATACACAAAAATTCAATAAAAATCAACAAAACAATCTGGGCATGCTGGCGCACGCCTTTAATCCAAGCATTCGGGAGACAGAGGCAGGCAGATCTCTGTCAGTTCAAGGCCATCCTGGTCTACAGAGTGAGTTCTAGGCCAGCTAGGGCTACAGGGAGACCCTGTCTCAAAAAAAAATCTACAAAACAAAGAGGATACCAGTTTGTTGTGATTGACTGTGAATGCATGATATTTGTGAGTGGTATATGCATATGTGTGTGCAGGTGCCAGAGGAATATGTCAGGTGTTCTGCTTTATCATTCTCTGTCTTATTTACTTGAGGCAAGGTCAGAGAGAGAGAGAGAGACAGAGACAGAGAGAGAGAGAGAGAAAGAGAGAGAGAGAGAGAGAGAATTCTTATGTCTGGGAAATGCCCATTTAGACCTCCCAGGTAATCTTTATTTCAATTTGCTCCATTTTCTTGCCCCATGCAAAGTCACTTCCACCTTATAAAGTGCATATATAAGTTTGGGAGTCCACTTTTCAGTTTATCAAATTCCTCACTCAAAATTTAACTGAGTATTGATTAGAAACTGTTCAAAGCCAGGTATCATATTCATGACATTTATCCAAAACTGGGATTAGTGTCTATTCCCACTCTCATCTGTAAATCCTCAAGATTTACAGAACACATGCAAGTGACGTGCTTCTTTAGCAGAGAATAACTAGCCCTGTCCTGAACAATGTTTCTGTTCTGTCCAACAAACTAAAAGAATAAAACATTTCTCAGGAAGTTTATCTCAGAACAAAGCTCAATAAGATTTGCAGGGATACAAAAATTATATTATGCCCAACAAGGTAAGAGTCACAAAGTCTGAATTTACTCAAAATACTAGGCATTCTAGAAGAACGTAATCTATAATGTGGGGATAACTTACTTAACTAAAACCAATCCAGAAATGAATATGATGACATGTGCCTATAATCCCAGTACTGGTGGTGCACGCCTTTAATCCCAGCACTCAGGAGGTGAGGCAGGATCTCTGTGAGTTCAAGGCCAGCCTGGTCTACAGAGCTTTAGTCCCTTAGGACTAAAATGGAGACCCTGTCTCAAAAAAAATGTTTCTGGTCAGAAAACAGGACCTCATTCAGAAGTTATATTAGAATAGTAGATAAAGTTATATTATAAAGTTAGAATAGTAGATAAATCTGGAAACCAAGCTTCTAAAGATGAAATAGCAATGCCTGAGATAAAAATTACTGGGTTGTGGGTATGGAGAGATGGCTCAGTGGTTAAGAACACTGGCTTCTCTTGCAGAGGATGTGGATTTGGTTTCTAGCACTCATATGGCAGCTAACAACTGTTCTTAACTCCAGTACCAGGGGAGCTGATGACTTATTCTGGCATGAGAACAGACATTGCACAACACAAGTGCACTTACATATATGCAAGCAAAACACTCAAACATGTAAAAATTAATAAAATATTAAATGAGTATTTAATGGGTCCGTTTAATGGAAAAGTAGACATTGCAGAAGAAAAAAATTAGTGAACTTGAAGACAGTAAGAAAAATACCCTCAAACACAGTAAATAATTTTAAATGAATAGAGTATCTGTAAGTTAGGAATAAATTTTAAGTATGATTATATATCTGTAATTGGAGTCCCTAAGGGAAGAGAGATAAGAGGGTAGAAAGAAAAATCACTGAAGAATTAACAACTGTGATAAATTCTGAACTAGATGAAAATAACTTACAAAACAATGAAACTCAATGAACTCTAAGAATAAGAAAATTATACATAAAGTAAATTTATAATAAATACATAATCAGTGGTAAAAACAAAATCCCAAAATAGCCAAAGGAAAAAAGATGTTAGGTACAAAAGGACAGCAGCATGCATCAGAAAACAGTCAGCACAGAACAGAATGGAACAACATGATTAAAATACTAAAACACACACAAAACTTTCACCTGAGAGTTCTATACCTAATAAAACTATACTTTAAAAAAATAAGAAAAAGCAAAGACTGTAAGATATACATGAGACTGGCCCCTTGATGTTCAGAAGATGTAACTGTAACATACACAAAAGCTGAAAGAACTTCTTACTAGGAGATCCACACTATAAGAAGCAGCAAAGAAAATCATCTAGGCAAGGTGTTAGACCAGATGGAAGTCCAGATTTACATAAAGCAATGAAAAACACCAGGAAATATAACTACTACGTGAATAAATACATAAATTTTTCTTATTGCTTCTTATGTTTGGCTCTTAAACATCTCCCAAAGACTCCTGTTGAAAGAAAACTCGGTAAAGATGACTGTACTAAGGAAAAGCAATGGAATCTCTGTCTCTTTCTGTTCCTCCCCTCTTCTTCATTCTCTTTCACTCTCCCTCTCTGTCTCTGTCTCTGTCCTTCTTTTTTTTCACTCTTCCTCTTCTCCCTTTCTCTTTCCCAACCACCATGAGGTTAACACCTTTGCTTTATTACACAATATATGCTCCCACAATAATATTCTTTCTCGTGACAGGCCCCAAAGAGGTGGGGACAAGTACACAGACATTGAAATTTCTGAAACTATGAATCAGAATGGAATTTTCCTCTTTTTAAATTGATTTCCTCGGGTATTTTTGTCAGTGATGGGAAAGTAACTAATACATTATTTAGATATCCTTAAAAGACACTAGACTGTAAAGTACATATTGTATGAAGTTAATAATAAATGTAAGAGAAAAGTATATAATAACAGTAACATAGAGTCTGGGAAGGAATAAATGAAAGTATACATCATGCCGTTCTTATAGGTGAAGAATAGCACTTAAAAGTAAGTCAGCAAAGAAGATAAAAATCATAAACATACTGATTTAATTTTTAATGGCCAATAAAAATGGAGGAAAACAAAAACCAAGTGGGACAAAGGAAAGCAAATATACTCAGTCCTAACATTTACTATCACAGAAAATTAAATAGACTACATATTCAAAATGTGAGGAAGATATTACCAGATAAATTCTTAGGCACATTTGAAATATAAATAAATAATTTGAAGAAAAACAATGAGAAAATATGTAAATGCTAACACTAATAAAAGAAAAATCTGGGACTTAGGACCCCACTACTGTTGATGCTCTGAGATTATTGCTACTCTCTGCCTTCATCAGGGAAGCTTGATACAGGTATCCTATTTACAGATAAGTGCTCTGCAGCCTCTTATTCTCTGCACATTGGCCAGTTGTGTATTTCTGTGTAAACACTATGTGCTGCATAAGGAAACTTCTCGGGTGGTAGTTGAGAGATGCATTAATCAGTGAGTGTAACAGTAAGTCATTCAGAGTTGGTTTAATACTGTGTATATTTAGTAGAATAATATTAGTAGGTTCTCACCTATGGCCTGTGGCCTGTCTAGCCATAGGTTACTAGGCCTAATGTCAGTTTCAAGTGTGGACTCCATGTTGTGAAGTAGAACTTAAATCCAATTAGAAGGCAGTTGGTTACTCCCATAACATTTGAGCCACTGTTGCACCATGGGCATATGTCTGGGGCTAGTTGTTGGTGCTCCCAGGATCCACTATGGGTAAAGCTGATGATTGTTTTTCTCTTCCAGTATCATGCACAGGGCTTTCTAGCATTATGAAAACTAGTACTCCAGATGAGGCTCTGAAGTCAGCGCCAGCTTGATTTCTTTTTCTTACTCTACAGCTCATGTATATAGTGTCTTCAGCAATGGCTTTTTCTAAAGGTGGTTCATGTTATTATCCCTCCTCATGCTCCTTCCTCTGACCTGACCTGCCATTCACCACTCCATTTAATCCATTTGATCCTTCCTACTTTAAGACACTGTCTACTATCATCCCTCTCAGGAAGCATCACTCTACTTCATGGAATACTTTAAAATCAAAACTAGACAAAGACCCAACTAAGCCACTAAAAAAAAACTATATGCACCAAGTCTTGTGATAATAGAGTAGAACTACAGTTCTCATATGATATTGGTGGGAATGTAAAATGGTATATTCGTGTTGAAAAACAGCTTGTTGGTTTTGTGAAAAGTTAAATATCTGTGACACAATCGTTCATTCTGCATCCAGGCATTTTCTTAAGAGGAATGAAAGTATATGTTTGGAAGAAGACTTCTACAGTCCTGCTCATAACAGCTTGATTTGTGTTAGTCTTTTTTTTTTTTTAATTTTATTTATTTTTTGAATGTGTATGAATGTACTGTCTGCATGTAGGCTTGTGCACCCGTGTCGTGCAGTGCCGCGGAGGTCAGAAGAGGGTCTCGGATTCCCCTGGAACTGGAGTTCTCCTGGAATTGGAGTTACAGACGGTTTTTAGCCGCCATGTGGGTGCTGGGGATCGAACCCGGGTCCTCTGTAAGAGCAGTCGGTGCTCTTAACCGCTAGGCTATCTCTCCAGCCCCCGATTTGTGTTAGTCTTAAACTGGAAACAAATATCCATCCCCTCACATATTAATATAAGAATGAATTGTTACATAATTCTACAGTGGAATATTACTCAGTAGTGAAGAGCAATGAACTGTTCGTGATACGCCACAGCATATGCAGGTCTCAAGGTAAATGTAACAAGAACAGGTATAAAGCACGTACATGATTCCAGATATCATTACAGAAATGAAAAGAATCTATAGAAATCTATACAGAAAGTAGACCAGTGACTGCAAAATGATGTGAATGATGGGGAGGTAGGAGGTGAATACAGAGGAATCAGGGAAAGGGGTATGAAGGGATTACAGAAGATGCTGAGGAAAGTTTGGAGCATGTGTTCAGTTGTCTTGAGCATGGCAATGTATTTATGCAGGTAAACAGATGTGAAAAGGCCCCCTCCTGATTTGTTCCTGTACAAGGCCTCAAACTCAGGACACTGCTGCCTGTTTATACTAAAATATAGCAATCAGCCTTGAGTACTTTCTCCAATGTCTTCTTTTTTTGTTCATGTGCTTCTTTGGTAAAAATCTTCCCTTTTCTGTCCTTCTGCCATTTTCTGCTTAGTTGCTCATCATCCTTTGACTCCTCTGATCATGTCTTATTCTTTATATCTAGCCCTCCCCTGGCCTACCCCTCTGATGACCAAGGAACACTTACATTGTCTCTGCACTAGAATGTGAACCCCTGGAAGGTAGGAGTAACTTATTGATCTTTGAATTCCTAAAGTGTAGCATAGTATAGTACCTAAAAGTTGGTAAGTCTGTTGAATGAATAAATACCTTGACCTCAGTTCCTTAACTCCAAATATTCTAATATAGTGCAATGAACATTGTATGACAGAGTCAGGAGCCTGGGGTACTTTTTGGTTTGCTAATAAATTGAGGCCTTAAACAGAGAAAAACAACTTTGTTCATCAGTTAGTAGGTGATCAAGTTAGCTGCCTCATAGAATTGCTTCAGTCCCAGCATCTTAGAATCCTGTGACAGCTTTTTCAGCCCATGTAACCCCATTTTCCACATAAATTAACCAAGTGCCTCAGGAAACAGAAAGATATGTTTCCTCCCTTCCTGATTTTCTATTTACTCAAAATCATGCCAAATTGAAGGAGAAAATCTGCCTAGTTGATGAAGATAGTCACCATTTTACAACATCCCAGGAAAGCCCTATTTTCATATAAACCCAGAAAGAATGCTATTTTGTTTCCCTGACCCTTTCTTCCCCATAACTAGCCAGTTAGTGAGCATCTTACCCTTCCATCCAGTGTTCAGAGGAACTGACACCCACATCAGTTAAAATCTGCCACCTCTATTCGTCATGACTCATGACATTTTCTATGAAGAGAGGCCCTGATGTCAATTTCCAGGAAGTGTCCAGGGCAAACCACACTGATCTGAAGCCACTCCCAAGGCCCAACATGGTAGCCAGGGACAAACTTCATTTAAGCAAAGAGCTTGGTCTAGAGAACTGGCTTGTGGGTTTCCAGTTTTGATCCGTCTCCTTCCTTTGACCTGTATTCCAGAACCATCTACTCGACCCTGAACATGATCAAGTTTAGAAGTGGCTGTAGTTACAGAGAAACTTCAAGAACCTGTATTAGTTCTTAGCTCCAGCTTTATCTAATCTCGTTTCAGGAGCAAATCTGCAACTATAACATAGTGACTTTTTTTCCAAATACACTATTGAGATTTGAACAAGACCTTCTCATACCAAAAAGATACAAGGCAGCACAGTAAGCAAGGAATATGGTCAAAAATGTTTTAAAGTAAATGAGATTAATTTAAAACATGAAGTTTTTTAAAAAACGTACAACTTAAAAAAAACACTCTTCTGTTGCACTAGGTGTGGCGGTCCATGCTTTTAATTCCAGCACTCAGAAGGCAGAGGCAGGTGGATCTCTGTGAGTTCAAGGCCAGCCTGTCCACAGAGAGAGTTCCAGGACAGCTGCGACTACAGGGGAGAGACCCTGTCTCAAAAACACTGAATGAATGAATGAATGAATGAATGAATGAATGAATGAATGGATAAATGAATGAATGAATGAATGAAGCTTCAGTTTTCTGGCCTGGGAAAACCTGATGTGAATGCTGTAATTTATTAAGGATAACTCACTGGGTTCAAGGAACATGGATTTTTTTTTTCAAAAAGCTTTGGAATCATACAGGTATTCCTTGACCTGCCAAACTTGCAGTTTCTTCATCTTTAAACAGGGATATTAATACCACCCTCGTGGGCCATTCTAAATCGTAAATGTGACTGTATTTTCTGACTGGCTCAGTGCCTGGCATGCTGGTTCAGTAAGTACTGACTAAAAGATCAAATCCCCTCCTAGGATGGATCCTAAGCTTTCTGACAGATTTTTAGGGGAAAAAATGCACCAGGAGCCAGAAAGTCTTCAGTGATCTTTATTCTTTGTTTTGTTTCTTGGAAATATTTTTTTTTGGTCTTTCCAAGACAGGGTTTCCCTGTAGCCCCAGCTGTCCTGGAACTCACTCTGTAGACCAGGCTGGCCTTGAACTCCCAGAGATCTGCCTGCTTCTGCCTCCCAAGTGCTAGGATTAAATGCATGCGCCACCACACCCAGCTGGAAATACTTTTTACAGTTTTATTTTCCCTTTATTAAAAAAGGTTCATGAAAGAAAAATAAGAAAGACGAAAAGAGAATAAAAAGTCAGTGAAGACAAGTCCAAATATTTAGGGGCTTAGTTCCTCCTAACATAGGAGCTTAACAAGAGGTTAGCATCAGCTGCCCTGTGATGGGGATCTTTATAAGGATATACCCTAAATTAGCACCCATCACACAAAGCTCTTACACCACCCATTCAATAGAGGTTCTATCATTTGTATTATCCTAAAAATACAAAGACCTTTCCAGTAAATGCTACTACTTGGTAGAAAATAGATAATCAGTAGAGAGGGCTTGATCCTAACCTCCAGCACAGAGACTCAGGGTTTCCACCCTGAACTCTTACCCACTGGAGCTGTGTATTTTCCTCTTTTTCAGAACCTGCTTCTAGACAGCTTTCCCAAGCTGAGTGTCCAGCCTGCCTTCTTACCTAACAGAAACACAAGGAGGCCAGCTCTACCCAGCTTCTGATTTCTCTAGCTTGCTTTGATTCAGCATCTGCACCCACAGCGGCAGCTGGTCCTGGGAGAGTAGATGGCTAGTCCACAGAGTGCTCTACACACTAAGGATGCCGAGTAAGTATAAAGATGTGCCATCAGCCAAATCACTGTAACTAAATCAATACACTAGTGGCTGGATGAACACTGAGATGTGGAGAATGGCCATGAAGGAAGGCTCCAACTTCCTTCTGACCAAGGGGAACATTCCAGGCTAAAAAGGAAGAAACCTACTTTCTACCCTCACTCAAAGCCACATTCCATCAAAACTGTTGCCTCTATATTTCAGGCATAGTTCTCCACAGAGTTAGACCCAAGATCTGTCTGCTCAGTGATCTTCCTATCGACTTTCAAATTCCAAGTAGAAGAAAGGGCTTTGCTGCTTTTTGTGGTCATGTGGCTGTAGTCTCTCTTGCTTAATTTCATTTCCACTGTGCCTTCAGCTGGCATATTTCTTTGACGTTACATATGCAGTATCTTTTCAGAAATGTTACTATCCCCAGACTCGAGAGCAAATTCATAGTATTCTCTTCCTCTCCCAGGGAGTCTGTGGCACACTCCTAAACCTCTATATTTTCTGTATATTCTCTCTACCTTTAAAAAAGAGCCTTGTGCTGTGTTTTGTGTTTTGCTCTATCTGTCTTCCATGGTAGTGGCTTTGAGACCTTGTATGTCCTGCACCTGAGCACAGGGCCTTGCTATTGGGGTATTGCAGGGTGGGAGGGAGTAAGAAAGGAAGATGGGACTTTCAGGGTTTCCAGACAGTCGGTACTGATAAGAGAGTCTAAGAGGCTAAGAACCAATCGAGCTTTTTCTTTCTGGCTTGTGTCTCTTGTTAATAGAAATAGCTGAGATCCTTTGGATGGTAGTTAAGTAGCTGTGCAAGCACGGCCTTTGAATCACTTTTATTAGTTATAAAGGTTCCAAATCATTACGTTAAGAAGCTAAGTGCTCTTAACTGGCCCACACAGGAAACTTCACAGGAAACCATGTTTCAGTTCAGCATTTGCTCCCAATCAACCACGGTTTCAAAACACTGCAGATGCAGTTCAAGATTGAGAAGGCAAAACTTTGTTCATCCAGCAGCTAAGATTCTTCTGTGGCTCAGTTCTTCTTTCAAAGCACTTGCACTGTGACATGTCTGACTGCCCATGAGAACTCTTTAAGGGGTCAGGACTATTGCCGGACAAATACCCCCCTTCTTCTTCTTCCTCCTCCCACACAACAGCACCAGCCAAAGCGGTGTCTGGCTTCAGGGAGTGTCTAGCCCCTGACCGTTCATTAAAAAGTCTGGTCATTATTTCCGAGGGAAGCTTTTGGAATCCACAGCCCTCTTCTCATCATCACCCCAAGTTTTGGGGTGGGTGGATGTGGTCACAAGGGACTTTCCTCACTCTCCTCTAGGTCATAATCAAACCGGAGTCTCATGCTTCCTTAAAGAAGAAGGACATGACACAGACATTCTGTGTTGACAAGAAACTACCATGTTCATCCCAGAAGGTCAGGACCAAAGCAAGCTTGGCTATCACTTGGCTGAATATTTACAACCTAAAATTAATTATGGCCTGTGAGTTAGAAATTATCACTGTATCAAGTTGTGTGGATTTCCTCTTATATGTACAAATAATATGAGAATTATCAATGTTCATGTTTTCTCCATCAAGGATAAGTTAAAGTGCCCCTGCTACATTACAATGATTAGCTAGCCTTCTGGTTAGCAGGTCTGAAAATTGCCAATGGCAACCACTAATTTTCCTTTTGAAAATTTTTTAAATGGAGAAAATGCATCTCTCAGCTGCCTTTCTAAATCATTCTGGCTCTGAGTTCTAGCCACACTTTAAAATCAAAGTTCAGTTTCCCAAGGAACAAATAACATATAAAATCTCCTTGATGGGCTGGAGAGATAGCCTAGTGGTTAAGAGCACCGACTGCTCTTGCAGAGGACCCGGGTTCGATCCCCAGCACCCACATGGCGGCTGAGAACCGTCTGTAACTCCAATTCCAGGAGAATTCCAGTTCCAGGGGAATTCGAGACCCTCTTCTGACCTCCGCAGCATTGTACGACACAGGTGCACAAACCTACATGCAGACAGTACACTCATACACATACAAAAATAAATAAAATTAAAAAAAAATCTCCTTGACTTCATCTCACACAGAAAGCTTCAAGCATCAAAAACCATCATACACAGTAAACAGTTCAAGCATACGATAGTATACTTATATGAAAGCTCTTGTCTCAAAAGATCAGATAAAAGAACCCCAATTAAATCAATGTACTTCTAGCCTGATTGCCTTTGAGGGCATGGCTGAACAAAGTGTTTATGAAAACAGAGATTTTAAAGTGACCAGAGAGGTATATGGAAACTCTTAACATAATCTACCCCCACATAACTGGTTCACAGTTATGCTCTCAAATTATGTTAAAAGTCATCAATCTTACCGTTTTCAGGCACTGTCCCTCAGTCAATAAGGCAGAATTTGGTGATTATCTTTAAGGTGGCCACCACAGGCTCGTAACACAGAAGTCTATGTCTATTTGTAGAAAAAGAGAAGTGAAGAGAGAAAAATACGATCACACTGTGACGACAGGAAGCCTAAACCAGAAGAGGGAGGAAGTGAGGCTGAGTCCACCCTCCTAGCCTTGGAGATTCAACCTGTCACTAGGAGCTTTTCAGAAGCATCCTTCCACAGCCTACTCTAAGCTGGTTTCTGGAAAACAAAGGAAGACCTGACATGCCAATCTGAGTCCTGGTACTTTAGGGTGAGTTAGATTGTAGTTCCTGTCTAGAAAAGAACAATGCTTCTCAGTTGTTTGTGGTGATACCTCACAGTTTCTTATAGATCTATTCCTGTGTGTCTGGTCCCACCACCAGAGTTTCAAAGTCGAAGGCCTAGATTGAAGTCCCAGTTCTTTTTGCTAACATATCTTGTGCTGATCTAAAACTCTCAGCTTTAATTTAGTAAAAATAATATTTAACAATAATTCTCCAAGAAATGAGATCATTTGCCTGAGGCTATGCAACTAAGAAAGGACAGCTAGGATGTCAAAGAATGCTATTTGGCAAACACTGTAATGACTACGTTCTGAAGAACATGTTTCCAATTTTGATTCTACTGCATCTATTAGAGGGGTGTGTGTGTGTGTGTGTGTGTGTGTGTGTGTGTGTGTGTGTCTATTTCTAATTTAGGCTGGAAAGGTCAAGGGATTTGGCAACAATCCAAATGTGTTACTGACCACTTTAGAAACTAGGAAGGAAACACTGAGCAATGACTTCTTGGTGGATGATGCTCTCAGGGCTTGGCTTGAGGGAACGAACTTGGGAAAGCTAGCTTTCCCCCTCTTCTGTTACCTTGTGCCGCTCAGATTCTGAAGCAAAACACAATGGGGTCTGGCTATAGCAGGAAACTGAAGCAAACAAGGAAGAAAAGATTGTTGACTATAAAACATGCTATTCCTTAGTACTCCTTCAACAGAGAAAACAAATATGTTAATTTTTCAAGATAAATTTGACAATGGAACCAGTCTTCATTGGCTCACCACATATATCCACCTAGGTATCTTGGGCACTTTAAAACCATTATCAAGGGGCTGGAGGGATGGCCTAGCAGTTAAGAGCGCTGACCGCTCTTGCAGAGGAGCCAGGTTCGATCCCCAGCACCCACATAGCGGCTGAGAACCGTCTGTGACTCCAGTCCCAGGAGAACTCCAGTTCCAGGGGAATCCGAGACCCTCTTCTGACCTCCGCAGCATCGCACAACACGGGTGTGCAGACCTGCATGCAGACAATACATTCATACACATAAAAATAAATAAATAAATAAAAATTTTTTAAAAAGTAAAAAAAAAAAAAAAAAACATTATCAAAATTCAGTGCAGGGGCTGGATACCTCCAAGGGTTAAATTCAGCATGAGGACCTGAATTCAGATGCCCAGAAACTATGTTAAAAGCTGGGCACAGCAAGATGTGCCTGTAACCACAGTACTGGGGGTGGAGCCAGGAAGATTATGGAGGCCTCTTGGCCAGCCAGTCTAACCAAAGCAGGAAGCTTCAAGTTCAGTGAGAGATTCTGTCTCAAAATAAATAAATAAGGTGGAGAAGTGATGGAGGAAAGATTCTGACATCATCTCTGGCCTCCATGTGTGCCCACACGGGTGAATGCACTCACACCCACACATACGCATAAGGTGTCTTTACTCAGTTCAGTCAACTCGGCCTTCCACACTCAAGTCTGCTTCTCCCCTTTGCCCAGCATCTCATAGGAGACCTGACTAGCTTTCCAGCTACCTGTCAGAAATCAATCATCCTCTTAATTACTTTCTCTGACTAATATCTATCACCAAGTTCTATAAATTATCCTATTGTCTAAATATTTCAAATCATGCCAGTTTCTACAGTGCCACAGCTGCCATACTAGTCCTTGTCTCTCACTCAGGTTACAGGATCTCAGGCTCTTTAAAGATTAGCTTGAATGCTTTCAATGTCTCAGAGAAGAAATTTTAAATTTAACCTTGTCACTCCCCACTTAAAAACACTCAGCTATGTATTCCTCCTCCTCTTCTTCACCTCCAAGTCCTGTCACACTGAACACAGATAAGGCATTCTTTTGAGTTGTAATCAAATCTCTATTTGTATCTTTGTCTGTCTCTCTCTCTCTCTCTGCCCCTCTCTCCTCTTTCTTTTATCTTGCTCGTATTCTTTTATCTTGCTCACTCTCCCATCCTGCTATCTCTCTTCTATCCCATTTACTCTTAATAAAAGTCCACATGTATCTTTAATCCCTATACCCTTCATTGTTTGTAATTGCCTGTTTCCAACTTCGAGCTCTGTACATTCTGTATTGTTCTACGCACATCAAATGTCCTTCTCATTATTATACTCTTAGTGCCTAGTATTGTGTATGGCATATAAAAGGGGCTCTAAAATAGTTGAATAGATTTTTATCAATATGAGGCCTGAAATTTAAGAGTACATAAACTTGAGACAGGAGAAAAGAACAAGAAGAAAGAGTTTAGTAGAATAAACATGTGTGAAAGGGGAAGTGGTTATTAGAAAGGACCTGTTAGCTTCAGGAAGAATATCTCCAGATAAGAGTTGTTCACAGCAAAATTGATGACCATTTTAACAAGAAATACTTTCTCTGATATGACTATCTCTATCACCCAAGTAATAGACGAAAACAGGTGGCTGTGTCCTAGGAAATGATCCCTTCTTCCCACCTGGTACAAAAATCAATTGAAAATTGATCAAAAACTTAAGGTTAGTATTGATTTTTATAGCTTTTCACTTTGTATTTATTTTTATCATTTTTATTTTTTTAATTTTTCTTGAACTTTTTTGCAAATTCCATACACTATATTTTGATGATATTTGGAACCCCTTTGTATATGTATAAGGACTATCAAGTCAAATTTGAGTTCCAAATGCCCTTTGGCTGGGGCCATCCACTGGGGCCTGGTCAAGCTATCCAGCATCACAACCTTAACAAAACTGACTCTCTCCCCCAGCAGCTATCAGCTTCCAATAGTTTCTCAACCTAGGTTGAAGCTGCTTACGCACTTCCTCACCTTTTTGTCTGGCTTGATCTTGTCTGTGTTCTCAACACTGCTGTGAGTTCATATGAGTAACTGACCAGCTGTCGGAGAACTTGGTTTCCTCGTTATCGTCCACCACTTCTGGCTCTTACAATCTTGGCACCCATTCTTCCACAATGATCCCTGAGCCTCGGGAGTCAGAAGTTTGATACAGGTCTCTTATTCAGGGAAAAGCACTCTGTAGTTTTGTATTCTTTGCATTTGGCTGGTTATGGATATTTGTGATAATCACTATCTGCTACATTAGGAAGCTTATCTGGTGAGAGTTGAGAGATGCATTAATTAATGGATATAAACAGAAAGTCATTAGGAGTTGGTTTAATACTACATCTGTTTGGTAGAATAATATTAATAGGTTCTCCCATATGGTCTCTGAAGTGCCTAACCACAGGTTCCTAGGCCTGATATCAACGTCAGGTATGGGCTCCATCTTATGATTTTATGAAGCAGACCTTAAATTTAATCAAAAGCAGTTGATGACTCTCATAACATAGTGCTGTTGTGGTAGTGCTTATCTTGCCAGGCCAGGTGTTGTAGCTCCCATGATTCACAGCAGGGCAAGATTGACAATCTCCAGCACTATATAAGCTAAGGCCAGTAGGGACGAAGTTCAAAGTCAGTACCAGCTCCATTTCTCCTCCTTTGCAGGACCAGCTTGATTTCTCATTGTTTGTTCTACAGCTCATGTACATAGTGTCTTCAGCAATAGGATCTCACCGTCAAGTTCTGGTGGGTAACCAGGAGCAGGAGCAATGGCCAGTGCAGTTTGAGGGTTTCTGGGACTTCTGGTCAAAAGCTTCAAAAGAGGGAGTCGATGTCTGGCACTGGAATTTTTATTTGCTAGCCTATAGTGTGTAGTAGGGACAGTGTCCCCTATTATACAGTAACTCCTTTTAATCACTTTCGATAGATAGATAGATAGATAGATAGATAGATAGATAGATAGATAGATAGATAGATACATAGATACATAGATACATAGATACATAGATACATAGATACATAGATAGATTCTTTAAGAATACATAGATTCTTTAAGAATCTCCTATAGTGGTAAGTTTCCATATGACTTTTTCTAAAGGCCTTCATGTTTCTAATAAAAACTGACTCGTTTCTCTGCTCTACCTTCTTATTCCTTGCCCCCCCCCTTTAACTCTGCATACACCATTATTCCCCTTTCCTTCTTTATATCACTACATTCTGTCTCTCCTCTCATGAAACCTTCTCCCACCATGGCCATTTAATTTAAAACTCCAAACTCTAAAACTCCTGCGGGAAAGCATAGGCAAAACACTTCAGGATGCAGGAATAGGTGATCACTTTCTGAAAAGGACTCCAAGGGCTCAGAAAAAAAATGCCCCAAAGTGCCAAATGCCATTGCAAAAAATTAAAAAGCTCCAGTACAGAAAAGAAAATAATAAGACTAACAGGAGTAGGAAGAAAGAGAAGACAGGAAAGACTACGGGGGTGAATATGGCCACAGAACATATTAGGGTCAAAGTAATTGTCTTTACGTGACCAATAATTTCCTATGTATAATAAATATACACCAATAAAATTTTTATTAAAGACTTTTAAGTAGCTGTACTACCAAAATAATCTATAGATTCTGTTCACTCTCTATCAGAATTCTAATGATATTCTTCCCCAAACTAAAAAATACAATCTTAAAATTGTATGAAAACCTAAATGACCACTGATACCTGAAGCGATCCTAAACAGAAAGAACACTGCTGGAGGTGTCACATTACCTAGCCACAAACTGTACCTCTGAAACATAGTGACACAGGTAACATGGTACTTGGACCAAAATATACATGTAAACCAATAAAACATATAGTACAGGACCCAGAAGTAAATGCATATAGGTATGGAAATATACATTTTGACTAACGTGATGAAAAACATGCCCTAAGAAAAAGATAGCCAGCCTATTCAATAGATGGTCCTGGCAAAATTAGACATCCACTGCCAGAAAAATTAAATTATATTCATATCTCTCACCTTGAACAGAAATTCATTCAAAATGGATCAATGAACTTAATTTAAAACCTGAAATGCTAGGGCTGGAGAGATATCTCAGTGATTAAGAGCACTGGCTGCTCTTGCAGAGCACTTGGGATTGATTCCCACCATCCACATGGTGGCTAAAAACTGTACTTAATTCCAGTTTCAGGGGAATCAGGTGCCCTCTTCTGGCTTCCACGGGGATTGCATGAGAGGGGTGCAGTTACATACATGCAGGCAAAATACACTCATGCACATAAAATAATAAATAAAAATCACTAAAATAGCATGGAATGCAGAAAGCAGCTAGAGAAAACACTTCAAGATATGGGGATAGGCAGAATGTTCTAGAATAGAATCACAATTACATAAGAGACATCCCCAAGAATTAAAAATGGAATTCAATAAATTACAGATTCTGTACAGCAAAGGAACTTACCAGCAGAATGAATAGATAGCCCACATAATGGGAGAAGATATTTGCCAGCTATACATCAGATAGGGGTATGATATCCAGACTTTGTAAAGAACTGCAAAGATTAACAAAAATCCCCAAACTACCCATCAGTAAGTGGGACAGTGAGCTGAACAGAAAGTTCTCTGAAGAATACACATGGCCAATAAATATTTTTAAGTGTTCAACATCTTTAACTAACAGGAAAATGCAATTTAAAACTGCTGTGAAGGCTGAGCTTGGTGGAGCACATCTTTAATGCCAGCACTCAGACAGCAGAGGCAGTGAATCTCTGAATTCGAGGCCAGCCAGGACTACATAGTGAGACTCTGTCTCAAATTCTCTCTCTCTCTCTCTCTCTCTCTCTCTCTCTCTCTCTCTCTCTCTCCCTCCCTCTCCCTCTCCCTCTCTCACACACACACACACACACACACACACACACACAAATAAATAAAAGCCATACTTTGGGCTGGAGAGATGGCCTAGCGGTTAAGAACACCAACTGCTCTTGCAAAAGACCCGGGTTCGATCCCCAGCACCCACATGGCAGCTGAGAACCGTCTGTAACTCCAATTCCAGGAGAACTCCAGTTCCAGGGGAATCCGAGACCCTCTTCTGACCTCCACGGCATTGCACGACACGGGTGCACCAACCTACATGCAGACAGTACATTCATACACATACAAAAATAAATTAAATTAAAAAAAAACTAAAAAAATAAAAGCCATACTTTGAGGATCCACTTCCTCTCAGTCAGAATGGGCATCATCAAGAAACAAATGACAACAAATTCTGTAGAAGATGTAGGGAAAGGGAAATCCTTGTTTACTGTTGGTAGACCTGAACTCCTGCAGGACTTGGGAAGACCACTGTGAAGGTTTCTCCAAAAACTAAATGTAGAACTGTTACACAGTACAACTAGAGCACCCCTGGGCCTATACCTAAAGGAATCTATATCCTACCACAGAAACACTAGAGCATCCATATTTATCACTGTTTAATTCTCAGTCGTAAGGAAATAAGATTCAGCCTAGATGCCCATTAACAAATGAAAAGATCTTGAGAATGTAGTATATACACACAATGGAATTTTATTTGGCTAAAGGAAAAATGTAATGAAATTTTTAAGAAATAGATGGAACTGGAAAATGTATTAAGTGAGAATATCCCAGCCCAGATAGACAAATTACACAAAGTCAGAAAGACAAATTCTCTCTCATGTGTGGATTCCAGCTTCCAATTTTTAAATGTGTGAATTTACTTGAGAGTATGGGCAGAGATCATGAAACTTTTTTCTCCCATCAGAGACAAAAAAGAAGATTTAAGAAAGTGAAATGAAGTGGAAAATATATACATGTGACATGACAATGGAACAGGAAGACAAGGGGTAGGGAGTTGCAGAAGAGGAACAGGCAGGGGGTCAGAGGATAAATCAAAACTAAATATTATGAAATTGCTGTAAGGAAACCTTTTGCTATGTGCGCTAATTTTAAAAACTAAAAAATAACTGTATATTCCCTTCTACACAAACTTACCAGATTTTATTGAGAACTAATGCTGTCCTGATGACCGATGTCTTCAATCCACTTGGAGGAACAGGAATGAAAACAGAAAAAAGAATAACACACTGTCAAGGTGCCCTGCTTTAGGGAAGAGGCCTTACACAAGCTCAGGCTCATGGTCTGGTCTTCTTGATATATGACGCACTAATCGGCAAGCATGGATGATAATGGAATCTGGTAGTTTAGGAGACTTGAACTTTGCCAAAGAAGGGGAATGCAAATTATTGATGGTTCATTCTCATTTGACATTACCTGCCAAAATAGATACAGAATGAACAAAACCGAATTGATTTTCTCTTTTCTCCTAAGTTTTCTAAGATGACTGAGTCTAACTGCTTTTATTAATTAGAAGGTAATACTGAACTCTAAGGACAATACAAATAAAACTCCCAAGCTTATTTCAGAAAATCACACAAACAAGCAAGGATATTGGAGTTGAGATGCTTGGGAGAATAATAAGGCTGGAAGTTTCAAATGGGAGAATAAATTAAACATTAGCTTTTGATGATAGACTCTAAGGGTACTATTTTGAAGATAACAGAACATCATTTAAAGATAAAATGATCCATACAATTTGATTATAATCATGTTACATAATGTACAATATAAGTACTTAAAATTCTAATGTCTGCTTCACATATCTGAATATGCATGAAACTTCAAAGCACCATTTATCTTGATAAATGGATTAAAATCTAGGTCTCAGAAATTGAGTATATGATGTTGAGAGTACATGCCATTCCTAGGATCTAAGCTGAATGTCCGTAAGGTTACAAGCATCATGTGAAAAGTGTTCCTGAGCCGACACATTCCCTCTGGCTTCCCACACCACCCAAGCTCCAGTCATCTCTCCTCTCCTGCCCCATGGCTCCCTGTATGCCCTCTGTTTTAGTAGACATTCACTTCTAGGGAAAGTGTCACGTGCACTGGGCTCAGATGCAAGCTCCGGTGGTCCGGCCTCTTCCACCTCCAAGGCAAATCAAAGAGCAGGCTCTCTCATCTTAATTTCTTTTTGTTAATTTTTATTTATTTTTGTATGTGTATGAATGTACTGTCTGCATGTAGGTCTGTGCACCCGTGTCATGCAATGCCGCGGAGGTCAGAAGAGGGTCTCGGATTCCCCTGGAACTGGAGTTAAAGATGGTTCTCAGCCTCCATGTGGATGCTGGGGATCAAACCTGGATCCTCCGAAAGAGCAGTCGGCACTCTTAACTGCTAGGCCATCTCTCCAGCCCACCCATCTTAATTTCAGGAGACTAGAGCATTTACTTAGGCTTGCCTACAGAGTGAATAGGAGAAAAATATCACTTACAGGCCAAACAGTGATTCCCTTCCTCTTATGTCCATACAGAGACCCAGCATGGACCCAGTGACCTCCGGAAATGATGACAAAATGGAATTTCATCCAAGTAGAACTCCATTGTGTAATGTGCATTTTCCTTATCTATTCATCCACTGATGGACATTTAGGTTGTTTTCATTTCTTAGCTATTGTGAAAATAGCAGCAACAAACATGGATGTACAGGTGTCTCTACAGTAGGATGAGTCCTATGGTTATATGCCAAGGAGTGGTATAGTTGAATCATATGATAGCTTCATTTTTAGTTTTATAAGAGTGCTCTTGCCAGGCATGGTGGCCCATGTCTTTAATCTCTCTGTGAGTTCAAGGCCAGCCTGGTCTACAGAGCAAGCTCCAGGCCAGCTGGGACTAAAGGGAGACCCTGTCTCAAAAAGACTAAAAAAGGAAGAAAAAAAAAGTTCTCCACACTGCTGCTCTCCATAGTGGTTGCACGACTTTTTTTTTTTTTTTTTTTTTTCTTTTTGGTCTTTTCGAGATAGGGTCTCCCTGTAGTCCCAGCTGTCCTGGAACTCACTCTGTAGACCAAGCTGGCCTTGAACTCACAAAGATCCGCCTGCCTCTTCCTCCCAACTTTGTATTCCTACCAGCAATGAATAAGCATTTCCCTTTCTCCAAATCCTGACCAGCATTTTGTGGTTTTTGTTCTCTTGATCTTAGCCAGTCTAACTGGGGTAAGATGGAATCTTAAAGAGGTTTTTATCTTCATTTCTCTAATTGCTAAGGATGTCGAGCACTTTTAAAGGTGTTTCTTAGACATTTTTATTTCTTCATTTGGGGATTCTGTTTAGATCCTTAGCCCATCTTTTTTATTTGGTCATTTATTTTCTTGTTTCTTTGGGTTTTTTTTTTTTGTGTGTGCTTTGTGTAGCCTGGCATTAATCCTCTGTTTTATAGGTAGCAGGTGAATGTTTTCTTCCACTCGGTGGTGGGCTTCCTCTTCACTTCCTTTGTTCTTTCTTTTGATATACAGAAGATTTTTAGCTTATTGAGGTCCCACTTGCTGATTGCTGGCCTTAATGCCTGAACAACTGATGCTTGACCTAGAAAGTTGTTTCCTACATATATATCTTATAGGGTACTGCCTATGTTTTCTTCTAGCAGTTTCAGAGTTTCAAGTTTTATATTGAGGTCTTTGATCCATTAGGAGTTCACTTTTGTGCAGGGTCCAATTTCATTCTTCTACAGGTGGAGATCCAATGTTCCCAGCACCATTTATTCTTGTGATGACAGTTGGTTTCTTTTGTAGGTCACTTCAAAACTGAGGCTTAAAGGCCACATATATCAGGCTGTGATATATTGGGGGAATATCCAGGCTCCCACAGGACAGGAATTATTGACAACTCATAAAGTATTTGGTAATTTTTGCTCTCTGTTTGAGATTGAACTTTATTCGGGCATTCAAAATGCTTAAAAATTTACCATCCTGATTCTGCATACCTTTGCTATTACTACAATAAGCAGGCATACGAGTGTGTCTTTGATGTAATGTCTTCATTTCTTTTGGATATATACCCAGAAATGGGATGACTGAATCAAATATATGGTAGTTTTGTTTTTAGTTTTTTTAAGGAACTTCCACATTATATATGTTTTACATAGTGGCCATAGTAATTTACATTACCACTAACAGCTGACAAGAGTTCCCCTTTGTCTATATTCTCTTAAGAATTTGTGTTTTTGTCTTGGTCTCTGGTCAATTCTGGCTGTTTCCTTTCATGGGCTGACAGTTTGTCCAGGAACAAGACAACAGCTCCAGAGAAAGTGGACTGTTTTGCTTCTCATCCACCTGTGCCCCTTTTCTAAGCCTAGGGAACAATCTGCGGAAGAGGGGGTGTGGTAGAATGTAAGGGCTGCGATTGGGGTGAATGGTGAAACTACAGCAATATAGTCTGGACACTCATTTGATCAACTTGATTGAACATGCAAGCCCCCCCCCTCCGCTGGGGGTTTGGGCACAACAGCCTGCAAATTGGTTTTACATGAGGGATGCTTGTACACATAAATTATCACTTATTGCTAAAAAATGAAAAAAAAAAACAGAGAAAGATGCAGGACAGTTATGGCAGAATGCATGATCTGGGAGTGAGTGGGGTGGGATGGGGGAAGGGAAAGGGAAATAATGTCTGAACTGAATTGGAAAATGATGTATGAAATACACAAAGCATCAATAAAAAATATACATATAATAAAATAAAATAAAATAAAATAAAATAAATTTGTGTTTATTCCAAATTAGTCACTCTTGCTACAGTAAAATGATACCTCATTGTGGTTTTAATTTTTATTTCCTGGATTAGTGATGGTATACTTTTTTTCATCCACTTGTTGGCTTGGCTAGTTGTATGCCTTCTGTTTACAAGTAGTTTTTCAGATTGACCATTTTTAAATTAGATACTTGGACTTTTGGGTTTGTTTTGCTTTATTTTTCTATTTGTTTGTTGAAAGGGGGTCTTTTGAGATAGCTCTGGTTAGCCTGGAGCTCACTACATAGACCAGGTTGACCTCAATCTTATGGGACTCCTATTATCTCTGCCCCCAGAATGCTAGGGTTACAAGCATGTGCCAGCATACCTTCTTTGTTTTTGATTGTTTCTAAAATTTTCATCATCTATTTTAGATACTAATCCTATGTAGATGAGTAGTTTGCCAGTATTTTGTATCATTCTTGGAGCTTTTACTCTGTTGACTGCTTCCTTTTCTGGACAGAAGCTTCTTATTTGTTATAATTCCACTTCTCACTTGTTGACTGTGTCTTTAAGGCCATATCCAAACTAATCATTGCCTGTACTATTGCCTTGGAGGGTTTCTCTTGTATTTTGAAGGTGATTTTATAGTCTTCTTGCATTTAGTTCTTTGATATATTTTGAGCTGTTTCTTAATAAGGTAGAGTGGTATAATTTTGTTTTAGTCATATGAATATCCAATTTTCCCAAGGCTGTGTATTAAAAAGAGTGGCATTTCTCCAGCCAACCAAGACTCCCATGAGCAGCTGAACTGACAAATTGTGGAATATATAAATGGAATATTATTCAGCCATAAAATTAATGAAATTCTATAATTTATAGCAACACACATGGAACTGGAGGCCACTGTATTAAATTAAATAACAAAGTACAGAAAGATACATTCTCCGTGTTATTACTGATAAGGGAAGCTAAAAATGCTAATATACAAGAATGTGGAGTAGTGATTACTACTTGCTAGGAAGGATGGGAGGGAAGAGAAGAGGGTTGGATAATAAGAACCAAACTGCATTTTGAAACAAGGAAATAGTTGAATTAGAAGTGTTTGTATGCTTCTAATATAGAGGAATGATAAATACTGGAAGGAGATTAAAATACTAATTATCACATTGTACCCCATGAGTGTATTCAGTTATTATATATCAAGTAAAGTAATTTTGGTAGTACTGGCAGCTGTGATTTGCTGAACTCACAGATGCTTGTGATCTGGGCAGTGGATTTCTCCAAATGTTCTCCATTTGTTCACCTCTTATTCATGGCAAACCACTTGTTCTCAAACTCACATGCTTTAAATTAAGACAAATACGACCCTCATGTTTTTCGTATAGTTCTTCCACCAAATTAACAAAAGAAACTGTAAAATAATAATAATGAATAAATAATTTTTAAAAGGAAAAGAAAGGTCTGGGGGGAAGTATGTGCATGACTGTATGGGAGCAGAAGTATTTATTCAAATGAAGTTTTAAATGGAACAGCAATAAATAATACAGACAAAAGTAGAACTGCTTGGATAGCACGCAGGTGGGCCTCGGAGACTGCTTACCCTCCTTCCTTTTTTGATGGCTTCTTAGTCACTTTTGCCCAACTCTAAGGCTTAAAAATGCAGTAAGCCAGTGATCATATTTCTTTTTTTTTTTTTTTAATTTATTTTCGGTATGTGTATCAATGTACTGTCTGCATGCAGGTTTGTGCACCCGTGTCGTGCAATGCCGCGGAGGTCAGAAGAGGGTCTCGGATTCCCCTGGAACTGGAGTTCTCCTGGAATTGGAGTTTCAGACGGCTCTCGGCCGCCATGTGGGTGCTGGGGATCGAACCCGGGTCCTCTGTAAGAGCGGTCGGCGCTCTTAACCGCTAGGCCATCTCTCCAGCCCCCAGTGATCATATTTCTTGGCTCTTTGCTACAGTGCAGTCTTTATTTCCAGTTGTTAGACCTGGCATGTGGTTTCTCCAGCCCTATATACCCCACTGACTTGGAAGGAGTTCCCATGCCTCATGTTTCCTTTTCACGTCTCAATGAAATAGGAAGCCATTCTAAAAAATATCTTTCCTTCCCTATTTGAGAGGCTGAGAGTTGTGGCTTCCTACATAGGGCATAGTGGAGAAGTGTTTCCCCAAGATGACAGTGGTTCATTGACCACAAAAATCTTGAAACTTTATGAAACAATTCCAGGATATGACCTTGTAGGAGGTGTACTAGGGTCTCAGCAATTGTGGGGAACATTGGGGGCTCTGATTATATTCTCCCCCTATCAACTGTAACAAATGGGGTCCTAGAGGCAGTTATAGCACCAGCCAGGGAACATTTCTTGTGTGTTCTCGGGCAGGAAGAGAAGCCACTGAGTTGGAAGGTAATGTGTCCTAGAGGCCTGGGTTCAGGAACAGAAGTGATGTGGAATCTAGTGATTGTTCTATAATTACCAGCAGGAGTCTACCTGAGAGCTGAGATGCCAGAGGGGCTAATAAATGCAGGGAAGCAGTTAGAGAATTACAGGAAGACTTGATGCTCCCTGCACAACACACTTGCCTTTTCTTGACTGGTACACAAATGTTTTTAGCAGCCTTATTCTGCACAGCAAAAATGAATAAATAAGGATGATATAGCATATAATGGATTATTAATCAGACATAAAGTAAGCATGGATGAACTTCTAAAATATGTTGTTAAAGAATCCAGTAACCAAAGACCATATGGTATATGCTGCCATGTGATAATCAGACAAAAACTCAGCATAGAACAAGGAAAATGGGCAGCAGGCCCAAACTCTAGCTGAGGAACTATTGGCAATTGAACTATTGGCAATTGATTGCTGGGTGAGGGAGAGTAGATCTTTAAGGAAGTGACTCCTGATAAGCTGAGTAGACTCCAATGGATGAACTTGCACCAAGGACATCTGGGTACAAATACTTGACCAGATAGGACAGATATATGACAACATGTATGAAATCCAGTGAGGGTTATGGGGCCACGAGTGGTGAGGGGCTCTAAACTTGATTAAGGTTTATTATAGGAAATGCACCGAAATTCAATAATAATTAAAAACCACGAAAATCTATGCAACTAAAAACTAGTGGTAGTTTGGCTGGCTGTGTCAGGGGCAGGGAGTCATGATAGCTGAAGAGTACAGGGTTTCCCATTGGAATGATAAAAATGCTAGAGAACTCACTATACATTGATGTACTCATACATTGGACACACTCCATTATATACTTAGAGAGAATGAGCCTATGGTTTGTGAAATGTCTGGAACATTTTTAAAAGATTGACTATGATTCCATTTGCATTATATATTGTGGAGGACACCAAATTATAAAGATAAGCTATAAACAGAGACGGTATTTTCCAGAGTGCAACTACAAACAGATACATGTGATTAGACTATTTTTGGGTAATTGGGTAGGTGTTCACACAAGTCTCTTCATGGGTTAAAATTCAAGTGATAGATTGGTTTGGGATTTCAATCCACTCTCCAAACCTCTCCTATCTGCTTCCCACCCAATTTAATGAACTCATAGATAGATAGATAGATAGATAGATAGATAGATAGATAGATAGATCATATATATATATATATATATATATATATATATAATCTCCTATAGAGTATGATTTGTGTTCCCCAGTGTCCTTCAGTGTGGATATGTCCACTGGACCCACCAAGAGTTCCAGTCCCGGAAGATACTGTCTTTCCCTCTCCTGGCAGCCATCAATGGCCAAATGTTTTTTATTATATGAAAATTGTAAAATTTTGGTTTAAAGTGCAGAAAATCTTCAAATAAAAACAAGAAAGTAAAAATTCAAATTATACATGCCAAAAAGCTAATTTTACCTGTAACCTTATTCAAATTAATTTTTAAATTAAGATCAAAAAGAAAAGCCAGTAGGAAAGAAACCTTGTTCCCCAAGAATTCATTCCTAAAAATCCTTGAAGAAAATGGTAAAATAGGCTGAAGGAAGGCAGTCTCACCCAGCATGGGTGAAATAGGCATCCTAGAGCAGCCCAGCAGCTGAGCGGAAGGAAGATAGCCTTGCCCAGCATGGGTGTAGAAACCTCACACGGAAGGTACTCGTGTGGGGAGAAGAAATAAAAACGGCGACGGAACAACTTAAAAATGTTCAACATTCTTAGTAGTTAGGGAAATGCAAATCAAAACTACTTTAGGATCTCATCTTACCCCACTCAGAATGACTAAAATCGAGAGACCTAATGACCCCAAATGCTGGCAAGGAGCCGGGGAAAGGGGGGCCCTCATTTACTGCTTGTGGGGTTTGCAAACTAGTGCATCTACTGTGGAAATCAGTGTGAACTCTTATAAAACTAAAAATAAATCTACCATATGATCAGGTTATACCACTCCCCCAAAGACTCACCCAACTGCAGAGATGGTTGTGCAGCCATGTTTGTTTCTGCTCCTTTCACAGTAGCTCAGAAATGGAAGCAACCTGACTGTCCCTCAGCTGATGAGTGGATAATAAGAACCATGGTACATTTACACATCAGAGTTCTATTCTACTTGCCTCTGCCTCCTGAGTGCTGAGACTAAAGGTGTGTACTACTTTTAGTAGTGAGAAAGTAATTTTAAAGTACCTCACCATTTCTATTCAAAATTTGAATGCTGTTTTATTCAATGGGCTAACAATCTGTTAATTCTTATTACTTTGATGCTTAAAATTGTATGTCTAGTACAAAATCAGTCTAAGGAGGCTTCTTTGTCCTTTGCTTCCCATTATTTGAGCAGTTTTTTACTCTCTGGCAGAATTATACACTCACTGCTCTTTTTCAACAGTCAGCCACTTTTCTAGAGACTCCAGATTGTCTTTAGTGGATAAAAGTATTTAAAAAGCCAAGATCTGCACCATTAGCATGTAATCACTGTTAGTGTATAGTGCGCACATTAAATCTTTATACGCATATTGAAAATCATGAGTTTACATTTAAATTGCAGGGTTTGGGGGGGTTGTTTTATTTATTTATTTATTTTTTGTGTTTTCAAGACAGGGTCTCCCTGTAGCCCCAGCTGTCCTGGAACTCGCTCTGTAGACCAGGCTGGCCTTGAACTCACAAAGATCTACCTGCCTCTGCCTCCCAAGTGCTATTAAATTGCAGTTTTAACCCCATGAAATTCACTTTGGTCTTTCTGCCTTGGCATGTTTTTAACGTCTTTCAGTTGCTATAGACATCCGAGGCTGATTGTCCTTAATGTACCTGACAACCCACTGTAGGTAATCTCCCCACATCTACCTTCTTACAAGACTACCTCAGTTTATTGGGTTGTCTGTGACTTAGTTTAGATCAAACTCTCTAGAGCTTGTTTGTAATTCCTGTGGTATAAAGTGATCAATTGAGAGACCTTCATCTATTTGCTTCCATAGTAACTAGGAAGGATGAAACAGCATGCTTGAAGTTTCAGCCCAGATCCTTGGGGAGCATTCTCTTTGCTTACCTTGTGTGCTGAGGATATCTATACCTGCATGAACACTAGCAAATATATGTGAGAAAACTAGTAAATAAATTATTTTTTTTAATTATTTGAAATGCTGACAATACATGAGAAAGAAATAAAAGTCTACCTGATCCAACAGGGAGGTTATCTTCTCCTTCTTCTTCTTCTTCTTCTTCTTCTTCTTCTTCTTCTTCTTCTTCTTCTTCTTCTTCTTCTTCTTCTTGTCTTTTTATGACAGGCTTTCCCTTTAGTCCCCGCTGGCCTGGAGCTCGCTATGTAGACCAGACTGGCTTTGAACTCACAGAGATCCACTTGCCTCTGCCTCCCAAGTGCTAGGAATAAAGGTGTGTGCCACCACCACACCCAGCAAGATAGCTTTCTTATCTGCAAAAAATATAGAGTAGATTTATTCTTTCTGGATTTTAATAATTCTGAATATTTTCACTTTATAAGATAAAAATGAATAACTACTAGATAATAATTTTGCTTAGAGTTTTATGTAAAAGTTACAACCTGGAAAAATTATTGGAGGTTTTCATCCACTAAACTCTTCTTGTGAGCCAGCTAGTATGCTGGACATATTCTCATTCCATAGCAGTGACTGTAAACATGGTATTTCTTTCTTCACAGGATAAGAGAAACTAAAGTAAGTGAATTAGTAACCTACCCAAAACCAACAGTGATAAAAAGTGGTAGATCTTGAATTCAAAACTTGCCTGAGGTGCGAAACAACTTGGTCTGTTTTCTAGCCATCCAATTTTTTTCGTTTATTTATTTATTAAATTTTTATTTATTTCTGTATGTGTATGAATGTACTGTCTGCATGCAAGTCTGTGCACCCGTGTCGTGCAATGCCGCAGAGGTCAGAAGAGGGTCTCGGATTCCCCTGGAACTGGAGTTCTCCTGGAATTGGAGTCTCAGACGGTTCTCAGCCGCCATGTGGGTGCTGGGGATCGAACCCGGGTCCTCTGTAAGAGCGGTTGGCGCTCTTAACCGCTAGGCCATCTCTCCAGCCCTCTAGCCATCCAAATTAATAGAATCTTGACAACTTGCTAGAGTTGGGCCATCTTCAGATCATTGAAAGATGACAACCTCTGTTTTCACTTAGAGTACATATTATATCAATAATATTCTCCTAATTGCAGGTGTAGTAAGAAGGACATTCTGACTGCATAGAGCAAAGCCTACACATGTTTTCACGCAGTAAATGTGCTATTCATATGTCCAGATAGAACCTTGGGGAGCTCTATTTTGTTTCTTTTTATAATTGAGCTTTTGAACATTTCATACAACAGTTCTTTATTTTGAAATTTTCATTTATTTTTATGTGTATGAATGTACTGTCTGCATGTAGGTTTGTGCACCTGTGGCGTGCAATGCCTCGGAGGTCAGAAGAGGGTGTCGGATTCCCCTGGAACTGGAGTTAAAGACATTCTCAGCTGCCATGGGGGTTGCTGGGGATTAAACCCGGGTTCTCTGCAAGAGCAGTTGGCGCTCTTAACCACTAGGCCATCTCTCCAGCCCCCATACAACAGTTCTTAATCTAGAACCCATCTCCCATCTGTGGCCTCACATCCTCCTCCCCATACCCCCCCCCCGCAGACCTCATGCATCCCGTCATACACGTTAAGTCCTATCCCATCAAGCATGTGTACCCAGGTGCCATTGAGTGCAAGTCCATCCACTGGAGTCCAGTTGGCCTATCTAGAGATTGTAAGTAAGGTTCACTCTCCCTCACCCAGTAGTAATCCTCCCAGCAGTTCCCAGGTTGGGGTTGGCCACTGCCGATTTCCCCTTTCTCTACTCTGGATCCTTGTCTGATTGTGTTGACTGGTAGAAAAAAAGAAAAGTCTAGACAGAGTATTCCTGTTCTCAGAATTAGGGGGAGTATAATTTTCAGGAACCAGCAAGGAAACAGGCAATATCTGAGATGACAAAGCGGCCATCAGCTTTTCCACTTTGAAGTCAACTCAGTTCTTTTGAAATAAGGACAAACACACCCACCACACCCTGTGTCTTAACTGCTGAGAGCATGTGCTGTGCCAGTAGGGAGGGAAGCAAGTGCAAGCAGGCAACAGGAAGTGGCACCAAATGAATATGATGTCTGAACTCTTAACTGGGCTTACTGCTGTGGTTACGGAGGAAGTAGTATGCTGGAGATATGTCCTGATTCCTTTGCTTGGCTTCATGTTTCCAAATCTCGATTTTTCCCACTTTTAAATACTAGAGTACAAAGGATTACAAAATGTTTTCCATAGGTCAAATGCAGTCCAGAGACAGGGACTAAAGTGCCATGTTCATGGGGTGAAATTGATATTCTAAGTGGACTTTTTTAGAGAGGTTTTAAGTTCACAGCAAAATACAAAGTACAACAAATTCCAACAAAGCCTTTGTTCTCCCCTCAAACATAGACTTCCCAATACCAAAATCCCAGTTTTTTTTAATGCCAGTAACACATCATCATCACTCAGTGTCCAACTGGGGCCCACTGTAAACATTATACGTTCTCTGGATTTGAACAAATGCATAAGGATATATATCAGCTTTATGGTATCATATAAAGTGGATATTATAATCATTGATATTATTCCCTGCAATTCATCTGTATTCTGCTTATTCCTCCTTTCTCCCTCCTGCACGCAGCAACTGCTGCTCTTTCTACTCTCTCCGTGGTTTTGTACTGTCACAAATGTCACATAGTTGAAAATAAAGAGTACGTAGCTTTTTCAGTGCAGTAACTTTCAGCTAGCAATATTCATTTAAGGGTTCTCTGTGTCTTTTATCTCCATAACTCAGCTCCCTTTAAGCACTAAATAATATTCTATTGTCTGGATGTGACCAACAATCTTGGCTGCTTCCAGATTTTGTCAACTATGAATAGTACTGCTATAAACATCTGCGTACTACAATTTTCTTTTATAGAAGGAAACTTCCAGTGAACTTGAGTAAATAGCAAGAGACATGATTGATCAATCATATTGAAAAAGTTATGTTCAGTTTTATGAGAAACTGCAAGGGTCTCTTCCAAAGTGGCTGAAAAAATGTGCGTTTCTACCAATATTGAAAGTTGGCTATTCTTATAAGTATGTATTGGTCATCTTTCTATGTTGAATCACAAGTAAAATTTTATATTTGTAGTTTATGTTTAATTATTCAACTGTTTTTCTTTCAGCTACCATGTGAGTTTGATGAGAACAAAGAATGCCTCTGTGGCTGTCCCATCATTTTTATCATTTGTGTCCAGCACAGTGACTTGAACATGATGAATTATGCATGTTTGAATGAATTAATCAACCATACCAGTTTGTTTCACCTTGAATATGGGCTCTGTCACAAGAATCCATGACTCCTAGAGATGATGGAGCCGAGTCCTACCTACTTAGCTCATAACGGGATGCTCCCTCACCTGGAGCTGTCAGAACTCTTCTGTCTCCACAGCCATCCTCAGAGCTATGTGTCATGGCACTTTTCCATTTTTTATTATCTGAAGAAACCCCACTTCTTACTCAAGCACTTCTTCAAAGCTTTGTGGATATCTTTGTTTCTCAGGCTGTAGATGATGGGGTTGAACATAGGTGTCAGGATGGTGTAGAGTAGAGAGAACCCTTTTCGTAGACATTGGGAAGAGTTGGCTGACGGCACAAGATAGGTGGCAATCAGTGTCCCATAAAACACTGTGACCACAATGAGGTGGGAAGAACAGGTGGAGAAAGCCTTTCTCCTGCCTGTGCCAGATGAGATTCTTAGGATGGCAGCAAGGATGCATGAGTAGGAGATGGTGATGAGGAAAAATGGGACCAGAGTGACTGCAGAAGGAGTGACAAAGGCAACGGTCTCAGTCAGCGAAGTATCCACGCAGGACAGATGGATCAGAGGTGCGAATTCACAAAAGAAGTGATCAATTTCATTAGGTCCGCAGAAGGTTTGTCTGCACAGGAGGATCATGGTGATTGTTGTGAGAAGGAAGCAACAGAGCCAAGAGCCAGTAGGTAGCCTAATGCAGAGAGGACCAGTCATCAGGATGGGGTAGCGGAGAGGTTGACAGATGGCCAGGTACCGGTCATAGGACATCACAGCGAGCAAGAGGCATTCTGTTGCAGCCAAGGATCCAAAGAAGTAGAACTGTGCCAGGCAGGCAACCACAGAGATTGTCTTATGTTCAGCTATGATGATCTGCAACATCTTTGGGACAATGTTGGAGGTGTAGCAGACCTCCAGGAAGGACAAGTTCACCAGGAAGAAGTACATTGGGGTGTGGAGAGCATGATTGAACAGAACGAGGAGGACAATGAGGATGTTTCCAGAAACAGTCAGGATGTAGAAAATTAAAAACATTATAAAGAGGGAAATATTTAGCTGTAGGATGGGAGAAAATCCTTGAAGAACAAATTCTACTATTATTGTTTGGTTTTCCCAAGACAGAATCACCATATTTTTGGCTTCTCTGAAGCAGAACACACAATGATAAAACATGCCTGACCTAGACTGTTCTAGTTTATACAAGAAAGTTGACAGAATGATTTTATTCTCTACACTGACTTTCGGAAGATTTCTTTGAGCAGAGGAAAACCATCCCTTTGTTCAAGGTGTAAAATGGGAAAGCAAAGAATTTGTAAAAAGAAGCTGTGTCTCCATTCTTTCCGTTCCCTGCTCAGTGTCTTCACTTCACCCTGTAATGGGGTAATTTCACCAGGCGAGGCCACACAGACAAAGATGACACCAATAGGAAGTCTTCAGTCAGCTGACACATTCAGTCAGGGCCGTGTAGTCAAGAGTTACAGTGGGAGGTGTTTTGTAATAGGAAAAAAAAAAACATACCTGGGGTGAAAAGTTTATCTTCTCCAGCTTAGGGGTGGTAAGCCCCTCTAACAACTTCTATTCTCTAAAAGCAAGCCAAGCATAAAGTACAGTGTCCATGCAGAATGAGTCCATTTCTAAGCAATCGGGTACACTGACCTGTTCTTAACTCCTGCCCTGGTTTAGTTGTCTGTTCCCATATTTTGAGTTAAATTTTAACTACTGGACTCAGCTGGTGCTCATAATATGGCACAGCTATAATCAATCTTGAGGTGCCTCACCACAATCAGGAGGACTGTCTTTGGGGAAAGCAGAAACATAAGAAAAGGAAGAATGGAAAGGTGGAGGGAGAGTCACTGTATTTTCTTTTCTGAATGTGTCGTAGTAACCGGGGACTTTCAGAAAGGAAGGAAGAAGGTATGAAAGGAAGTGGGGCAGCGAGGACCAGGATGAGCCCCACTTCATGCTGTAGCAGTATTTATCTTTAAGGAAATTTCCATCGTCATACCAGTTTCATTCTACAAACCTTTCAGCTTTTCACTGAGTTGGGTAGGGAGAAATTTCTTCTTTCTCTTTCATTTTCGTGGCACTGTAAAGAGAAGGACATGTGACTATGAAACTTGATAGTCTCCGAATCTGAGGTCAGAGGCTAACAGGGCAGAATTCAGGGGCATAAGTGGTTTTCCTCAGAATTTTAGACAAAATAAGACCTGCAAAATGATCTTATGTGAGGCTTCAGTAAGGTGTGGGGGGGGGGTAAAATTCAGGAATCGGATGGTACAAGCAAACATGGTTCGATTGGTTCTTTTTTTAAAAAATTAAGCTGGGCATGGTATTGCACGCCTTTAATCCTAGCGCTCGGAAGGCAGAGGCAGGCAGATTTTTGTGAGTTCAAGGCCAGCCTGGTCTACAGAGTGAGTTCCAGGACAGCTGGGGCTACAGGGAGACCCTGTCTCAAAAAAGACCAAAAAATTTATTGAATATTTGTGAATTTCATACAATGTATTTTGATCACATTTGGATTAAAATCTTCTCCACACCCCTGCCTTAGTACCCCATGCCTGATTTCATGTACTCTGTTACATGTATTAAGGCATCTCAAGTCAAATGCCCCAAACTGTGTGTCCATCCATTTGCTCCAGTGGATTGTCTTGGTTCTTTGGGCTGATTTAGAGAATATCAGCATTCCTCTTCAGTCCAGGTAAAAGCCGTCCACCTACCACAGAACTCAGGGTAGATAGAAATCCACTCTCCAAACACTGTTAGGGCTCAGAAGGGTCTGAGGCTGAGCCCACATGCATTATTATCTTCAAGACTCTAATCCGGCTCCTGACCATCTTTGAGGCAACTGTGGAGTGGCCATATGGCCCAGGGAAGGAAGAGTGATGAGGGAACTGCAGGAACAGAAAGCACCCCGTGGGAGTAACAAACAGGTTGTTACCTTGAGTAGCTGACAGACTTAAGTCAAGCCAAGGATTCATTTTATGAGTTAACTTTGAACACATTTTCTAGCTTTCCTGAGGTTAGGCTTTTCATCTGTAAAATGCAAAACAGGACTGGAGAAGGATGTAAAATAAAATGTGCCCTACTGTGCATAAAAATAAGGTTGTTAACTGATCTATATTTATTATTTATTTATTTATTTATTTATTTAGTTTGTTTGTTTGTTTGTTTGTTTTGGGTGTTTTGAGACAGGGTCTCCCTATAGCCACAGGTGACCTTGGACTCACTATGAAGATCAGGGTGGCCTCTATCTCACAGAGATCTGGCTGCCTCTATCTCTGATCCCATTTTAAAACTGCTCTAGCATCCTAGAGTCCATCCTTTGGAATATTAATTACAAGTTTCCAAAGGGTCTTATAGGACTACAATCAGGACACAATGCAGTCAGATTCATGAATAATGCTGCTGTTGCAGCTGCAGCTAATGATGATGAGATGACTGCTGTGGGGACTCTTCTAAGTGCTGAAAGTAAAGGCCTCACATAGTCATCACTGCAACTCACCTATATGGTGAGAACATTACAGGTGGAGTCACACTCTACATGGAAGCACAGAGATCCTACATAGCCATACATGCTCATCAGCTAAAAGGAGGCAACAACGAGATTTAGACTCATTCCAGCTCTCAGGCTGCCCTGGAGCCTGCTACTAAAGCTGGTTTGCATCATTTCCCACAACTAAGATGAAGAAAGGTTCCGTGCAGTAGCCTTCCATCCCAGTTTCCACTTCAGGGAGAGTAGGGCCTGTTGATAAGGGTATAATCATATAGAACATAGAATTCTTGGGGCTAGAGAGATAGCTCCGTGATTAAGTGCACTTGCTGTTCTTGCAAAATACCCTGCTTTGGCTCCTAGAAACCACACTGGATGGCACAACTGCATGTAACTAGAGGTCCAGAGGATCTGATGCTCTCTTACACTCTCTTCTGTTCTCCACAGGAACCAGGCACACATGCAGTGTACATACATACACGCAGGTACACACACATATTTGCAACATTCTATATTGTCTCCTGGATTTGCTTTCATGTACCTTTTATAAATGTGGGAAATATATAACCTTAAAAGAAGGTTTTATTTATATTTATTTATATTTTTATTTATAAGAGCCTGCCGAGGGTCATGGTGCATGGCTTTAATCCCAACACTCAGGAGGCAGAGGCAGGTGGATCTCTGGGAGTTCAAGGCCAGCCTGGTCTACATAGTGAGTGCCAGGCCAGCTGGGACTAAAGTGAGATCCTGTCTCAAAAAGACCAAAAAAAAAAAAAAAACCCTAAATAAGTGATTAGAACTCTTTTGAGAGAGTTCACAAAGACCTACCTTTTTCTCTTTACCAGGTGGTAATACTGCTGATGCCACAGTGCCTCCGTCCCTGGATACAGTGAAGAAACTGAAGAGAATGGAAAGCCTGATGAAAACAGAGACCTGAGTAGAAATACACCGAGGCCTGATCAAGAACACGGGCTTTAAATAGGCTGGTTTCAAATCCTTTCCTTAACCAGAAAGATATTTCACTAAGCACAAACTTGATAACTTTAACAAAAGAGCAACTCTACCACCTCCATGTCTGTGCAGACAAGGCTTCCAAGGTCAAAAGAGGTAGATGACCCTGATATTCCCACTGTAACATGCAGCTACTATGCCTTCCCCATCTCCTTGGCAGAGGAGAGAAAGGGCATCATCAAGAAAGCCAAAAGTATAGGTTCTACCCAAGTACTCCTGTAGTAACTGCTCACACATGCTTCTTGACTCTAGAGCCATAAGCCAACAAATTATACAATAGATCTAGAAATCATGTCGGTGTAGGGCTGAGCCCAGAGGAAGTCCTCAATAAGTGATAGTGCTTTTCCCCCTCCTTTCCTCTCACGTGTTTTCTCCCCTCTCCTCCCTTTCCATCCCCCTCCCTCATCAAGTCTTTCTTCTGACCTGCCTCATCTTCCCCCTCAGCTTTGCCAAGAACAGTCAGTGGCACCATTAGGTAGATGATGGGCACTGTGGAGAAGGAATCTGCTTCCCCTCACTGGAGATAGTCAGCACTGGAGACAACAGCTTGTAAAGACAATTAGAAAGAAGCCAACTCACTGAAGTATGAGTTACATTGTTGTTGTTGGTTTTTTTTTTTTTTTTCGTGACCAGGAGTCCCACTGTATAGCCCAAACTAGCCTCAAACCCTATCTTCCTACCTCAGCCTCCCATGTGCTAGGACTATAGATGTGCCCCACCATCTCTGACTTGGATTGATGATTTGTAACATTCCTTCCAAACTTGTTTTTGTTGTTGTTTTAACTGTGAGCATTCCATTCCTCTAAGAAGCACACATAACACAAATCTGTAGAACAAAGAAAGTTAACATAACTCAAAGTTAAAATACAAATGCTTTGTGAATCACAGATTTTATTGTTCTCACTATCTCAACAGGAAAAATGAAACAGAAGAGGGCATGAGGTGAACCCAAGTGTCATCCGCTTTGGATCCATTCTCTGTACTAAATAAAAGGTTCATGAACAATTACTCAGTTCAGTCAAGATCTGGCTGACACGACTGGAGAGATGGCTCAGTGGTTAACAGCACTGATTGCTCCTGCTGAGGACCTGGGTTTGCTTCTCGTCGTGTGCATAGTGCCTCACAACCCTCTGTAACTTCAGTTCCAGGGAATCCAAAATTCTAGCTCACAATAAGAACAACTGACTTGTATCAACTATGGATCAATTCAGGTAACAAATATTCAGGTAGTTAAGAGCTTGATATTGCAAGTAAGATGACAGTTGCTTTAGGATATTAGTGAATTATATCCCCATTCCTTCTTGCAAAAGATGGGCTAAAACTCAGGAAAGCAAAGAGTACACCATCAGAACAGGTGCCTTGGAAGGGTCCACTCCTATTTTGCAGAGCCAGACACAGAGATTACGCATGTACATTTCCCCTGGATTTAAAGAACAAGGATAGACATCAGGAATCTTGCTTTTATCCAGAAATACACCTCCCTGTGCACTCAACACAAGCCAAAAGCTTCCTCTCCCTGTGAACCTGGGAGACCAGTTGAATTTTGGCCCCATTTCTCATTCCTCTGTGTAAACTTGAGTCCCTTTGTGAGCAAAGGTATCACCTCCCCTGATGCTGCAGTTCACAGGCATTTCCCCAATGATTCTGCTGCAGAAATGGAAATGTTGTTTATCTTGCGAAGTGTCTGAGGTCAAAGTACCTTCATCACAGAGGAATCCCACTCGTCCCTAGCTTTGTGTTAAGCTTATACTTACATAAAGACTCTGAGACCATGGTAAAGAGCACGACTGCATTATACTTTATCAGAATGGATTAAGGTAGCAGTGAGGGACGTCTTTAATTTGTTTTTGTCCTCTGGAAGAAAACTTACCTCTCATCTCACAGCAGTAGGTTTGATAGGGAACTGAAGCATGTATCTACAATAGTAAGTATTTATTGTGGAAGTCAGCAACTACAATTCTAAAGGACTTAAGGTCTTCTCAGATTCTTGACATTGATTAAAAATACTAACTAGGAAAAAAGATACTAACTAGGGATAATCATATTCTAGCAAAGGTCAGTTTGTACATGAGAGTTTATAGGATTAATTAAAGTTACTATTTATGACCAGCATAAACAAACTGAAAAAATTGCACACAAATAAGTATAACAAATGAAACAACAATAAAAAAAATAAATAACCAGAGGCTAAAGAGATGATTCAGTGGTAAAGAGTGGGTACTGCTCTTGCAGAAGATGGGACTTTGATTCCCAGCACTCACATCCACATTCGGGGGCTCACAGTTGCATGCAACTCCAGCCTCAGGGGATCAGACGCCCTCTTATGGCCTCCATGGCACTGCACATGTGAAAACCTGCACTCAGACACACACATAGATGCACTCGCTCTTAGACACACCCATATACACAACTAAAACTAAAAATTTAACCAGTTGAAACTATCTCATTTATTGCTCAGAACTGATGCCTTTCTCTATGATATAGTCTCTGATTTCATTCATTCTTGTTCTTACTGATATCAATTTATGAAAGATCCAACATATACCAGCCACTGTACTAACTCTATTTTCAGTACTTACAAACTTTCTGCAAATTGCCCACTAGACAAATAATTAAATCCAGGTTCTAGCCGAAATGTCTCATTCAGTTGCAATTACAGAAGAATATGGGGGAGATGCAACTAACTTAAAGACAGCATGTCTGTTCAGTTATACTCTCTACTAGCTTCAACTTCAGATCCAGTCACCTGGCAATATTTTCAGTAAGAATCTATCCACAGAAGGAACGACCAAATATGTGAAGCAGTGTCTAGCTTCAAACCCAATGTTCTTTCCATTTCAGAAAGCGTCTTCCTCCACCTTCACAAAATGGCACTGCTTAGAATTTTAAGAATAGTGCTTCTCCAGGGGCTGGAGAGAGAGCCTAGCAGTTAAGAGCACCGACTGCTCTTGCAGAGGACCTGGGTTTGATCCCCAGCATCCACACGACAGCTAAGAACCGTCTGTAACTCCAATTCCAGGAGAACTCCAGTTCCAGGGGAATCCAAGACCCTCTTCTGACCTCTGCGGCATTGCACGACACAGATGCACAAACCTACCTGCAGACAGTACACTCATACACATACAAAAATAAATAAAATTTTTAAAAAATTAAAAAAAATAGTGCTTCTCCAGAGTGATTGTGCCATTCTATAATCCCATCGGTAATATATATGTGATTCAATTTCTTTTTTGATATTTTTTGTGATTCAATTTCTTTACCCACCATGGAAATTAGTTGGAGGTTTCACAGAAAAGTAAAACTACTACTTAAAGTTTTATTTAAGGTGTTATCATTACTGAAATTTTTCTCAAAATAAAATTTATTTTAGCCATTTAAGGCTATACAATTCAGTAGCTCCTGATATATTCACAACTTATCCAATAATCACCACTGTCCAAATCCATAACATTTTCATCAATCCCAAAGAAACCTCATACTGATAGTCACTGTCCACTTTCTCCCTTCCCTTGCCCCCGTCTTAGCTGTTCTACACTTTCCCTCCATGAATTTGCCTAGAAATGAATCTCTCTAGAAACTCAACAGAAGTAGAATTGAGTAATATGTGGTAATTATATCTGAGTTCTTCTACTTAAGATACTTAAAGATTCATCCTTTTACCCAAAAATGAGCCTACCACCTGACCCAGCCATACCACTCCTGGGTATATACCCACAAGACTCATCCTACTGCAAAGATACATGCACGGCTATGTTTATTGCAGCTCTTTTCACGATATCAAAGAATTGAAACCAACCCAAATGCCCCTCAACAGATGAGTGGATAACATAATTGTGGTACATCTACACATTGGCGTTCTATGCAGCAGTAAAGAAAGATAACATCATGAACTTTGCAGGTAAATGGATGGAACTTCAAGCCATTATGCTCAGTGAAATAACACACTCCCCCCAAAATAAACAGGGAATGGTTTCCCTCATTTGTGGATGCTAGTACCAAATCTCCCAATTGAAAGGCAAGGTGAGCAACGTTATTGTTATATTTCTTTCTATCTGAAAGCAATTGTGATGTTATAATGTGAATCTCATTATTAGCCCTAGAATTAACTTACCACTTACTTTCAGACATGATAATCAATGTATATGGGTGGAAGGTATATATTCATATTTTAGAATAATATAAAATTAAAAGGAAAAAAATGTGAATTCCTGGACATATATTGGAGTTAACATACACTTTATTCCTGGAGGACATAATTCTGGTACATATATCATATATAACGTGTACATGGGCATACTTTGGAGCAGTACAATTGGGAGGGAACCACAGCAGCATGAGGACTGGGTCAAGGAACAGACAGCTGTGGTTGAATTCTGCCTGGGACCATATCTTTGCAGGGAAAAACTTTGGAGAGACTGAGAGAAAAATGCAGGACATGTATGGCAGAGTGCATGAACTGGGGTGAGGTAGGAAGAAGGGAAAGGAGAATATGTCTAAATTGAACTGGAAAATGATGTCTGAAATGCACAAAACATCAATAAAAGTATTATAAAAAGTCAATGCAGAAAGATATATGACTTCTGACTTTATAAAATAGAGATTCACTGTTTTTCTTTTTTATCCCTTATATGCTAAAATTATGGTAAATTCAATTAAATATTCTATTAAAAAGATTCATTATTTTATAGTTGGCTAAATATATCATTTTATGCACCTATGACAATTTGTTTATCCATTCATAAGCTGATGGAAATTTGCTTTTCAAAAAATTCAGGTAATTGTCAATAATACTGCTGTAAATATTCATTGCAAGTTTTTATTTAAATACTTGCTTTAAGTTCTCTAAAATTGCTGCAAATTCTATTGAACATTTTCACAAACTGCTCATGTTTAACAAAAACATTTTATATTTTTAATAGAAATATGTGAGAAGGATATAAAAATAAAGTTTTTCAAGCCCAAAACAGACAAAAATCCCAGCATAGACATGAGGCAATAGGTAAGAAATTCCAATTCCTGGGATGGAGAGATAGATCAGTGGTTAAGATCACTGGCTTGCAGAGGACCTGAGTTCAATTCCCAGCACCCCCATGGTGGCTGACAACCATCCTTACCTCCAGTCCCAGAGGATCTAATGCCCTCTTCTGATCTCACTGGTCATTGCACAACACTGGTGTGCTTCCACACATGCAGGAAGTGCAATCATACGCATAAAATAAAAATAATAAATAAAATTTAAAAAAGAAATCCCAATCCAACCTAAGGATCTGTTGGCAATAAATGGCTTCTGGGAGAGTAGGAGACCATCTTTTACAGGGATGGGTCTCTGGTAGGTTAACCAGGCTCCAGTGGATGGACCCATAGTGAAGGACACTTGGAGACATAAATCAGACTCTATCGTCTGTATTAGATGTGGAATAGAGTACATTAAATTGAATGGGAGCCAGTAAGGGAAGGAAGTGTGGATAGGGGAGGGGACCTAAATACCATCAAATTATATTATATGAAAATCACAAGTATCCAAGAATCTTCTTTAATTTTTAAAATATTTTATTGTTTTTATTTTATGTATATGAGTGTACCGCCTGCATGTAACTAAGTGTACCTGTGTCAGGCAATGCCCATGGAGGTCAGAAGAGGGCATTAGATCCTATGGAACTGGAGCTACAGACAGTAGTTATCTGCCATTTGGATGCTGGGAACCTAATGTGGGTCCTCTGCAAAAGAAACCTGTGCCTTGAGGACCCGCAGAATTGTGTTTATGTAGTTTGGTGCAGCTGAGTTTGGTACATAAACATTTGGATTGTGATGTCTTCCTGATTAATTGTTCCTCTGATAAGGATGTACTCTGAAGTCTCTTTTGTCTGATATTAAAACAACAACTCCTGCTTGCTTTTTGGTACCATTTGCTTGGAATTTTTTTTTTCCTTTCACTTTGAGTTGGTGTCTATCCTTGAGGGTGAGATGGGTTTCTTATAGGCAGCATATAAAATGGATTCTGTTTCCTAATCCATTCTCCCAGTCTATGTCTTTTGATTGGGGAGTTTAGCCCATTGATATTTAAGGTCATTATTGAGAAATGTGTGTTCCTTCCTTTCAACTTATTTGTGGTTTTCATTCTTGGTCTAGGTTTGTATTTATCCTGTTATACTTTTATTAGCTTCTCTCTTTAGTTGGTTGGGGATAGTTGTTCCTTTCCTCTGTTCTTTGAATTGCTTCCGGTATTTTCTGAAGTGTTGGGATTTTTTTTACTTGTATTCTTTTATCTTGTTTGTGTCATGAAAGATTTTTCTTTCTCCTTCAACTACAATTGACTTTTTTGCTGAGTACAGTAATCTGGGTTGGCACCTAAAGTCATTTAGCACTGGGAATACTTTGGTCCACGTTCTTCTGGCTTTCATAGTTTGCACTGAGAAGTCAGTTGTAATTCTGATGGGTTTCCCCTTGTATGTAATTTGTTGTTTTTCTCTTGTGGCTTTCAGTATTTTGTCTTCGTTTTGAGCATCTAGCATTTTAACTATGATATGGCGTGGGGAGTTTCTTTTCTGTTCTTATGTACTTGGTGTTCCAGGTGCTTCTTGTATTTGTATAGGTTTGTCTTTTTTCAGTTTGGGAAAATTTTCTTCTATTATCCTGTTGAAAATCTGGTCAATAATGTTGTCTTGGGATTCTTCTCCTTCCTCTATCCTTATGATGCAAAGATTTTGTCTTTTCATAGTATCTCACATTTCCTGGTTATTCCACTCTTGTGTTTTTTTAAAAATGTTTCATAGTCTTCACTTGACCGTTTTAGATGTTCTGTGTTGTCCTGCAGGTCTGTAATCCTAACATACTAATAGTGAGGGACTTCAATACCCCACTGAGCCCCTTGGACAGATCAACTGGACAAAAATAAACAGAGAGACATTGGAACTGAACAATACAACAAATGGTCATCACAGATATCTACCAAATATTTCACCCAAACACCAGAGAATATATTTTCTCCTCAGCACCCCATGGAACAGTCTCCAAGTCGATCACATACTGGGACACAAAAGAAACCTCAACAAATATAAAAGGATTGAAATAATTCCATGCATTCTATCAGACCACAGTGCAATAAAGCTCAATATTAACATCAAAATAAGCCCAACTAGCTTATTGAGACTAAACATTGAGACTAAACAACACAATCCTGAATAATGAATGGGTCAGGGAAGAAATAAAGAATGAAATAAATGTATTCATGGTACTAAACGAAAAAGACAATACAACCCAACAAAACAATTTGAAAGGCAACAACAATGACAAAAAAGACTTGATCAAAGAACTGACCAAAACTGTAAACTTCTGTATCAAAAAGTTAAAAAAGACTGAGAAAAAGATGCAAGATGGGACTTAACATGTATGGCAGAATGATGAACCCAGGACATCAGCAGTGCTGAGTTTTCCTGCTTGTTGGTTGTCAAGGCCTGGGAGAGACTTTCCAGCACTGTTCGCTCCCACTGTACATCTTCTAATGCTCCAGAATGCTTTAGTTTCCAGTTTTCTCCCAGTCTTCTTCTCACTGTGATTTAGCAGAAAAACCTACAGACTGTCAGAGCATCCTCCATAATTATAGGATTTATAGGATGCTAACCCAGGCCATCAAAGGAAGGAGGTGATTCATCTATTACAGAATCTGTGGGTCTACAAAGAGAAATGGTCAAGATAGCAATTGTTTATTACCAAGCTAAGGAATTTGAGCAGTTGCCCAAGACAATGTACTGTGTTGAAGCAGGAAGTATACTGGACTTAGTAGGTGAGATGTGGCTTAGAGCTTTCCTCCCACTGGATGGGATAAGATACATTGTGTGTGTGGACTAAAGAAGTCAAGATACCCCTCTTCTGCAAATGAAGAGTAGGTCCCTTTTCCTGCCTCATGCTTTCTAGTTTAGAGAGGGTGTGAATGTCATGCAGATGTTTAGAAATATAATTATATCATTTCACTGTGAGGACTTTGGGGAAAAAGCTAGTGGAAGCACAAATTTTGTATTTGTTTTGTTTACTAAGAGGTTTTAGAAATAAGAATATAAAAATTATTAAAGAAGTCTTGATGTATATTGAGCAGAAAATTAGCAACCTGTGCTCTTAACAACTGAGATATCTCTCCGGCCCCCAATAATTGTTTTTAACAAAGTCTTTTGATGATGCCAGCAGGCTGGAGAGATGGCTCAGCAGTTAACAGCACTTGCTGCTCTTGCAGAAAAACTGGGTTCAGCACCTAGCATCCATATTGGAAAATATGGTTATAAGTAAATTCACAGAGGACCTGATGCCCTCTTCTGATCTCTGTAGGTATCTCATTACCAAGAACATGGTGCACATACATACATACATGCATGCACTCACACATAAATATTTTTTTAATGATACTGGGATAACAGGGTTTGTACATGTAAAAGAAGGAAGTTATACCATTACCTTATACCACATACAAAAACTAATCCAGGTGGTTCAAAAACCTAGATAGAGAAAAACAATATAATTATTAGAAGAAAAGGGAGAAAATTTTCATGACCTTGGATTTTATAATGAGTTCTTTAATATAACATACCAAGAACATGAGGGAGAAAAGAAAAAGGATAGATGAGGCTCATAAAGTTAGAAATATATTTTAATTGGGGCTGGGGAGATAGCCTAGCGGTTAAGAGCACCAACTGCTCTTGCAGAGGACCTGGGTTTGATCCAAAGCACCCACATGGCAGCTAAGAACCATCTGTAACTCCAATTCCAGGAGAACTCCAGTTCCAAGGGAATCCGAGACCCTCTTCTGACCTCCACAGCATTGCATGACACGGGTGCACAAACCTACCTGCAGACAGTACATTCATACACATACAAAAATAAATAAAATTTAAAAAAATTTTAATTATGGGGGAAGGTCACAACATGTATCCATGATGACCTCAACTAATGACCCTTCTGCCTCAGTCTCCACAGATCGGGTATTATAGGCGTGCTTCATATAACATCCAGTTAAAATTTCAGTTCTGTATTCCCTCCTAAATTATGTACATGAAATATAAAGTCATATGTTACTTGTCTTAGTGAGACTTGCTTATTTCAATTAACATAGTGTTCTCCAGTTCCATTCATTTTGCTGCATACAACATAATTTTGTTCTTGATGGATTAATAAAATTTATATTTCCACACAATATTTTCTTTTCTCATTCATTGACTGAAACCTAAGCTGATTCTGTAACTACAATACTGTGGTAGTGCCATGATACACATGCATGGTTATATGGTAAGCTGCCTGATTTCCTTGGGGTGTGCTTTCCAGAATTTATATAACAAGGTTACATGATAGTTCTGGTTTTACTTTTTTGAGGAACTTCCAGAATTTATATAACAAGGTTACATGATAGTTCTGGTTTTACTTTTTTGAGGAACTTCCAACTAATTTACATATTAGCTAAGCTAATTTACATGCTCACCAGTGATGTATAAAGATTCCTCTCCTGAGTGCTTCATAGCAAAAATTGATTTTTGTTTTCTTTATTATACTCAAACAGATTAAGGTGAGATGGGATTTCAAAGCAGTTTTTATTTGCATTTCACTGATGGCTAAAAATTGAACTTTTTACTTATTTATCAATCATTTGTATGGCTTTATTTGTTTTTGTTTTGTTTTGTTTTCTATTACTTCTTTATTTTTTTTTCATTTTTTAACAATATGTAATAATTTATGGGTACAAGCATCTTTCATGTAAAACCAATTTGCAAGCAGTTGTGCCCAAACCCACACAGCCCAAGGGTCCCACCGTCCAGCTGGGGGGGCTTGTATGTTCAATCAAGTTGATCAAATAAGTGTCCAGACTATATTGCTGTAGTTTCACCATTCACCCCAATCACAGCCCTTACATTCTACCACGCCCCCTCTTCCGCAGATTGTTCCCTAGGCTTAGAAAAGGGGCACAGGTGGATGAGAAGCAAAACAGTCTACTTTCTCAGTTTTGTTCAGCAGTAGACTGGACTGCCTAGGACATCGCAGAGTACCCTTGCAGCTCAAACTTTCTCACAGTGCCTAGAAAAATGAAAGGGATAAAGGACCATCCACCAAATGCAGTACGGGAGCTTTGACTGTATCCTGGATCTGAAGAAGCGGTTTAAATGTTTTTAAGTAAATTTTTGGAGATGAGAATCTGGACATATATAGAATGAGCACTGCAGATAGCACTGGGTACCATATAGAATATGCATATAGAATGAGCACTGCAGACAGCACTTGGTACCATATAGAATATGCATATAGAATGAGCACTGCAGACAGCACTTGGTACCATATAGAATATGCATATAGAATGAGCACTGCAGACATCATTGAATATCATATTTCACTAACTGTTCTCTTTTTCTTTCTTTCAGCATTGACATCATTTGCAGTTATTTGGGACAATGCTCTCTCTACATGTGAAATAATCAGTGTGAGGTGCCCATGTCAGTAACTCACTGGGGGCAAAAATGGAAATATATTGATAATATATCAAGAGTATATTTTCCCAAAGAGAATAAATGAGGCAATGTTTTAACAATTGATAAATTAGATAAAGCATATTTCAATAATCATTAAGCCATTCTTTCCAGATTTTAGTTGCTTTGAATGTTTCAAAATTCACTAATGAGAAGGAAAATGAAAAGGTGCTTAGGACTAGAACAACAATAAAAAATATTTTAATGGAAATAGAAATTAGCTAATATATGTTGAATGCACTTTATGTCACAGTCTTTGTTCCAAGCCATTCACTGAGTGAATCCTTGCATTCAATAATGGAGATCCTACTATTATCGCTGTTATTATTCCATTTTACCACTGAGGGAACTGAGGCACAGTTGTGAGATGATCGTCCCAGGTCCTGCTGCTATGTAGGATCTGAACCCAGGCCAGATGCTGTCAGTGTTAACCATCATGCCCTCTCAAAGGAAGAGGAGTTACAGGAGCAGAGAGCGGTGGAGAAAGAAGGAAAGAAAAAAACAGTCAATTGAGGACAGAAACAGGGAAAAAAAAGCAGCAGCTGGGGTGACGACATGCGTCCAGAATCCCAGCTCTCGGGAGGCACAGCCAAGAGAGCTGTGAGTTCTAAGCCAGCCCAGCTATATAGCCAAATCCTGGTTTTATTTTTTGATTTTTATTTTATTTTTGTTATATGGTATGAATTACTGTCTACATTGTAAGTGTGCACCACATGATCGATGCAATCCCAGGGAGGTCAGAAGAGGTCTCTGGATTCCCCTGATTGGAGTACCCTGGAGGAGTTACACGGTTGTTGACCACCAGTGGTTGATGATCTGAACTTGGGTCCTCTGAGCAAGAACAGTCGTGTCTTTCTTACACCAGCCTGAGCTCATCTCTCCAGCCCCAAAAGGAGCAGAAGCAAACTGAAACCAGAAAAAATAAAAATGACAAATAAAAAGTCCCAACCAAAGCAGTTTTTCTTATTTTATTTTTAATGCCAATTAAATGCAGACAGATCAAAGCATTTTGATTTAAAACAATTTTTTAAAAAAATCAATATTCTGTCCACAGAAGAAATCACACTAAAATAAGAGCACAGAAAGTAGGATATGAAAAGCTCAGTACACAGGACACATTATGCTTTCCTGCACTACTGACGGGACACTGTCTGAAGACAATCAGTTATAAAGAGAGGGTTAGCCAGGTGTGGTGGCCCCGCCTTTAATCCCAGCACTTCTGAGGCAGAGGCAGGCGGATCTCTGTAGGTTCAAGGGCTAAGCCTGGTCTACATTAGGGAGTTTCCAGGACAGTTGGGGCTGTAGGGAGGGGGGGAAACCCCTTGTTTTTTTCCTTCAAAAAGATGAAAGAAAGAAAGAAGAAAAAAGAAAAAAAAAGAAAGCAGAAAAGAAAGGAAAGAAAGTTAAGAAAGAAAGAAAAAGAAAAAAAAGGAGAAGGAAGGAAGAAGGGAAAGAAGGGGAAGGGAAGGAAAAGGAAAGAGAAAGGAAAGGAAAGGAGACAAGGGAAAGAAAGGAAAGGATAAGGAAAGAAAAGGAAAGGAAAGGAAAGGAAAGAAAGGAAAGGAAAGGAAAAGGAAAGGAAAGGAAAAGGGGAAAGGAAAGGAAAGGGGTTCCACTTCAATGAGTCAGCCAGCCAAAGCCCTGAGATTTCGACTAAATCAGATCCACAGATGCTCCGCACAGAGCAGGCACTGCAAAACAGAACTGTTGGGCTATGCCCGAGAGACACACTCCAACAGTGTGAAGACACACTCCCCAGTGAAGTGGGGGTCGGAATGGACTGTGGTTGCGAGCAGCATTTATGGGAGTGATCAGAAACAATTCCTTGGGTAAATCCAATGCACTGAAGACATCTACCCACGAGGAAGGGATGGCCCATTAAACCACACAGCAGACCAGGGGACTGCTACCTCTGAGTCTTATCCCTAGACCCAAATCATCAGCTGACCCCAGAATCCTAATTTCACTGGTCTGAGGAGGTAGCCAAGACATCTGTGTTATACAAGTAAAGCTACACCCAGAGGAGGAACAAGAGGAAAAGGAAAGAGGGGAAAAAGGAAAGCCGATCAGCCGGGAGTCCTGAGTTACCAAGCGAAGCCGTGCACAGAACAGTGGTACTTCCAACATAGCAAAAATCCTGTCTAAAACAAGGAAAGGAAGGGGGAAGGAAAGAGTAGGTGAAGAAAGCGACAGGAAAAAGAAAAGGAAAAGGGAGGGCGGGACACAACACAACTGACGCAATAAGCAAATTTTTCATTATGTTTGTCTCAAAAAGACCAAAAGGGTAAAAATAAAACAAAAAAAATAAAAAATCAATGCTTTTATCCAGGCGTGGTGGCGCTTGCCTTAATCCTAGCACTTGGGAGGCAGAGGCAGGCAGATCTTTGTGAGGTTCAAAGCCAAGCCTGGTCTACAGAGGAGTTCCCAGGACAGCTGTGGTCTACAGGGAGATCCCTGTCTCAAAAAGGACAAAATAATAATTATATAAATGCTTTTTGTCATGAATTTTTAAATGCTAGGGAAATCTAAGTTGTAAATTCTCAAGCGGTTGGTTTTTAGTTGTGTACAAGCACCCTGTGAACATATAGAAGGACACTGAGTATGTGAACAATGGAAAACTCATCAAACACATAAACCTACAGCAAAGTCTCCGCAGACATAATGGGTCTGCCAATCTGGCACAATTAAATTGTTTGCACCGGAGCCCAAACAGTGCATTTTGTGTTTCTATAGTAATTTTCAATGAGCCTCTCCTCTACCACCAAAACCAAGAGGAGGGGAGGGTGAGGCAGATGCAGAAACCAAGCATTTGCACAAGTCGGGTTTACCCTCCTTAGCTTATTTGTTGTGATGATTCTTCATTGTCAATGTGACTTGTTTTAAAATCATGTAGGAGACTGAGGCACACCACTAGGCATGTCTTTGAGGTGTAGCTGAGGCTCCTAGTGTTGGGTTCATTTCGAGGGGAGGCACAAGCTGTGCAAAAGTATTCAGCACTCCATTAAAGGTAACTGGGGTTTTATTTTAGGGTGTGGTGGTCTGGCATCTCTGTCCCAGGAGCAGGACAGCCAGCAAGCACACGGCTGCTTTGGCAGACTTTTAAGTGGAAAGTAGGCAGTAGGGTATGGACACTAGGGCACAAGTGCATAGGGAGCTTTGTGGTCGGTATCAGGGCTTTTCTTTCTCACAGCAGCCAAGCAAAGATCACAGTGACCTTTGCCGGGACTGTAAGATGGTTGCCAAGGGTAAACACTTCTTGGGGTTTCCTGGTCCAAGGTGACTTTGGTTTAGCTAAGAGGAGACCTGCCCTAAACATGGGCTAGAAGTCCAAACTGAACAAAAGGAGACAAAAGAGAAAGCCAGTTGAGCTCGCTCTCTCTCTCCCCCTCTCTCTGTTCCTGACTACACATGCAACATGACCAGCTACTTCATACTGCTTCCATGACTTCCTTTGGTGGAGAAGCAAAGCATGGACTGTGCTCCTCCTAAACCAGGAGCCAAAAGAAACTCTTCATCCAGCAAGTTGCCTCTTGTAGGATATTTGGTCATAGCATGAGCAAAGCTAACTTAATGCAATTCAATTAATGGGCCACGGTGTTTAAGTTATTGGCAATTATTTAATTTTGTCTCATAACCTTTAGGGAAGTTGGGTTTATTTCAGACACAGCAGCTGGCCTGCTTGTGTTGGGATTAAGATAACCGCATCTAGAATGTTTCAAAAGGGCAGTTTTATTACACATACACACCAAGGAAGTGGCTTAAAATGGAAGGGAGAACTATAAATCAGGATTGGGGGTCTGGGAAAAAAGAGATTGTTCCTATTTGTAGTAGATATAGTAAAGAGTCTTAACATTAAGATAGCCTGAAATTCTTTTCTTTTCGTGATGCTTCTTTTTAATATTTTTATTTTATATTTTTATGTTATGTGCATGAGAGTATATTAGACAGTATGCATGGTGAGTGCACCTGTGGCCATGCAATTGCCTGTGGACACCAGAATAGGGCATCAGATCCGCTGGACCTAGAATTTTCAATGGTTGTTAACCACTATGTGGCGGGTTGCTGGGAGCCAAACCCAGGGTCTCTGCAAAAACAGCGCCATTGCTTACTTAACCCCTGTGCCAATCTCTCCAGTCCCAGCCTGAAATTCTTTAATTCTCTCTCATGGGCTATCCCCACTCAACCTATGGTGTTAGATTTCTCTTCCAGTCAGTGTTATACAAGGCTGCATGAGCTTTTGTCCAAGCCTTTTCTTTTATTCTTTTTTTCAAAATTAATTATTATTTGTATTTTTAAGGGATTCAACAATAAACAAACACAGTTGTTTTCAGTTAAGCATTGATGTTGCTCAGTTTTGCCATACAGTTAGGTAATTGGTGCATTTTTTGACATATCTATGTCCGAATCTCTTGAACAACCAAGGTTTTCCATAGTCAGTTTGGAGAAGCTTGATGCAAACAGGCATCCCCCCCCCCCTGCACTCTGCTCTTGCCCCCCCCTCCCCCGGTCTATTTTGGCTCCTCCTGTTTTGTGGCCAATTCTCCTTCTAGCTCTGAGCCTGTGTTCTGGGTCTGTTCTGAGACCTTCTTTGGATTCCAAGATGACCAACCATTTCCCATAATTCTTTTGATTTTACTTTTATTTATTTTTCAGTTTTTTCATTCTTTTCTTCCCACAGGTCCAGTGGACCCTACAATTATCCCAAAACCAAGACACCTAGTCACAGCTATGGGAAGTGAAAGGACCCTGAGAGTCCAACACTGTCTGGGACATAACGCCATGTGTTGGTACAGACAGAGTGCTAAGAAGTCCCCTGAGCCCATGTTTTCCTACAGCTATAAACAACTCATTGAATTTTATTTATATTTTAAAACAGGGTCTTAGGAAGCCCTTGCTGGCCTTGAACTCACTACGTAGCTGAAGACAGCCTTGAACTCGATCCTTGATCCTTGAACTCCACCTCCTGAGTGCTGAGGTTACAGGCATGTGCCACAGTTTATCTGGTGCTGGAGATCAAACCCAGGGCTTTGAGCATGATAAGCATTCTACCAGGTGAGCTACATCCAGCCCTCATTTCATACAGGTGAACAAAAATGTTTCATAACCCCTCAGTGCACATGGCCTCGGCCATCTTTATGAGAACAAGAGCAAACAAAACAGAGTCTACGCAGCGCTGGGACATTCAGAAAGCACGAGCGGGTCACACGTGTCGCCCACAGATGGTCGGCTAGATGCCATTGCTTTCCAACAAGCCTGGCCCTTTAAGAGTAGGCAGGAAGGACGTGTGTAGGACTCACAGGAGAACAGGCCTTCAGAAGACAATTCATAGACAGCAGCACAAAGACAGTCAGCTGCGGTTTGAGATGGCAGGCAATGATCTGATACAGGTTAAGTCATGCATTTCACTGTATATAAATTAAGTTATGATAGGAAGATAAACCCCAATTCTGGAGATAGTAAAACGTAAGAAAAACATGATTATGAGAATCAACAGGAAATGAATATAGGAAATGTGTTCTCAGAGGAAGGATTCAGATCAGGTGTGCAGTGTAGGACGTTCACTACACAACACATTAAAGATTTCATTCCTCAAGAAGGAGGGACCACAGGACAAGCTGAAAGAAGCTTTGAAGGAAATAGTCTTAAGATACTCAAAGGGGGCTGGACGTGGTGGCACACACCTTTAATCCTAGCACTTGGGAGGCAGAGGCAGGCAGATCTCTATGAGTTCAAGGCCAGCCTGGTCTATAGAGTGAGTTCCAGGACAGCTGGGGCTACAGGGAGACCCTGTCTCAAAAAGATCCCCCCCAATAATAAAATACTCAAAGGCAAGAAATTTTGAAATAAGGATAGGTAGATGGAAAAAAGAATTAAAATATGAGAAATAAGAGTATAATTGTTGACATTAGAAACAAATTAATCAGAAACTAGGTAAGACAGAAGACACAGGAATTATGGTTAGGGTTGGGGAGATGGCTCAGTGGGTAAGAGTGTAGGACCTGAGTTAGGATCCCCAGTACCCAGGTAAGAAGCCAGGCATGGCAGAATGTGCTGTAACCCCAGCACTGTGGGGGTGGACGATTGCTGGACTGGGCTGCCAACCTAGCTTCAGGTTCAATGAGAGGCCCTGCCTAAAAGAGTGAGGACCATGATGGAGCAAGACCCCCATCGTTCCCTCTGGCCTCTGCACATGGGAGAGCAAGTACACACACACCCTCTGAATTGTGTTCAACAGTAATACCACATGGAAGGCTGGGAAGAGGGGAAATTAAGGTGTGCCACACAGGAAGAGGACAAAGATTTTAAAAACGTGTACTTGAACATGTTATAGTGACTAGTATGGTTGTTCGCCCACCAAGCTTGCCTCCTTTTCTCGGCCTAGTTTCCTTTCAGGGTCTCCACACCTTCTCTGAGCACTAAAATGAAACTCTACTCTTGGATGTCCAGGTACATGAGCCAGTTCTGTAAACCTTTGGTGATTAAGCTAGATTGGACATATTCTGAGTGTACCATAACTGACACAAATATGCACAGTAAAAGCCCAAGAGAATTTTTGACCCCCAGTGTACCTGATCCAATCAAGAATCACCAGTGGATGTTAGGGTTATTCAGAACCAGATACTCCAACATTTTCTGTTCTCTACAGATCACAGAGAGCCTAGTCACTAAGGACAAAATGTCTATTTCTATTGAAGAAGTCGGATCACTGCCTCTGTCAAATGCCCAAATCCAGCATGGCTTGAAATTCTAGGCTCCAGCACGCAGACGGTAAGCACACACCATCACCATGTGGGTTTTCCGGCTCTGACTCTCTAACTTTAACATATTTATAATGACACAAACCCAGAAATAACCCTGAGATATATTCTACAAGAAAATTGGCCCGAAAATTCTGTGTCATAAAACACAAAGGAAGGGGGAGATCATTTTGGTTGAGAAGAAGGTAAAAAAAAAATCCCAGAAGTTTTAGTTCAGCAGTAGACTGACTGCCTAGCATGCAGGAGACCCTGAGCTCAAATTCACAGTGCCAGAAAAATGAAAGGATAAAGGACCATCCACCAAATGCAGTACGGGAGCTTTGACTGTATCCTGGATCTGAAGAAGCGGTTTAAATGTTTTTAAGTAAATTTTTGGAGATGAGAATCTGGACATATATAGAATGAGCACTGCAGATAGCACTGGGTACCATATAGAATATGCATATAGAATGAGCACTGCAGACAGCACTTGGTACCATATAGAATATGCATATAGAATGAGCACTGCAGACAGCACTGGGTACCATATAGAATACAAATATAGAATGAGCACTGCAGACAGCACTGAATATCATATTCACTAACTTTTCTCTTTTTCTTTTCTTCAGCATGACATCATTGCAGTTATTTGGGACAATGCTCTCTCTACATGTGAAATAATCAGTGTGAGGTGCCCATGTCAGTAACTCACTGGGGGCAAAAATGGAAATATATTGATAATATATCAAGAGTATATTTTCCCAAAGAGAATAAATGAGGCAATGTTTTAACAATTGATAAATTAGATAAAGCATATTTCAATAATCATTAAGCCATTCTTTCCAGATTTTAGTTGCTTTGAATGTTTCAAAATTCACTAATGAGAAGGAAAATGAAAAGGTGCTTAGGACTAGAAAACAATAAAAATATTTAATGGAAATAGAAATTAGCTAATATATGTTGAATGCACTTTATGTCACAGTCTTTGTTCCAAGCCATTCACTGAGTGAATCCTTGCATTCAATAATGGAGATCCTACTATTATCGCTGTTATTATTCCATTTTACCACTGAGGGAACTGAGGCACAGTTGTGAGATGATCGTCCCAGGTCCTGCTGCTATGTAGGATCTGAACCCAGGCCAGATGCTGTCAGTGTTAACCATCATGCCCTCTCAAAGGAAGAGGAGTTACAGGAGCAGAGAGCGGTGGAGAAATGAAGGAAAGAAAACAGATCATGAGCACAGAAACAGGAAAAAAGCAGCAGCTGGGGTGACGACATGCGTCCAGAATCCCAGCTCTCGGGAGGCACAGCCAAGAGAGCTGTGAGTTCTAAGCCAGCCCAGCTATATAGCCAAATCCTGTTTTTATTTTTTATTTTATTTATTTTTATTATATGTGTGAAGGGAAAGGGTATGAGCATGTAAGTGTAGTGCCCACAGAGACCACAAGAGGGCGCTGGATCCCCTGGAGCTGGAGTTACAGGTGGTTGTGAGCCACCAGTTACAGGTACTGAGAATCTCTAACTTGGGTCCTCTCCAAGAGCAGTATGCTCTCTTAACAGCTGAGCCATCTCTCCAGCCCCAAAAGGAGCAGAAGCAAACTGAAACCAGAAAAAATAAAAATGACAAAATAAAGTCCCAACAAAGCAGTCTTATTTTATTTTAATTGCAATAAATGCAGACAGATTCAAAGCATTGATTTAAAACAATTTTTAGAATGAATAATGCAATATGCTGTCCACAGAAGAAACACCTAAAATAAGAGCACAGAAAGTAGGATATGAAAAGCTCAGTACACAGGACACATTATGCTTTCCTGCACTACTGACGGGACACTGTCTGAAGACAATCAGTAAGAAAGAGAAGAGGTTTAGCCAGGTGTGGTGGCCCACGCCTTTAATCCCAGCACTTCTGAGGCAGAGGCAGGCGGATCTCTGTGAGTTCAAGGCTAGCCTGGTCTACATAGGGAGTTCCAGGACAGTTGGGGCTGTAGGGAGACCCTGTCTCAAAAAGATGAAAGAAAGAAAGAAGAAAGAAAGAAAGAAAGAAAGAAAGAAAGAAAGAAAGAAAGAAAGAAAAAGAAAAAAAGGAAGGAAGGAAGGAAGGAAAGAAGGGGAAGGGAAGGAAAAGGAAAGGAAAGGAAAGGAAAGGAGAAAGGAAAGGAAAGGAAAGGAAAGGAAAGGAAAGGAAAGGAAAGGAAAGGAAAGGAAAGGAAAGGAAAGGAAAGGAAAGGAAAGGAAAGGAAAGGAAAGGAAAGGAAAGGAAAGGAAAGGAAAGGAAAGGAAAGGAAAGGAAAGGAAAGGAAAGGAAAGGAAAGGAAAGGAAAGGAAAGGAAAGGAAAGGAAAGGAAAGGAAAGGAAAGGAAAGGAAAGGAAAGGAAAGGAAAGGAAAGGAAAGGAAAGGAAAGGAAAGGAAAGGAAAGGAAAGGGGAAAGGAAAGGAAAGGGGTTCCACTTCAATGAGTCAGCCAGCCAAAGCCCTGAGATTTCGACTAAATCAGATCCACAGATGCTCCGCACAGAGCAGGCACTGCAAAACAGAACTGTTGGGCTATGCCCGAGAGACACACTCCAACAGTGTGAAGACACACTCCCCAGTGAAGTGGGGGTCGGAATGGACTGTGGTTGCGAGCAGCATTTATGGGAGTGATCAGAAACAATTCCTTGGGTAAATCCAATGCACTGAAGACATCTACCCACGAGGAAGGGATGGCCCATTAAACCACACAGCAGACCAGGGGACTGCTACCTCTGAGTCTTATCCCTAGACCCAAATCATCAGCTGACCCCAGAATCCTAATTTCACTGGTCTGAGGAGGTAGCCAAGACATCTGTGTTATACAAGTAAAGCTACACCCAGAGGAGGAACAAGAGGAAAAGAAAGAGGGGAAAAGGAAGCCGATCTAGCCGGGGTCCTGGTTACCAAGGAAGCGTGCACAGAACAGTGGTATCTTCCACATAGCAAAATCCTGTCTAAAACAAAGAAAGGGAAGGGGGAAGGAAAGAGTAGGTGAAGAAAGGACAGAAAAAGAAAAGGAAAGGGAGGGGGGGACACAGACAACTGACGCAATAAGCAAATTTTTCATTATGTTTGTCTCAAAAAGACCAAAAGTAAAATAAAACAAAAAAATAAAAATAATGCTTTTAGCCAGGCGTGGTGGTGCATGCCTTTAATCCTAGCACTTGGGAGGCAGAGGCAGGCAGATCTTTGTGAGTTCAAAGCCAGCCTGGTCTACAGAGTGAGTTCCAGGACAGCTGGGTCTACAGGGAGATCCTGTCTCAAAAAGACCAAAATAATAATAATAATGCTTTTGTCATGAATTTTTAAATGCTAGGGAAATCTAAGTTGTAAATTCTCAAGCGGTTGGTTTTTAGTTGTGTACAAGCACCCTGTGAACATATAGAAGGACACTGAGTATGTGAACAATGGAAAACTCATCAAACACATAAACCTACAGCAAAGTCTCCGCAGACATAATGGGTCTGCCAATCTGGCACAATTAAATTGTTTGCACCGGAGCCCAAACAGTGCATTTTGTGTTTCTATAGTAATTTTCAATGAGCCTCTCCTCTACCACCAAAACCAAGAGGAGGGGAGGGTGAGGCAGATGCAGAAACCAAGCATTTGCACAAGTCGGGTTTACCCTCCTTAGCTTATTTGTTGTGATGATTCTTCATTGTCAATGTGACTTGTTTTAAAATCATGTAGGAGACTGAGGCACACCACTAGGCATGTCTTTGAGGTGTAGCTGAGGCTCCTAGTGTTGGGTTCATTTCGAGGGGAGGCACAAGCTGTGCAAAAGTATTCAGCACTCCATTAAAGGTAACTGGGGTTTTATTTTAGGGTGTGGTGGTCTGGCATCTCTGTCCCAGGAGCAGGACAGCCAGCAAGCACACGGCTGCTTTGGCAGACTTTTAAGGGGAAGGTAGCCAATAGGGTGTGGACAATGAGGCACAAGTGCATAGGGAGCTTTGTGGTCGGTATCAGGGCTTTTCTTTCTCACAGCAGCCAAGCAAAGATCACAGTGACCTTTGCCGGGACTGTAAGATGGTTGCCAAGGGTAAACACTTCTTGGGGTTTCCTGGTCCAAGGTGACTTTGGTTTAGCTAAGAGGAGACCTGCCCTAAACATGGGCTAGAAGTCCAAACTGAACAAAAGGAGACAAAAGAGAAAGCCAGTTGAGCTCGCTCTCTCTCTCTCCCCTCTCTCTGTCTCCTGACTACACATGCAACATGACCAGCTACTTCATACTGCTTCCATGACTTCCTTTGGTGGAGAAGCAAAGCATGGACTGTGTCCTCTCAAACCAGGAGCCAAAAGAAACTCTTCATCCAGCAAGTTGCCTCTTGTAGGATATTTGGTCATAGCAATGAGCAAAGTAACTAATGCATTCAATTAAGGGCACGGTGTTTAGTTATTGGCAAATATTAATTTGTCTCATAACTATTAGGAAGTTGGGTTTATTTCACACATGGCGGCTGGCCTGCCTGTGTTGGGATTAGGATAACCAGCATTAGAATGTTCAAAAGTGGCAGTTTTTATACCAAGCACACAAGGAAGTGGGCTTAAAATGAAGGGAGAACCATAAACCAGGATGGGGGGTCTGGGAAAAAAGAGATTGTTCCTATTTGTAGTAGATTATAGTAAAGAGTTTACATTTAAGATAGGCCTGAAATTCTTTTCTTTTCGTGATGCTTCTTTTTAATATTTTTATTTATTATTTTTATGTTATGTGCATGAGTATATTGACAGTATGCATGTGAGTGCACCTGTGCCATGCAATGCCTGTGGACACCAGGAGAGGGCATCAGATCCGCTGGACCTAGAATTTTCAATGGTTGTTAACCACTATGCGGGTGCTGGGATTCCAACCCAGGTTCTCTGCAAAAGCAGCCATTGCTCTTAACCCCTGAGCCATCTCTCCAGTCCCAGGCCTGAAATTCTTTAATTCTCTCTCATGGGCTATCCCCACTCAACCTATGGTGTTAGATTTCTCTTCCAGTCAGTGTTATACAAGGCTGCATGAGCTTTTGTCCAAGCCTTTTCTTTTTTTTTTCTTTTTTTAAAATTATTATTATTTGTTTATTTTTAAGGGATTCAACAATATAACAACACAGTTGTTTTCAGATAGCATTGATGTTGCTCAGTTTGCCATACAGTTAGGTAATTGGTGCATTTTGAAAGTATCTATGTCCAAATTTTGAACAACCCAAGGTTCCCATAGTCCAGTTGGAGAAGCTTGTATGCACAGGCATGTTGATCAATTAGGAGTCCAGACTATATTCCTGTAGTCTCATGATTCACCCCTATCTCTCTGCAGCCATTACATTCTACCATGCCTCCTCTTCTGTAATTTGTTCCCTGGGCTTTGGGAAAGGGCCACAAGTGGGTGAGAAGAAAACAGTCTACTTTCTTTGGAGATGTCATTTTGGACTCTAGTCTGTTCAGGTTGTTTCCCTTCATGGGTTGACAGCTTTTCCAGTGATACCTTTTTAGTCATACTCACAAAGCACAAGCAATTGGATTTACAGGCATTTAAGCAGTACTAATTATTATGTCAAGCTAAGCTGTGAGCATAGATTGTCCAAGCCTTTTCTAAAATATTATACAGTAATTGAAGTATCAGGCTGGTATAACTTAGCCTTTCTGGATACTTAATGACCAAACTTAATACCCATACCAATTTGGCCGAGGGACTTAAGGGATAACATTGTTCCTTACTCTCAGAGGTTGACCAAGTCTTAGGAGACTATGCATGGGGGCATCTCTTGAAATGTCCTGCAAATGTGAGTCACCAGTCTTCCTGTGCAGGGAGGTCTTGGAGATCCACTAATGGGACTTCAGCCAGTGTCCAGTCTATAAAGAGGAAAGTCTGTTCATGCTTCAAAAAGGGAAGCCTGGTCCAGCAAGACCTGACTTTGCTCTCCTGTTGATGGAACTGGTAAGTGAAAAGCCAAAAGGAGAGAGGGGCTCCCTCCCCCTAAAACCCAAGTGCCCCCCCCAAGGAGCAGATCCTCAACTAACTTTGAGAAAACAAAAACTTTGATTAATCTGGGCTGTGTGGCCTTAAACATCCAAAAGGAAAGCATTACCAGAAACAATCAGTAAGGCCTAAGAAATTGTACCTCAGGTATAAAATGTCAGATCTCAGTAAAAAGACAAAGGAGCTAGTTTCTTGAGTTTCTTAGCAGCCTGGTCTCTGCCAAAGGCTGGGGAGAACAAAACTGTGTCTTCCCCCAGCCTCAGAGTGGGAATCCTGGACAGCATAACCCCCATGGCTGTATCCCCTAATTGGACCCCCTAAGTAACCTTAGGCCTCATCCCTCATCCTAGTAATAGCTCGCTGCCTTATCTGGTGCTTTCAAGACCCTACCCAACAACTGACCTGTACCAGTTTTAATCAATTTTTGCTTGCTCTCCCTTCAGACAAATATGGACTCATTCCTGCTGACAATGGTGATGCCCAGGTGTAAAGCATCTCACCCTCTTGTGTCATTAACCCCCCTCTTCATCGTCCCACATCAGCTCAAAGCAGCTGGAATGAAAAACATCACCCCCTATCCCTATGACACAAAGGGGTGGAATGTAAAGTCGTAAACCCACCTAGGTTGGGGATTTTCCAGGAAGCCAACTGAGGTAGAAGTTCCAAGAAAGTTGCTTCAATCAGGCTCTACTGATACCAGTCACAAGCCTCAGTTTACCCCGAGATGCTTTTACTGATCCCAGCCACAGATCCATCTACGCCCATTCCCCTACTTTCCTACATCCATGTCATTGTAAGCCCACTTCCTTATGTGCTTGGGTATAAAAACTGCCACTTTGGGACCTTCTGCCTGCTGCTCATCCTAATCCTGACAGGATCTCCATGTAGCCCCAGCTGGCCTGGAACTATAGACCAAGCTGCCCTGAATCACACAGAGATTAGCCTGTCTCTGCCTCCCAAGTGCTTGGGATTAAAGTTGGCCCAGCATGCAAAGAACGATTTTAAGAAGCTTACAGAGGAATTCAGACATGGAGGAACAAGGAAAGCACAGGCCCGGAACAAAGCTCAGAGGGACAGGACCAGGCCAAGCCAAACAAAATGGAATCCCTTGGGCTAAATGATATATCATCAAACTGAAACTTTCAGGAAGTCAGAGATTCCAGCCCACTGGCATCAGTCTAACAAGGAAGTCTCTAAGCTTTAATCTGTTTGAAAAAGTCCCCAACAGAACCTGATGTCACCCAGGGCTGGCTTTTTTCCCATTGCAGGGTTTCCTTGTCCCTGCCTTACAAAGCCCACTCTTGTGCCATGGCCCCCGTTTTCATCCCACACATTAACCACAGTCAAAGCCCAGATAGCTGAGGGTTTGTCATGTGACTTAGTAAAGCCCGCTGTGCCACGCCTACATAAAAGGCCTCCGAAACCAAACTGCACAGTCTCCTGGGCAACTGCCCAAAGAGCCACACAGACAGCAGGGTCCTCACCTGAGACATCAGTGTGTCACAAGCTGAAGCTAAGCCAGTTCCAAATGAAATCCCAGTGACATTCACCACCTGCAAGACACAATAGGCCAGGTGCAGTGAACGATCACACGGAGCTGCCTCCATGCCAGGGAGGCTAAGCAATTCATATTCAGAAAGCCGGGTGTGGTGGCACACGTCTTTAATCCTAGCACTCGAGAGGCAGAAGCAGGCAGATCTTTATGAGTTCAAGGCCAGCCTGGTCTGCAGAGTGAGTTCCCGGACAGCCAGGGTTATAGGGAGACCCTGTCTGGAAAAGACCAAAAACAAACAAAAAACCAGAATTCACATCTCCTGAAGATACCAGTCCTGAGTCTGATGTGGGATGGTTGTCTACATGGGTTCCTGTCAATTACTGAACAAAATGTACCTTCGGCCAAAGGACCATGGTGATGTCACCCTAGGTCAACCAAGAAAGCTTAAAGCCTAGTCTCTCTCTCTCTCTCTCTCTCTCTCTCTCTCTCTCTCTCTCTCTCTCTCTTTCTTCGAGGCAGGGTCCCACTATGGCTGGCCTGGAACTCACTCTCAGCACTCTGTGCTGCCTCCTGATCTGCTACCATTCCTGGCAAGCCGAGCTTTTCTTAAATAAATAAATAAATAAATAAATAAATAAATAAATAGTAACTGACAAAATGAAAAAAAATTATTTTATTATTTTTATGCCTGCATTTAAGTACACCCATGTCATGTAATATCCACAGAGGTCAGAATTGGGCGGGCATCGGATCCCTTGGAACTGGAGTAACAGATGGTTGTTAGATGCCCTGTAGGTGCTTGGAATTGAACCCCAGTCCTCTGCAAGAGCAGCCAGGGCTCTTAATCGCTGACCCATCTCACTAGCCCCAGTCTAGCTTTTTCTTAACATAGCTACAGCTTCTGCATCTGAGCGTTAAAGCCAGGCACTGTAGCATGTCCTATGGCCTCGGCTGCTCCAAACACTGAGGCAGAAGAACGGCTTGAATTGAAGGGCACTTTGATAACATAGCTAGACCTCACCTAAATTAAATTAAAAATAAAAAGTTTTGACCACTGTGTAAAGGCCATGCACCTCAACTGACAGAGGATATGCATTCAAGAATAACAGGGCTGTGGTGCAGCTTGGCAGCTCTAAGTTGTCTCCCTGGAGTGCACATGCATACACACACACACACACACACACACACACACACATACACACACACAAATACACAGCAAGAAAAATAATTAAAAAATAACATCCAGGCTAGGCATATGATTCAGTGAGTCAGAGTGCTCTGGATCCAAGGAGCCCATGTAAGATGCCACGTGTAGGCTGCATACATGTTGCAGGGCCAGGCGGGGAGGGGAATGTCCTGTATGTTCGTGTAAGTAACTCCTCACCCAATCACTCTGTAAGCAAATCCATTAAACTCGCTAGAATCTTTGGGACCTCAGGATGGGGAGGCAGGACACCATGTGTGCGCCTACCTCCTCGAAGGAACTTTAGCAATAGAAGGGAAGAAAAGATTGTAAGAGCCAGAAGTGGCAGATGACCACAAGGTCACAGTTCTCAAATAGCTGGACCGTGCACTCAGATGAACTCACAGCCATGATGACAGCATGCACACGTCACATGCAAGCTCAAACCAGACAAGATCCCAGCATAAACGTAGATAGACCCATACTATTTGGGGACATAAATTAGACTCTAGAGGCATATATATGCATATATATATATATATATGTGTGTGTGTGTGTATATAATAGTATATATATGTATATATGTATATATATGTGTGTGTATATGATAGCATATATATGTATATATATATGTGTGTATGATAGCGTATATATGTATATATGTATATGTGTGTATAATAGCATATATATATGTATATATATGTATATACATGTGTGTATATAATAGCATATATATATGTATACACACACTCTACACAGAGAGACACAGACACACACCACACACAGAGACACACAGACACACCACACACACACAGACACACCACACACACAAAGACACACACCACACACACAGACACACACCACACACACCACACACACACAGACACACACCACACACATCACACACACTACACACAGAGACACACCACACAGAGACACATGCCACACACACCGACACACCACACACACACAGACACACACCACACACACCACGCACATCACACACACTACACACAGACACACAGACACAAACCACACAGAGAGACATATACCACACACAGACACACAGACACACACCACACACACAAAGGCACACAGACACACCACACACCACAGACACACAGAAACACACTGCACACACCACACAGTATACACACAGACACACAGACACACACCACACAGACACACACCACACACAGACACACACCACACACATCACACACACAGATACATACCACACACACAGAGACACACACAGACACACCATGCACCAAACACAGACACACCACACACACAGATACACACCATACACACAGAGAGATGACACACCACACACACACAGACACACACCACATACACCACGCACACCACACACACTACACACAGACACACAGACACAAACCACACACAGAGACACATACCACATACACAGACACACACCACACACACAGAGACACACAGACACACACCACACACACAGACACACAGACACACACCACACACACAGACACACACCACACACACCACACACACAGACACACCACATACACAAACACACACCACACACACAGACACACACCACACACACAGACACACAGACACACCACCCACCATACACACACAGACACACAGACACACCACACAGAGAGAGAGACACACTCCACACACACAGATACACACCACACACACAGAGATGACACACCACACACACACAGACACACACCACACACACACACTACACACACAGACACACAGACACACACCACACACACACAGACACACAGACACACACCACACACACAGACACACAGACACACACCACACACACAGACACACCACATACACAGACGCACAAACACACCATACACACCACACACAGACACACAGATACACACCACATACACAGACACACAGACATACCACACACACAGACACACAGACACAACACACACAAAGACACACCACACACACAGACACGCAACACACACAGACAAAGACACACAGACACACCACACACACAGACACACAGCACACACAGCACACACACAGACACACACTACACACCACACACACATACAGACACACAGGTACACACCACACACACAGACACACACCACACACACACAGACACACAGACACATCACACACAGACACACAGACATACCACACACACCACACACACCATACACACCACACAGCACACATACTACACACACTACACACACACACCATATACACCACACACACACCACATACTGCAGACACACCACGCACACACAGAAACACCACATGCACATAGACACACACACACCACACACACAAACAGAAATACCACACACACATAGACACACACACACCACACATACACACACGCACAAACACCACACACAATCTTGATTTTATTTTCTCCCCAAAGATATATCTTAAAATAACTTGCAATCTTTTTTCTTTTTAAAAAAAATTTATTTTTGTATGTTTATGAATGTACTGTCTGCATGTAGGTTTGTGCACCTGTGTCGTGCAATGCTGTAGAGGTCAGAAAAGGGTCTCAGATTCCCCTGGAACTGGAGTTCTCCTGGAATTGGAGTTGCAGATGGTTCTTAGCCGCCATGTGGGTGCTGGGGATCGAACCCGGGTCCTCTGCAAGAGCAATCAGTGCTCTTAACCGCTAGGCCATCTCTCCAGCCCCAATAATTTGAAATATTTTTGACTCCTTCTTATCGCTTTATGTGTCTGAGAGCACATATGTGAGTGCACTGCCTGCACATATGTGAGTGCACTGCCTGCATATATGTAACTGAGTGCCCTGCCTGCACATATGTGAGTGCACTGCCTGCATATATGTGAATGCACTGCTTGCACATATGTAAGTGAGTGCCCTGCCTGCATATATGTAAATGAGTGCCCTGCCTGCACATATGTGAGTGCACTGCCTGCACATATGTAAGTGAGTGCCCTGCCTGCACATATGTGAGTGCCCTGCCTGCACATTGTAAGTGAGTGCCCTGCCTGCACATATGTGAGTGCCCTGCCTGCACATATGTGAGTGCCCTGCCTGCACATATGTGAGTGCCCTGCCTGCACATTGTAAGCGAGTGTCCTGCCTGCACATATGTGAGTGACCTGCCTGCACATTGTAAGTGAGTGCACTGCCCTCACATATGTGAGTGCACTGCCTGCACATATGTGAGTGCCCTGCCTGCATATATGTGAGTGCCCTGCCTGCACATATGTGAGTGCCCTGCCTGCACATATGTGAGTGCCCTGCCTGCACATATGTGAGTGCCCTGCCTGCACATTGTAAGCGAGTGTCCTGCCTGCACATATGTGAGTGACCTGCCTGCACATTGTAAGTGAGTGCACTGCCCTCACATATGTGAGTGCACTGCCTGCACATATGTGAGTGCCCTGCCTGCATATATGTGAGTGCACTGCCTGCACATATGTGAGTGCCCTGCCTGCACATATGTGAGTGCACTGCCTGCACATATGTGAGTGCACTGCCTGCATATATGTAAGTGATTGAACTGCCTGCATATATGTGAGTGCCTTGCCTGCATATATGTGAGTGCACTGCCTGCATATATGTAAGTGAGTGCCCTGCCTGCACATATGTGAGTGCACTGCCTGCATACATGTAAGTGCACCCAGGCCATGCAGTCCCCACAGAGGTCAGAAGAGGGCATTGGATCCCCTGGAACCGAAGTTATGGACCTTTGTTAGCCACCATGTGGGTGTTGGGATTTGAATCTAAGTCCTCTGCAAGAGCAGCCAGTGCTCTTAACCGCTGAGACTAGGTGAACCAAAAAAGCTAAAAATAATTTTAATGAAACAAAAGAGCCAAGACCACCTGACTATATGCAGACACAGTCATAAGGCAGGAATCCTCTCCAAGTTACAGGATGGAAGAGCCAAACCAGGTGGGGCTGAAGGACTGAAGAAAAGGACTAAGCAGGTGGTGTCAGGGAAGCCTGGGTAGGACACCAGAACCCTGTGTCTCTGAAACATTGACTTGGGCCGATCTGTGCCAAGAACCCAGCTCCACCAGAGCCAAGATGGTCCTCCAGAGAGGACCACTAAGACAGGAAACATGGGCATAAAGTGACAAGAGCCAAGACCTCAGTCACAGGCCCAGACACCGGCTGTATCGCTCTGGCTTTAGGAGGGGATGAGGGAGTCCCAGACTCAGGAAGGAAGGCAGAACAGATGTGAGGTGACAACCAGAAGAAAGGAAGGCAGTCTAAGGAACAAGGGCTTGCTGACTGGCAGAGGTCAGCTAGGATTAGGGATATGGCTCAGGGTAAAGTTCAAGGCCCTGGGTTTAATCCTCACCACCACAAAGACAGAAAATAAACTAAAACAAAACTAGGCATGTGCCTAGGGAGGACAGGCAGTAACTGCAAGCTCTGCGTGGCTTCACCTGTGGTCTCCAGCTGGTCTGCCTTGCAAACTACTGCCAGAGCCAGAAGCCCAGGGATAGAAATACTGACTTGAGACACCAATTAGACAGAAGGCAGAGGGCTAGGGGTACAGCTCAGTGCTAGAGAACTTGCCTGGCCTGGGTTCAAACTCACCCCCCACCACACACGCACTATGGCAATAATTAATAATTTATTTTTAATATTTTATTATTTTTATTTTATGTGCATGCGTGTACGTAGGTGCACCCATGTCATGCAATGCCCACGGAAATCAGAAGAGGATATCAGATCCCCTGGAACTGGAGTTGAGGATGGTTGTTAGTCACCATGTGGGTGCTGGGACTAAAACCCTGGTCCTCTTAAAGAAGAGTCAGTACCACTGAGTTATCTCTCCAACCCCATAATTAATAATTTAAATAACATAGAAAGGGGGAGGGGAGAAAGTAAAACTATCAGGGGCCACAAGAGAGCTGAGGGTGGGCTCAAATCCTGCAGGTGGTTCCCCCGGAAGCAGCCCTCAGTGTGGCCAGGTAAGCCTGAGTCCTCTGGCCAGAGCAGAGGGACAGGTTCCTGGCAGCCACCGCCAGTCAGTCTAAAGAACTGTGGGAAAGAGAAAAGAAGACTTCAGCGTGAGAAAAGGACCAGAGGCTGGGGGCAGAGTCTAGTAAAGAGAAGACGTGGAGGGACGCATGAAGGAGCTGGGGGCAGAGTCTAGTAAGAGAAGACGTGGAGGGAAACATGAAGGTGCAGAATGTCTTCAGAGAAGACATCTGATGCATTTGTCACAAGGGGTGGGAATGGGTGAAGGGGAGGGGCTTGTGTGGGGCTCTGGGACGAGTTTAGCCATCTAGTAATTTTCCACTAGCAGCTTCCCAGCACTGAAATAGTCACGAGGAGGTTGCAGTCCATTGTGTAAATTATCACAGGAGGTGTTGCAAATGTTCACCTTAAGTAAAGATCTGTATCTGCACATTCTTTCCAATATGTAAGCACTGAGGTGCCTGTGGTTTAGCAATGCTTCCACGTTCCTTGCTCTTTATATTCTACTTGTGTTCCTACAATAAACGAGACTTGATCAGAACCTGTCTTGTCTCCATTCCTTGCGTCTTTTGTCCCTTCCCCTCACTCCTTCTCTTCCAGGACCCCGTTGACTGACCCGTGGGATGGGCCACGTGGCACCCGATGTGGACTCAAAGCACAGAGGACCCTGTGAAGGGGACGCAGCAAGAGGGCCCGGAGAAAAAAGAGAAATTCAGTGTGCATCTCGGGAACTTGCCGCTGCATAAACTGAGATAAGTGCTGTGATAAGATGGGGCAGGAATTAAGTCAGCATCAGTTGTATGTTGAACAACTAAAGCAGACCCTCAAGGCACGAGGAGTAAAGGTTAAGATCCAGCATCTCCTTAATTTTTTTTTTTTACTTCATTAAAGAGATTTGTCCTTGGTTCCCTCAAGAAGGGACTATAGATGTTAAAATATGGAAATGAGTGGGAGACGCTTTTCAAGACTATTATCAAAATTTTGGGCCTAGTAAGATTCCTGTAACTGCCTTTTCTTACTGGAACCTGATAAATGAGGTATTGGATTCCCATTCCACTGCAGTTGTGGCTGCTGTAGAGGAGGGACATAAACTCTTAACAGAGACTAAACAGCCTAATTATCCTGAATCTAAAGAACAATCACCTGAAGCCAGTAATCTATCTAATATCCATTATGAAAATGAATCTGTCTCCTCACTGCAGCCAAGTCCTGCTCCTTCAGAGAAAAGCCAAAATTGTCCCTGCCTATTAAAAAGCCTCCCAAGATATATCCCAGTTTAAAATTATTGACTAAATGTGGGAGACAAAGAGTGCCTGAAGTGACAGGCTGAAGAGAAAAGGTGCTTGGTCTTCAGCCATGGCACTTGGTCTCTGGCCAAAAGGAACTGGCTGAAGAACACAGTGCTCATGCTTCAGTAACTTTTAAGATGATATGTTATGTTACCTTGTCAACTTCATGAACATAGAATTTTACATAAGAAATTGTATCTATGAACACAAAGCTTCTTACATAAGGAATTGTATCTATAGACATGAAGCTGCTGATTGGCTCATTACTGGTATAAATATTCTTGGTTTCTAGGCTGTTGTAGTAATAGTTGGTAGTAATAGTTGGTAGTAATAGGTAGTAATAGTTGTTAGTAATATTTAGTAGCATTAGTTAGTAGCATTAGTGGTCAGTAGCATTAGTAGCATTAGTGGTTAGTAGCATTAGTAATTGCATGCAATTGTAAATAACATTAAGAATTGTAAAAGTTGGGCTGGAGAGATGGCCTAGCAGTTAAGAGCGCCGACTGCTCTTGCAGAGGACCCGGGTTCGATCCCCAGCACCCACATGGCGGCCGAGAACCGTCTGAAACTCCAATTCCAGGAGAACTCCAGTTCTGGGGAAATCTGACACCCTCCTGACCTCCGCGGCATTGCACGACACGGGTGCACAGACTTGCATGCAGACAGTACATTCATACACATACAGAAATAAAACAAAACAAAACAAAACAAAAAAGAATTGTAAAAGTTAAGAAGTGAATGGTGCCATTAAAGAAACTACAAAGAATAAGTTAGATGAGTGATTCATTCCCAGTCCGCCTCCGATGATTCGAACTGCTGGACAGTACAACTGGTGGCCCACCTATGGAGAAGGTGCAGGAAACTTGCTGCAGCACTAGAAATCATCGGCATGGGGGAGCAACTGAGGAACCCTGCAGGTAAAAAAGCTCTGGGCCCAGAGTGTTAAGGGAGTAGGGAAATAAGATATAAAAAATAGAAGCTAGAAGTAGAAAAATAAAAAATAAAATAAAGAAAATAGAAAAAGGGAGCCAGAAAATAAATAAAATAGGCTCAGAAATATCAAGAAATCAGATAACTAGAATCATCAAAGATTTGTTAAAGTCCAATGGGACTGCTATAAAAGATAGTACAGCAAAAACTTATGTAGAAACCATGTTAAAGGTGAGTCCATGGTTTCTGGAAGAGGGTTTTTGCTACACCCACTCCCGTGTCTGCTACACCCACTCCAGTGTCGCCTGTGTAAGCAACATGAGAAATCATATTCAAGGCAGGCGGGGGAGCAATGTCCTATGGGGCTCGACCCCCTGGAGGTCCCTGGCAGAACACTCGGCTAAGATCACCCCCGAGATTGAGATGCTCTCCTAGGATGTTACGTTTTTCTGGTGTTGGACTTGACATGGTGCTGTGGAGCACAGAAAGATCTTTCTTTGAGGCTAGCTTATAGATAAAAAATAAAAGTTACTTAGATGTGCCAGGAGATGGCAGTCACAGCCAAATGCCTCTCCTGGGCGCTGGGCTTTTCCTGGAGCAGACTTTCTGTAAATCCTAAGTAAAAAATAAAAGGACCTTTCCCCTAACAAGGACTAATAAAAAACAACATACAAGCTGTTAACATAGATTAGAGAAATTATATAGGATAAAGGATTGTTTAAGGTCTAAAAACAAGATAATTATATAGAAGCGATGTTTTTCTTGTCTTACATGACTGTCCCTGGATAAAACAAGTTCCAGTGGTAGCCGTGTGTGACAGAAAACGTCACCTTACTATAGGTAAAACACAAAGTCCCCTTAAGAAATAAGATAAAGAGAGTCTTGTGATCCTGCTTTCCTTTTCCCGACAGAAAGATGAATGTCTGGTTCTGGCACTCCCAATGGAGGTAGTCAGAGAACAGGCTTTCTTACATTCATCAATTATGCAGCAAAAACAAAACCATTAACCAAAGCAAGCAATGGAACGACTTCTAGCCTCAGACAAAGATTGAAATCTCAGCTTCAATTTAATTAATACTTTAAGATAGAAAAATAATCAGTAGTTTAAGATATTTACTTTAGTAATGATAGATCTTTATAAAAACTATAAATTCTAGTTTTACTTTAAAAGGGTATTTTTATCTTAGGTTTAGGAATAAGGATTTAAGGGCATTATTCATTGTTAAAGGAACTTATACTGTGACTTGTTAATCATAACTTGGTATGCTGTGACTCCTCAACTGTAACTTGCAATCATGAGTTAGAATGTAGCATTCAATTAATCATGTTAAGAAAGTTGCTAATCTCATTGATGTTCTCTTTTAAATGTTAGTTTTTTGGTAAAGGTTATCTTAAGATTTTTTGACACTTAATTCTAAAAGTTCATTTCCTATAGTTTGTGGTCTCTTTGTTCACCACTTGTTTCCTGCTCTGTATGTCGTCAATCATGAGTTCTGATTAATGTATGAGTTTTAACCTATTAGTAACCTATGTAATCATGAAGTCTTGCCAATTCCTTTGTTCTGCCTCCCCCTAAAACTACTATATAATCACTGTCCTAAACTCAATAAAGCGCTACAGATTCAGGAAAACTTCTCTTAGTTTTTCTTCTGTGAGCCGTTCACCGACCCTGTGTTCCAAGAGGATTCTGGGTACCCACGACCCCCGGAGGGCCAGTCGGTAGCAGGTTTTTTAAATGTTTCTCATTGGTAACAATATAAAAAAGACTTAGAAAGGCAAGAAGATTTAGAGCCACTTCCTAAGGGAACATTTCCAATGTGGCTGTTACTTAGAGAATGCCTTGGCTCCTCCAAGCCTATGGTTAAGGCTCAAATCTCCCGTGGGAAGGAAACGTTGGAGGAAATTAGAGAGCGGGAATCTCAAAGAAATGGAGAGGAATCAGAGGGGGAAGAGTTAAGTGGAGATGAGTTAGAACAAGATTTGGAAAAGGATCCACTTCCAATGAAGCCTCCGCCTCCACCCCCCATGGGAAAAGTTAAAACGAGACAGAGGGAGGTCATGGAGAGAGATTAAACAAGACAAAGGGAGGCCGTTACCTTCCTTCTGGGATATTGATGAGGTCACCACTTGTATAAAGAGGCTATTTAAAGTCAGCAGTGACTCCGACAGGGAATGGGAATGGCCTGTCATAGAGGATCAGAATCATCAAAGATTTCATCAGCTGCTAGATTTTAAGTCAATTAAACAATTAAAAAAAGCTGTGACCACTTATGGTCCTCAGGCACCTTTCACTGTTAGCATGCTGGAAACTCTGGCTAGTGTGAATTTATGCCCTGAAGATTGGAAAAGATTATATAGGGCGGTCCTCTGGGGCAGAGGCAGTGTTTGTGTTTTTCCTCAGGACGAAGAGGTGCCGGGGAGGATGCCAGAATGGCTGATTAGACAGATAAGCCCTCCAACAGACAATCAGGATGATGCCAGAGATGACAGCAACACGGATCCCAACTACTAACCCATCTAAAAAGGCTGTAAAACCCTTTGCTATTGAAAATTTGTTTTTAGGCATGTGTGTTTTACTTTCTGCTATTTCTTTTGGCCAAGCAGTAAATGTAAATTATTGGGCTTATATTCCTAATCCTCCTATGTTAGAACCTATGTATTGGGGAGATATGGATTTACAAGTTTATACTACTCCAAAGATTCTCTCTCCACCATGG
>VZQC01005960.1:253657-333488 GCA_009823505.1 Rhizomys pruinosus
GAGGACCCGGGTTCGATCCCCAGCACCCACATGGCGGCCGAGAACCGTCTGTAACTCCAATTCCAGGAGAACTCCAGTTCCAGGGGAATCCGAGACCCTCTTCTGACCTCCGCGGCATTGCACGACACGGGTGCACAAACCTACATGTAGACAGTACATTCAGACACATACAAAAATAAATAAAATTAAAAAAAAATATTAAAAAAAATGAAAAAAATGCTAAAAAATGATTCACTCAACTAGATGGCCGGTAGTCAAAGACAGGTAAGTCCACATCCTGGACTGATCAACCTAAGACAGGACCCTGACACTTAGAGTCAGGACTCCGATGACAGGTAAGACAGGTAAGAGATGTAGAGACACCTAAGATAGGCATGGTCTATCTTGAGTGCATGGTCTATCTTGAGTGCGTGGTAGCCCCACGACTCACTCCCCTGTATAAAACAAAAAGGGGGAATGGTACCCTACCAAAGGGTCCCCACGTAAGATTCTTAATCATACACTCTTAATTTAAAAATTTTTAACCTTGGACAGTGATGGATGAACGGCTGCAGAAAGATTTTGGAAGTCCACAACAAAAGAACATTATGCCTCAGTCATGTGGAAAGATCCTCTTACTAATAGATGGAATGGACCTGATCCAGTCCTTATCTGGGGATGAAGATCAGTATGTATCTACTCCAAAGAAGCTGATTCAACCAGATGACTGCCTGAAAGATTAATAAGACAAACTAACCAATTATCTAGGAATAACTCCCATTCCTGAGATAAATCTAACCCTTTTCTTTACAGGCAATAAAAAATGATGAGTCTTCTGATCGTGAACCTCCTCTTCAGCATTTAAACACCTTGGGCATTCTCGACCTCCAACATTCATGAACCTTGGAATATAACCTGGCAAATCATTGCATCATGCTCTCAGTCTGTGGTGACCCAAGTCAGCGGAACTCACCCTCGAGGCACCTGGTGGCCTTCACTGAAAGTTACCTGCTCTCCCAGGATCCTGAATCCAGCAAGTTTACTAAGGACAAGCCCCCCCCCCCCGTGGCCATCCTGGATGCCATACAAATTTGGCAATAGACTTGTTAAAAAAGACTGGTTTTTATGCCTGCCCTGCAGTTAACAGCTGGGGGAGGGGACGTGGGGGACACAGTGATTATTATTGTGCTTACTGGGGATATGAGACCTCTGCTGAGGGGTGGGTACCTTCATCTAACTATCCTCATTAGCTGAGGTTGTCCTGCAAAATCGTAGAGGCCTAGATCTGTTACTATTACAACAGGGAGGTTTGTGTGCTGCCCTAAAAGAAGAGTGCCGCTTCTATGCTGATCATTCTGGCGTGGCTAAAGATTCCCTACAAAAAGTAAGAGAAGGTTTACAACATAGAAAGTTACAAAGGGATGAGCTGGAGAGATGGCCTAGCGGTTAAGAGTGCCGTCCGCTCTTACAGAGGACCGGGGTTCGATCCCCAGCACCCACATGGCAGCTGAGAACCGTCTGAAACTCCAATTCCAGGAGAACTCCAGTTCCAGGGGAATCCGACACCCTCTTCTGACCTCCGCAGCATTGCACGACATGGGTGCACAAACCTACATGCAGACAGTACATTCATACACATACAGAAATAAAAAAAAAAGTTACAAAGGGAAAAAGAACAAGGCTGGTTCAGCAATTGGTTTAATACTTCCCCTTGGCTGACCACTCTTTTGCCTACCATTCTTGGTCCTTTACTTGGGCTCCTCCTCGTGATATCTCTGGGTCCAATGCTACTTAATAAATTGATGGCATTTATCCGATCCCAAATCGAGGCTATTCAAGCCAAACCTCTCCAGGTCCATTACCAACAATTGCTTATGGAGGATTTTTCCTCTTCTTATGCTGAGACCTGTAACTATGATGATACGGCTTGCTAAGTTGCTTTGCCAAAGACGGTAACGGAATCATAGCCCCAGGCTAGCCTACCCTAGCAAGCTAAGACGGGGAGATGACGCTGGAGGTCGCCTACCCAATGAAGGCTAAGGAGGGTGTCTGGGTGGATTCGAACCTAAGACAGGCACAACTTCGGTATCTTCTGCCTTTTTTATGTAATAACAAAAAAGGGGGACCTGTGGGGCTCTCGGACAAGTTTAGCCATCTAGTAATTTTCCACTAGCAGCTTCCCAGCACTGAAATAGTCACAAGGAGGTTGTAGTCCATTGTGTAACTTATCACAGGAGGTGTTGCAAATGTTCACCTTAAGTAAAGATCTGTATCTGCACATTCTTTCCAATATGTAAGCACTGAGGTGCCTGTAGTTTAGCAATGCTTCCGTGTTCCCTAATCTTTATATTCTACTTGTGTTCCTACAATAAATGAGACTTGATCATAACCTGTCTTGTCTCCATTCCTTGCGTCTCTTGCCCCTTCCCCTCACTCCTTCTCTTCCAGGACCCCATTGACTGACCCGAGGGACGGGTCAGGCTTGGAGGAGAAAGGTAGATTCTAGAGTTTAGTGGAAGGTGGTGCTAGATAGGGGTGACCCCAGGTCTGGGTGTGTGAGTGGGAGTAAGAGGAACTCAAGAAGTCTCTTTGGCCCAGGGTGCTGGGCAGGAGTTGGGCAGAGCCACAGGAGATAGAGTCGGGAGATCCTGGTGCAAAGACTCCACCCACTGGACAAGGGTGGCCTAGCAGTAGGCAGCCTGGAAATGAGGGGCCGAGCATGTTTCCATAGCGATCATGCTGAGGGGTGTAACTGCAGGTGAGGAGCCCTCAGTGGATTCGGGGGTCTTAGAAATCAGGGAGTCAGATGAGGGTAGTTGAGCCACCCCAAGGATGGCAGCAGAGCCTGGGGGAGAAGGAGGGTGCTCTCTCAGGGCAGAGGTGGCTGCGGAAAGTGAGCTCCTGGCTGGCACTCCAGCATTAGAGGAACATCAGGCCTCTGACCACCAAACCCCTTTATGAATGTTCAGCAGCACAAGTTGACCAGGATACTGGCAGCTGCTCAGTGCCATGCAGGGGCCAAGCTCAGCTTCCCTTGGCACAGCCTGCATCGATAAACCCTGTTCTTCTAGACTTTCTAGAAGTGCAACTTAAAGGAAGCAAAAATCCTCCTCCCGCCTTTCCAGCCCCGCCTCCCCCACCCCCACCCCCCAGTTCTGCCAATAGGGCAACAGCCCAGTACATAAGGAGAGACTCCTGGTAGCCAGACATCCTCTACCAGGAGGCTGAAAGAGAAGCCTCGGTGGCCACACACACACACACACACACACACACACACACACTCCATTCCCTCCTCCTGGGGGACAGAAACTTCCTAAAACTGGGAAGGGCACAGCAGGCATTCCTGGCGGGAATCTTTCTCTCCTTCTCTGAAAGTCTTCCACTACCTAACTAGCCCGATCCAGAAAGACTTTAAGGAATCTCCAGCCACAAAGAAAGAAGACACTTTATAGTAGAGAAGCAGTGCAAATCTTAAAGAGCTGTGAACTCAACCAAAGGCTTTGTTAGTTGGGCTTCAGAAGAGAAGGGCACGCAGGTCTTTGTAGTGGGTGTGCACAGCCTGTCTACTTGGGAAGCTTCTCCACCTCCTCCCAGTACGCAGGGTCCTGTCAGTGAGATCTGCCCAGAACTGTGTCCCCAGAGTTGCCTCGCTCTCTTCATATTTTAAGATTTAGCTGACAACACCCATGGTCAGACCCAGACCCTGGGAGGGAAGACACGCAAAGCTCAGTTCTAATTCTGAGGCTTGGGGTTAAGAGGTGTGGCTCGGCCCTGGGAGCCCGCGGAGCTGCACAGGACCCTCGGCTCATCTCCAGCGCTGTGAAAACGGACCCCATTAGCGAGTCTGTCAGGAAGCTGCCCTAGTCGTCGGCAGAAACACGAGGGCTCACGCCTACCGAAATAGCGAGCGTCACGGCGTGCAGCTCCACCTTTCCCAGATGTCCGCAGAAAAGGGAACTGACGTCGCTGATGAGAAAGATCACCAGCTGTGCCAGGAACTGCGGCACAGAGAGCGGGTCACCCTCGGCCCCGCCCGCCGGCCCGGCCCGGTCCGCGCCACTCACCACCGGCCACGCCAGCGCCGCCAGCGCCGCCGCCTCCCGCCGCACGTCGCGGGACAGCCCACCGCGCAGGTCCCGCCGCGGCCTGTCGTCGGGCCGCTCCGGGGACACGGCGGCCCCGCTGTGCTTGACAGGCCCCGCGGGCGCGCGCTCCGTGGGTGGGGGCTCCGTGGGCGCGGGCTCCGTGGGTGGGGGCTCCGTGGGCGCGGGCTCCGTGGGCTCGGGCTACGTGAGTGCGGGCTCCGTGGGCGCGGGCTCCATCCGCGACGGCTGCAGGGCACAAGCGTGCGCGCCGGACCCGCCCCACCCGCGACCCCGCCCGGGGCTCCGCGTGCAACCGTCACCGTCCGCAGCACGTGGGACGGGATGGGAAGGGACTGGGTGCCCGAGAACCCTCGCGCAGCTCAGGTGGTGGAGCTGAGACTGGGGGGGGGGGGGCTTGTCATTCCCCAGTCGTCCTCCAGCCCCAGCCTCTCTCCACCCCTCCATCCTGCGGTCCTTTAATCCCACCCGAAGGCCCATCGGTGTCCACCATATCGCCATTCTCCATCGGTCGCCCTCGATCCTGCAGAGCGCCTTGGAGTCTTCAGGGCAACGGGGACCCTGCATGCAAACTCAGGCATCCACTCACTGCAGCCCGGGCTCCGGGCGGGCAGGCCTGTGCACCTGCAGCTGTCTGAGGCTAGCAGAAGGAAGCCGCTATCTCCAGGACCCAGGGAAGGCGAGGAGTGGGGGCGACCTGGAAGCTAGCAGAGTGTTGCGGAGAGAATGGAGATGTGGGTGAGGGGTGATGGGGATGTATGCTTGTTGCCTGGGCCCAGTCCCCAGCTGGAGGTCAACATTCTGTGCAAACCTCAATCCTGGTGCCTGGAGGAGTCAGTCAATTGATCAAGCCAACAAGAATGAAGCACCTAGCACCCCACCAAAATTAACACTTGGAAGGCTGCAGTGTAGGTCAGTGAAGAATGCCTATCTCCAGAACATCCCGGGTTCCATCCCCAACCACCAAGAAAAAAGAAACAAAAACCAACCAACAACAATAAAATGTGTGTTTTAGGGGCTGGAGAGATGGCCTAGCGGTTAAGAGTGCCAACTGCTCTTGCAGAGGACCCGGGTTCGATCCCCAGCACCCACATGGCGGCTGAGAACTGTCTGTAACTCCAATTCCAGGAGAACTCCAGTTCCAGGGGAATCCGACACCGTCTTCTGACCTCCGCGGCATTGCACGACACGGGTGCACAAAGCTACATGCAGACAGTACATTCATACATATAAATAAATAAATAAAAATTTAAAAAATTTAAAAAAATGTGTGTTTTATTCCATTTTTCCATTTCACTCATGATTTGTTCTGCGAAGTTTTTCTGAATTGTCAGTGTATACCTAACCCTGGAGAGGCTGAAGGATGTGAGCGTCTACTTGAAGCCTTTGTTGAAGCATTGTCCTCGAGCAGCCACCAGGAATTGTCTATTGTGTTTAGGTCTCATTGCCTCACAGCTCTGCAAGGCCAGGGTGCCTGAGATCTGAGCCCAGTGGATGACACCTGAGATCGGAGTCCAAGTCGACAATGAGCAAATGTTTGCTCATTGAATAACAATATACAGCTCAGAGATAGATATACCATAAACTGTATTTACTGCAAGTCACACTGTAAGAATCTTGAAGCAGTTCACATATGGTTTGTGTCTCAGAAAACAACAGAAGAAATAGGAAAGCTGCACTTGAATGCAGTCGGTGCAAAGTGGTCCTTGGCTGACAGTGGTGGATTAATTAATACTTCATTGTCATTTTTCCCACATTATCTTGGACCACAATATGATGTTTACCTTTGTCTCTTTATTGGAAAAAATGTATTTTGAATTCTCAGTTCATAAAACCCATGAGCATGGCTAAAATCTGCTAGTTAAGATAAACAACCAACCACCGCCAGGCCTATGAACTGTTTATGAGTTCAAAGTTACAGGGGGTTCCCAATTTACAGTGGTTCCCCTTCCAAGGACTCAACTTTACAAGTGTGCAAAAGTGACAAGCATTCAGGAGAAACTATTTTGAACTGTGAGCTTTTCCCAGACTAGCATCCTTTGGAGATGCAGAGTAGCGGCAGCGAGCCACAGCCCCCCGGAAGTCCCAAAAGGCCAGAATGAACAGTTAACCTTCTATAGGGCACAGTGCTGCTAACACTGGCATTTGACAGGTTAATTTTATTTTGTGCACAATATTCTATGTCTCTTTCTCTTTCTGCACACACACACATGTGTCTGTGTGTGTGTTAGATGATCCTGAACATGCTAAGCATATGACCTGCCTACCACTGAGCTGCACTCCCAACTCTGACATGGTATTTTCAACTTGGGATGGATTAATCAGGAGTCCTCCCTGTAGGTCAAGGATCGCCTGTATCGCTTGATCTGACTCTTCACGTCACTCAGTTCTGACATAGACTTTCACTAAAACGCCCACCGCCAAGGTGAAAACACTTCCCAGGAACAGAAGCCCTCGTCGTAGTGCCAGCTGTTTCCCGGACAATTTACTGCTATCCTTTGAATGGTCAGGCAAAGGTTGCTGAAGCTGCACCTGCTGGTCCAACTGAGTCTCATCTTTTTTTTCAAGGTTGCTCATTGGAATTTCTCCGTGGCTTTCAGGACCCACTGTGGGGGGCAAAGGATCTTCGTTAGCAGCTTGAAAAGATTTTCGCTTACATCTGTATAAATGGTGGCACGTACTTGTCATAATTGTTAGGAGAAAGTTAATTCAAGAAACACAATGAGCCAGGCGTGGTGGCACCCAGGAGGCAGAGGCAAGCAGATTTCTGTGAGTTCAAGGCCAGCCTGATCTACATAGCAGGTTCCAGGATGGCTGGGGCTACAGGGGGACCCTGTCTTCAAAAGACAAAAAAAAAAAAAAAAAGAAAAAGAAAAAGATGCAATGAATAATGAAAGAAATCATCGTTAACTATCAGACAAGAACTTTAAGGGCAAGCTCCTATCTTGCTGCAGGGGATAGTGCAGTCCCTTTCAAGGACTGTTAATATTCCTTCAAGTTGTTTGTTTGTTGTTTGTTTGTTTCAGCCTAGGCCTAGAAAATCATAAAGAACCAATCAAATTTGCCACGTCACAGTGAATCACTCTTCTGGTTGACTTTCAGTGAATTCTACTAACCATAATTTCACTATAATGACGGGTTCATCGTGCAGGAGCTCCAGGCCATCATCTTTTGCACATGTAAGGTGTAATCACAAACTGCCTGCTCAGAAAGGTTGCTGCCTCTTGACTTCCTAAGTCTCTCCTGTATAAATACACTTAAGGGACCCCAGTAAAATCCTCTGACTGACTTCCTTTGCTTGAGGCAATACTCATAGGGAACACACAGGGGCGCTTTATATTACAATGATGCAGTTGTACTTCATTTTGTAAAATGGATAAGGGCACTTACAGTGCACATCGTAAGAACGTGTTTGTGCTCTGTTCTTTAGGGGAGGACCTATGCACACACTTGTAAGCAGCTCAGCAACTGTGTACTATTAATGGTTGGTTTGTCCCAAGTTAACCTTCAATCTAAATGTCATTCGGACTGGCTCAAAAGGAAACAACTTGGTGGCCTTGGTGTATGCGAAGCCCCTGCTGCAGGATCTCAGAGACAAGGCCAACCACCCGGCCAATGGGACAAGACTAAAGGCTGGAATGAGTTACCGCCTTTGTTCCAGTTCTCCATAAACACGCGTATGAGAGGAGGGGGAGGCAGGCAGCTTTCCCTCCCTTGGAGTTTCCAGATTACCAGCTTTCTCAACGAAGCACAGTTTAAAGGCTTAATTCCTGGTTTTGTTTATTGTGACAGGTGGCAGTTTGCGCCCTGCTGTGGGTGCCATCTCCTGGTCGTTACTGACTTTCCAGAGATGACTCTGGAACCATCCAAGCAGGAATGATTGTGCACCTTCCTTTGGCTCTCAGACTATTGAAACAATGGAGCTCAAGAAAGTGGAACTGTGGGAAATAGAAATGAAATGTACTGGGGCTGGAGAGATGGCTCAGCAGTTAAGAGCGCCGACTGCTCTTGCAGAGGACCGGGGTTCAATTCCCAGCACCCACATGGCAGCTAGGAACTGTCTTTAAGCCAAGCAGGCAGTGGTGGTGCACGCCTTTAATCCTAGCACTTGGGAGGCAGAAGCGGGCAGATCTGTGAGTTCAGGCCCAGCCTGGTCTACAGAGTGAGTTCCAGGCCAGCTGGGGCTATAAGGAGATCCTGTCTCAAAAAAAGTGCTGTCTTACAGTCTTTTCTTTCAAAGGGAGTTTTATGGTTACAATGTAAGAGTCGACCTCTGTCAGTCTGTGTTTTCTTTATCTCTAGTTTGTTCTTCCCAGCAGGAGGCCTGCAAACTCTCAGAGGCTGTGAATCCTAAACTGAGCCACAGGCTCACATTTGCCTAAGATCAAAATGTATGCTCAATAGCTGCCTTTTCCTGATACCTGCACCTATGTTTTGCTAATGTGTAAAAAATATGAATGTAAGAAATGAAATCCTTTCTGTCAGAAACATTTTAAAACTACATCTTTGTCTTTCTTTTCAATACCCTTGTTATACAGGGAGTATTTACCTTGATATTGTTTGTTTTATTTTGATTTAGTTTTTGTTCTTTTGCTTTTTTTTGTTTTTTTTTTTTTTGAGACGGGGTCTTCCTGTAACCTCAGCTGTAGACCAGACTAGCTTCGAACTCACAGAGATCCACCTGCCTCTGCCTCCCAAGTGCTGGGATTAAAGGTGTGTGACTCGACACCCGGCTGATATTATTTGTTTCTTAATATGTCAACTGTAACTTGTAGCATTAAAGTTTGTTTTCTTATCCATATACTCCTTGTCCTCAACACATACACTTTTATGACTCTGACTGCGTGCTGAAAACCAATGTTCCTAAAATTTAAAGATTCTTACTAATGTGCCTCCTTCGCCTTTAAATTAGCCAATCAGGTTTAGGTTGTGCAGTTGAACCTTGACTAATGAGAGATAGCCAAGCTTTCTGTTGCTCTACATATAAAAAGAAGTGGCCAGGCATGGTGGTGCACCCCTTTAATCCTAGCACTTGGGAGGCAGAGGCAGGCACATCTCTGTGAGTTTAAGGCCAGCCTAGTCTACAGAGTGAGTTCCTGGCCAGCTGGGGCTACAGGGAAACTCTGTCTCAAAAATAAATAAATAAATAAATAAATAAATAAATAAATAAATAAATAAAATTGAAATATATTAATTTAACAACGCCCCAGCTCTCCAGGCAACTAAAAGGCTAAGGATGTCATCAGCATCTGAAGCCTATGACAAAAGTCTCCCCACTTAACTATGACCTGCCTAATGAATGTATCCACTAATGTGTTTGAAATAATGTTGATTTATGACTTTCTTCTGTTACTATAAAAAGTTCAGGAAATTGCTACTTAATCGAAACATGGTACTTTGGAAAACTTGAACGTGTGTTCCTGGGTCATGGTCACCCATATTTGGCTCTAGAATAAACATCACCTTGATTCCTTTGAGGTAGGAGCTGTTTCTTTTGTCAACACCTTTCTGCAAAAGTCAAACTTTTTGCCTTTCTGAAACACTTTGGATTATGTGGTCATTTTCTTGGGACCCCCCGCCCCGGACCCATTTCTAACAGATATTTCTCCAGAGACCTCATGCTGGAAGCAGGAAAAGGCTGAAGCAGGGGCCAGTGAGCTGGGCGTGGTGGCACACACCTATGATCCCAGCACTTGGGAGGTAGAGGCAGGAGAATCCGAACTTCGAAGCTGTCCTCAGCTACAGAGCTAGCTCAAGGCCAGCCTGGGCTACATGCGATCATATCGCAAAGAAACAAAAACAAAAATTTAAAAATTAAACAGTACCAGTTCACATCCAGACAACAGAATTGGCCACTGGCACCACTGAGCCTTCTAGAAAACTCAAAGGGTTACATTATAAGGGGACTTGGGATCCAGGACATACTACCCCCAACTGTGACTATAGGATTCCAGAATATGCCATGCAAATAAGTATTCTTGGTCATGTTTTAGGATACTTATTCTAAGAAACTTCGAACAGAGTGGGAGCTCTGAAAAGTCACCTTTGTGTAAAAGATATTTATACCCTACGCAGAAAGTCCACATTAGAAAACGCATCTGGTTCAAGGAAAATGGCCACTCCTGATAACCAATACCTGAAAGACTTCACATAGCAGGCCACAATTTCGTCCCTTCTCATCCCACAACTACCATAGCCACCACTCTCTATTCTGTTCTTAGTTCTAGATGCTTCTGTATAAGCTTCATCCAAGTCTCATGTTCTATGGGACTCCCATACCTACAGATGTAATGAAATATTATTTTCCTCATATTTATTTGTCTTGTGCCCGTTTAATTCATAGTCTAGCCATAGATGCAGGAGGCTAGAAGGAAGCCACTTTTACTTCCCTCAGAGGAGCAAAAGATTAATATCACTAACTGCTCAAAGAACTGGAAATGTGGAAGAACTGCTAAATTGACAGAAAATCAACCCAACATAAACATATGGCCAGCTTAAAGTGAGGGGGACCTAATGAACACCAGGGACCCCATTAGAACAAACACGCAAACACCAGCATCCAAGACCTTCCTCGTACAGCATTACCAAGTGCCAGAAGTGTTGGAAGCACAATACACACAGAAAAGAGGCATGTGCGAGGCGACAGGCCTGCCTGGTTCCCTACTCTAGCTACACGTTTTTGTATGTGTGCTTGACGCACCACACAGTACCTCATAAACACAATTATTATATGTCGATAAAAAATTTACACTTAAAAAGAGAAAATAAATGCTAGAGAAGGCTTGTAGACTTACCACTAATTAGCAGAGGTACTGAGACGCTTTTCATCATCAATGACAGTACAATGATGTGTGGAAATTAAACAAGCAAACTGTAAGCCAGTTTATATCAAAGTGGCTGGGACCTGACTTTATCATTAGTTTCTGAAACATTAGCACCCTGCCTCAGTGAGAGCTCATAGCAGCCAATCTAACTGTCCTCTACAAATGGCCCCTCCTGTCCCAGAGCTGAGAGAATTGGAGCGTACCTGTGTGAGCTGGCTCCTGAGAAGCAGCAGAATTTCCATTCAGGGCCATGTTTGCCTTCAAATTGGCATGTACTTCAGCCTAGAAGGTGAAACTCAAAGTAAGTCCAGATGTTACAGGTAGCATGGCTAAGGCTTTGCATGGCCTCCAGTTTAGGAACAGGTCCCGCTCCTTGGCAGATGTACAGGCAGAGTTTCTTCAGGTCACTGTAGAACCCTCTTCCACATACTTATCTAGGTCATTACAGAACCCTCTGAAGTGGCCTCTGAGCGCAGGGAAGAGCACACTAGTGTGAGGGCAGGAGAGGACCAAGGTCAGTGAGAACGCGCCCTTCATCTTCCTACCCGAGTTCCTTTTCCTGTCTCCTGTTTCCAGACCTCACATTGACCCTGGGAGGATGAAGAGCAGCAACATCCCAGGGAAATATTTTGGTTTTCTTTTTCTTTTTCTTTTTTAAAGTACTAGACGAGAGCTGGAGAGACGGCTCAGCAGTTAGGAGCACCAGTGTGCTCAGAGGTGTGAGTTCCACCACCCACATGACAGCCGACAACTGCCCATGACTCCAGTTCAGGGGGATCCGACACCCTCTGTGACTCCTCAGGCATTGCATGACGTGGGTGTACTTACACACATGCAGGCAATGCTCTCATACACATAAAAATAATAAATAAAATATTAAAAAATTTTTTTTGGTATTTTTGAGACAGGGTCTCCCTTTAGTTCCAGCTGGCCTGGAGCTCGCCCTGTAGACCAGGCTGGCCTGGCCTTGAACTCACAGAGATCCACCCGCCTCTGCCTCCCAAGGGCTGGGATTAAAGGCTTGCACCACCACGCCCGGCTTAAAGATGATTCTTTGCCACCATATGGGTGCTGGGAATCGAACCTGGGTCCTCTGGAAGAGCAGTCAGTGTTCTTAACCACTGAGCCCATAAATAAAATATTTTTAAGTGCTACATGGATTGGGAGAAATTCTCTTGAGTTCCAACTCCTATCCTGAAATTGGCTTTTCAGTCTCAAAAAACATTTCTCAAGAAATTAAATGCTATATTTTTTCTATTCAGTAGATTGAAAAAGCAGAATAGAAAAAGAGACTTAAAAATAATAATAAATTTTTTAAAAGTAGAATGGGCCAGGCATGATGGTGCACACCTTTAATCCCAGCACTCGGGAGTCAGAGGCAGGCGCATCTGTGAATTCAAGGCCAGCCTGGTCTACAGAGCGAGTTCCAGGCCAGCTGGGCTCCAGGGAGACCCTGTCTCCAAAAGACCAAGAAAAACTAGCAGAGTGGACAGAGCTGGGTTATGTAGCTCTTCACACCTGAAAATCTAGCAAAAATAAAACAAACCAAAGCAATACAACCAAAAGCATAAAAACAGCATAAGAAAAACAGCCTTCCGAAGTGAAAGGATGTATACCACATCCGATCGGGTCTGGGTTCTGAGCCTGCCTGGGGGTGCTGAGCAGTTGGTTACCTGCTGACAGGCGTGTTTCCAGTTGAGCCGAGCAATAAAAGCAAGGAAGCACATGGCCTGAGAAAAGGAGCAGATGATGATTCCCGTCCACAGACCTAACCAGGGAGATGTTGACAGGTTAGTGGGTGGAAATGCTGCCCTGCGGATGGACGGACGGACGGACGGACGGGTGACGTGGCTCTCCTGTCGTTTCCCTGGGCCTCTGAGGTGGCTTTAAAGACCGAGGTAGAGTCTACAGTGGGCTAGGGACCTTTATGCTGCCATCCTTCTTAGGTTTCCAGAAGGTTCCACAAAGCCTAGCACTCCCAGAGGCCACCTCCTGTGATTCACAATGTCAGAGCAAAAGGTCCAGGAAGCTGTTTTTGGCCTTTTTGCTTATAATGATCAGCTATTAAGAGAAATGCCAGTTACATGTAAACGAAACTTCTCCAGAAAGGCTTCATCTGCTCTTATGGTCCTCAAAATCGGATTTTTTTTTTTTTTTGATAAATAGATGTGTGATGTGTGGTTGCATTTGTGTGCCCAAACTTGTGGAGGCTGAGGCCGAGGCCAGGCGTCCTCCTTGGTTGCTCTCTACCTTACACTGGGAAGCAGGGTCTCTCGGGGAACCATGAGCTGCTCCTTTGGCTAGTCTGGGTGGCCAGCTTGCGCTGGGGATCCCAGGTCTCCATCTCCACGCACGGGAATTGCATGTGCACCTCCTTTACCAGGTTCTGCGGATCCAAATTCCAGTCCTCACGGTGGCCTGGCAAGTACTCTTTACCTGCTGAGCCATCTTGCCATCCAAAACAACATTTTAAAAAAGAAATCCTGGGGCTGGAGAGATAGCCTAGCGATTAAGAGCGCCGACTGCTCTTGCAGAGGACCCAGGTTCGATCCCCAGCACCCACATGGTGGCTGAGAACCATCTGTAACTCCAATTCCAGGAGAACTCCAGTTCCAGGGGAATCCGACGCCCTCTTCTGACCTCCGCGGCATTGCATGACACGGGTGCACAGACCTGCATGCAGACAGTACATGCATACACATAGAGAAAAATAAAAAAATAAAAAAAAAAAAGAAAGAAAGAAAGAAATCATGGGGCTGGAGGGATGGCCTAGTGGTTAAGAGCACTGACTGCTCTTGCAGAGGTCCCAGGTTCGATCCCCAGCACCCACATGGTGGCTGAGAACCATCTGTAACTCCAATTCCAGGAGAACTCCAGTTCCAGGGGAATCCGACGCCCTCTTCTGACCTCCGCAGCATTGCACAACATGGGTGCACAGACCTGCATGCAGACAGTACATTCATACACATAAAAAATAAAAATTAAAGCCAGGCGTGGTGATGCACGCCTTTAATCCTAGCACTTGGGAGGCAGAGGCAGGCAGATCTTTGTGAGTTCAAGACCAGCCTCTTCTACAGAGTGAGTTCCAGGACAGCTGGGGCTACAGGGAGACCCTGTCTCAAAAAGACCAAAAAATAAAATAAAATAAAAAATAAATAAAAAATTAAAATTAAAAAAAGAAATCATTATGCCCAATAAATGGATTTAAACACTTCATTTTTAATTTGGATGTTTCTACTAGAAGTCTTTGATTTGGAAATTATTTTACATGGCTTCAACTAAAAATTAGCAAAATGGAAAAAAACTTCTCATTGAAAACACCCCTGAAACTTACGTGCTCCTATTTAGGCCTATTTAGGAACGAACTGCTGGAGGTGGGACCCGGGCCCTCAGGCATGCCCAGCATGTACTCCATCACTGAGATACACCCTCATCAAAGGGGAACATTTGAAAAATCAATGTCTGATGGGCATGGTGGCACGCATACATCTTAATCCCAGCACTCAGCACTTGGGAGCAGAAGCAAGTGGATCTCTGTGAGTTCAAGGCCAGCCAGGGCTGCATAGTAAGACCCTATCTAAAAACGAAAACAAAAAAATACAAATACAAAACAAGTCAACGTCTGTATTCCAGATTTCCGCTTGCAAACCCCTGATCCCACTGTACATTCGTAGGGAGGTATTTGAACAGTGGTGATGGGGGAGGGGGGAGGGTAATGGAGAAATCAGCAGTCACAAAAATCCCCAGAGGTTTCTACTCACCCTTAAAACTGAACTTTGTTTGAGGACGGACTTTGCCTGGAGCTTCCAGGGCTGTAGAATGTATTGAAAAGCAGAGAGGAGAGGCGGAGGAGTTGGGGGTGGGGTGGGGGGCATGGGAGGTCTGGGGGGGTAGGAAATGCCTGTGGGACTCAATGTGCCATGCTGAGTCTACCTAATAAACCTGCACAGAGCACACAGGGAAGCACAATGTAGGCTCTGGTCAGCAGTGAGTTGGTAACAGAATCAAAAACTCTACAGCCAGGAGATGCTGAGCATGCAAATGGACAGTGGTCACAGGGTATGAAACTCCCAACTCTGATCCCCCACTACAGCAACCAGCTAAAGAGCAGAGCCCCTCCTCCACATGAAACGGCTCAGGGAGCCAGCCTGGTGGGCACCACACTCTTAGGGAGCCAGGCCGTCACTGATAGGAAGCTAAACAGTAACTTCTGTAAACTACCAATAGTACCTGACAGTCTCCTTCATTTTTAACCAGCGTCAAATACGTCACCTTAACCAATCACACAAGGCCATGTCTTTTCAGCTGCTGTGACTGAGGACACAACTGAGCCACTCTCAGCCCTAGTAATGCTCCCTCTACTCTGGCTGCCTACAGTGTCTGCCACAATACGGATGTAAGGAGCAGATTCCTTGTAAACCAGGATACAAATACCTAGCCTTTCCTTTTCTCCTCTGGTTTATTTCCACAACTGTCCAGATCCACAGAAGGGCTGAGTCTAGACCTGGGTCATGGTTTAAAGGTCTGGGAGGTCAGAATCTGGTGAGGTTCACAGATCTGCTCCTTGGTACCAACAGCCTTCAGGACTCATCTTCCATGTGTGATCAGCCTGCTCTTTACAACAGTAAAGCTGGTGACTACTTGCTAGTCCCATGACAGATTCATTTCTGCTCCTTCCTCCTTCAAATACTGAGTTCTCAGGACAAAGAAACTAGCAGCTTACTCCAGGCATCTTTGACAGAAATACCCAGCTAGCTCTAGCTGTAATTTGAGCTATAAAATTGATTTTTAACATCATACTGCCTATTAAAAAAATACAGGGTGATTATTAGAATCCCCTGGGAAAGGCCTATGTATTTTTGTGTTAGAAAGGCCTCCCAGGAAATTTGATGGCTGTTCCAATTGCTGCCTCTGTTTGTAGGAACTCGCAGCACTGAGGTCCTTCTAGGTACCCATGTATACACTGCACACCCTACTGGTGGCAATGTGAAAGGCAAAATAAGTTTGCGATACACTTTTTTTCTCAGAGGCTGTGGGAGGACGATGAGTATCATGTCCTCTGGAGCCCTCACATCCCCAGGACGCCCTTCTGGGTCGGTACTCCCAACTCCCTCTTCATCACGTGAATAAGCTGGACAAATATAGACCTTGGGATATGAAGGTTTTGGATTTGAAAGTAGATTCCTATTCTAAAATTTTAATCCAGCCAGGCAAGGGGACGTATCCCTGAAGTCCCAGCACTTGGGAGGCTAAGGCAGGAGGATCACAAGTTCAAGGGCTGTATGGACATAGGAAAATGGTCTCAAAACACAAAACAAAAGTTGGCCATGGTGGTGCATGCTTTTAAATCAGCACTCAGGGGGCAGAGGCATGTGGATCTCTTGTGAATTCAAGGCCAACCTGGTCTATATTTCCAACTCCACCCAGGCCAGCAGAAATTACAAGATGATGGACCTTGTCTCAAAAAATTAAAAAAAAGGAATTTTCAAGTGCATCATTTGGTCTAAGCATATTGTATACATACATCAATGCCTTTGTGCCTTTGCTTCACAAATGTTCACAATTATGATTCAATTAAAATAATATTAATAAGGGGCTGGAGAGATGGCTCAGTGGTTAAGAGCACTGGCTGCTCTTACAGAGGACCTGGGTTCAGTTCCTAGCACCCACATGGCAGTTAACAACTGTCTGTAACTCCAGTTCCAGAGGACTCCAACAACCTCTTCTGACCTCCTCAGGCATTGCATAATTCAGGTGCACTCACGTACATGCAGGCAATACACTCATATCATACATAAAAAAAATAAAAAATAATACAAACATAAAAGATGGGGGCTGGAGAGATGGCTCAGTGGTTAGGAGCACTGGCTGCTCTTGAAGATGACCTGGGTTCAGTTACCAGCACCCATATGACAGCTAACAACTGTCTTTAACTCCATCCAGTTCCAGGGAAATCTGAAGCTCTCTTTTGATCTCTGCAGTCACCGCACAACACAGGTACACCTACCTACGTGCAGGCAATGCACTCATACACATGGAGTAAAAATAATAAATAAAATGTTTAAAAAAAACCAAAGACATAAAAAGACTATATCTTCTTAGTATTTTATATTGATTGCATATTATAGTAATAATATTTTGGAAATTTTGTGTTAAATAAAAAGTACTACTCAAAAAGAAAGGAAGCTGGACTCATCTGGTATTTCCATTGGCTATGTTGTAGCAGATCCAGGCCATGAGCCATGCCAGAAACTCAGCCAAATAACACTGCGTGGTGATGACCACAGAGTTCTGCCAATCCCACACTTAGAACAACTCCTGTATTTTAAATTAAAATATTATTGAGAACAAGGAGTTATGTGATGAAATGTGTCGGGCTGAAGTTCTCTGTAGTGATCAGGTGTCTTCAGAGCACCTCTGATACACCACATAGGATGGATGGAACAAAGCTGAAACTATCACTACCTTACCTCAAAGACAATATTTAGGTTCCCATCTATTTGCTCACTGCCAGTGTGTCCTCAATTATTATTTTAGAAATCAAAGCTGGGCAGCTGTCTATTTTCCTGCTTGGGGGAATAAAAACAAACCTCTGGTCATTTCAGGTCCTGCAGATTCAGTTCTTTTCCCCAAACACAGTAAGGTGATAAAGAGGTGCCTGCCCCACTGTCCTGCTCCCCTCTTCAGAGACCCAGGGGGCACGAGGCCAAAGGCTGCAGAGGGATATTGCTGGCAAGGCAAGCGTTCCCTCCATGCCAAGCACACCAGGTGCTGTTCTAGAAAGTTCCACGTCCAGCCCAATGCTTGTTAACATGCAAGTTTCTCCACCCTAAACTCCTGGACACTAGGGGAGAAAGGTCCCGTAGTGCAGTGTCTCACTAGGGTCCTCTAAGTACTGTGAGCCATCACCAGAGGAACAGGCGAGGTCTACCCTGTACAGGCCTTTTCCAGCCACAGGACTGGACGACTTTGCTATGTTCCAGTGCTGGAACGTGGGCAGGAGGGGAGTGACCAGGAAGCCCTGGGGCCCCTGGATGGAGCTGTGGCTACTTCGCATCCACTGCCCACTCACTCTCTGACACCACCAGGAAAGCGTGGGAAAATCCAGGACAACAGAGTTGTGCTTCTGTGTGCTAAGCTGTCATTCCCCCAGTCTGTGAGCAGCTGGCCTGCCTGCCCACCATTAGTCAGGCTTACCGACCACGCCAAGTTTGGTAGCAAACATCAGTGCGATCCCGACGGGGAGGCCAATCACGTAATACCCGATGGTGTTGATGATGGCTCCAGCCTTCTGGTTCCCAGTGCCCCTCAGAATGCCGCCACAGGTGCACTGTGGGTAGGCGACACCAGTCAGGGGGACCCTACCTCCCAAGCGCAGAAAGCCACGCTCGGCCCTCGGCCTTGCACAGGACCGTGTGGCGATGCCTTGTGGAGGTGACCATGATGGTCATCGACAGCACCCTCTTTGGCCCACCTCCGATCCTCTTCCCAGCTGAAATTTACCATCATCCCAAACCGTGGGGAGGGGGACGGTGGCTCTCGATACTCACAGAAAGACCTTCAGAGAGGTGGGACACAGCATAAATGGGGACCACTTCGGCCACCAGAGTCACGATGTCTCTGTCAAGAAAACAGAGCACATAGGGATTGGCAGGAAGCAAAGGACGCCGCTCCTGGGAGAGGAGGGGGCTCCGCTCAGCCCCAGCTCAGCAAAACTCAGGCTCTTTGTGCAGCTGGGCTGGTGCATCCACAGCAGCTAGTAGCCCAAGGGAGGACAAGGTTACCACACGTGGCCCACAGAAGAAAACAATTCTATATCGAATTTCGGAGCCTTCAGGAAAAATGTCAGTCTACATAGTTGATTAAGATCAATGAAATGGGGCTGGGCGTGGTGGCGCACGTCTTTAATCCCAGCACTCAGGAGGCAGAAGCAGGCGGAGCTCTGTGAGTTCAAGGCTAGCCTGATCTACAGAGTGAGTTTCAGGACAGCTGGGACTAAAGGAAGACTCTGTCTCAAAAATATAAAAAAAAAAAAATCAATGATTTAGTACCCCTCTACCCACCACAAACAAGGTTAGAGAGCATCGCCACCCTCCTTTCACCCCAATTCCTGGGTCAAGCCTGAGTGTGCTTTTCAGGAGCTATCTGCAAGGTACAAAGTGAACCTGTGCTCTCTTATGGGGGGGGGGGGCTCAGTAGCACGGCATCTGCCTAAGCATGTGTTTACCCTGTGTTTAGCCCTGGTGGCTCCAACCAAAAACTACGAAAATTCTCACCAGTGAGCCAAGGTTGGTAAGTGTAAAGGCCACAGGTATATTATCAAAGTTGTCCTCATTCTTAGAAATGAGGTCTACCTACAGTGCTCCAAGTATGTACTTTAGTACTACTGATCAACATTACGCCATACAGCAGCATGGTCAGAAATCTGCCTGGCAACGAATATTTGCTGAGTGAATGAATAAACTATCCCTGGTGAATGAACTATCACCGGTGAAACCAGATGATCACTTTCTTCTTTCAAAAAAGGACAGAAACACAATTGTTTATTTATTCACTTATTTATTTATTTTTGGGTTGCTTTTTTTTTTTTTGTCTTTTTGAGACAGGGTCTGCCTGTACCCCCAGCTGTCCTGGAACTCACTCTGTAGACCAGGCTGGCCTTGAACTCACAAAGATCCTCCTGCCTCTGCCTCCCGAGTGCTAGGATTAAAGGTGTGTACCACCATGCCTGGCTCAGTTCATTTATTAAAATGAAGCTTTGACTAGGAAATATAGGCAAACAAGTCTGATGGCCACCACCCCACAGATAACAGTTCTTACCACCTCTATATCTGTCCAGTGTTTGTGAAAACAGAAGCACAGAAGCTCTCTGTGCACAGAGAGCCCCCCCACCTCTGGAATCATCCTCAGGAGGGCTCTGCTCCTGCTAGTTCAACCAAAAGATCATACTCATTCTTCTAGTCCAGCAAAGTCAATTGTTTTCAGTGTGACACTGCTCAGCTTTGTCCACTGATACTGTATTTGGGGTTTTCATTTCTTTCTGTCCTAATTTTTGGGGGACGGTAGTGTGAAGATTAAACCAAAGCCTTGTAAGTACGTAACTAAACACACGCCCTACCACTGAACCATATGTGCGGGCCCTTACCTTAGACTTTCATTTCAGTTAATTAATTAATTAACTTATTTTTGCAGTACTAGGAATCAAATGGGGCTTCAAATTTACAAGGCAAATCATTTACCACTGAGCTATATTCTCAGGCCTATTTTGAATTTTTATTTGTTATTATTTTTATGTGTATGAATGTACTGTCTGCATGTAGGTTGGTGCACCCGTGTCATGCAATGCTGAGGAGGTCAGAAGAGGGTGTTGGATTCCCCTTGAACTGGAGTTAAATACGGTTCTTAACTGCCATGTGGGTGCTGGGAATCAAACCCTATTTCCAGGGTCCTCTGTAAGAGCAGTCGGTGCTCTTAACCGCTGAGCCATCTCTCCAGCCCGATTAAATGCATTCTTTAATGTGTCCCAGGCTTCTTTACTTAAGAACAAAGTGATGAGCAAATGGGGATCAAAATCGGAGCATCACTAAACTCCAGCTTCCGGCCAGCTACCTCTGCCCATGCCTCCTGCCCCATCCTACCATTTGATGACAGAAGACATGCATGTACAAAGGTCAGCTCTTTCTGCTCCACTAGCTCTCTGAATCTCCAAAGGGAAAGTCAGTTTGCCATCTGTGATTGCTAATAAAGATATCCCAGGTATGAAGGGCCTCTGTGACATCTTTGTGTAGTTAGAGCATCTGAGCCAGTCTCACAGAGGAAGGAAAAATTACCTGCAGGGCACGAGGGTATATGTTTGTTTTGGGAACTCAGTTCATCTGTTCAATACTGTGATTCCTGAGGCAGCTCACCGGTGAGATTTTTTAACTTCACTTTGTATATGACAAATACACTATAAAACTCCATAAAACAGGCAGTTTGGGCAGATGTGACTCTTGTCACTAGACTGAACACTGGACCCCAAATCCTTGGGACCAAAAGTGTTTTAGATACCAGATATTTACAAATTTGAAATATTTGCATAGGCATCATGAGATATCTTGGGGATGAGACTCAAGTCTATACACAAAATTCATTTGTGTTTCACATACTGTTAGGGTCCCCAATATAGCGCATTCTAACAGTCTTCTCACCACTGGCATACTCAAGCCCTGGCTGAAGGGGATGTTCAGAACTGAAGGAGATAATTTTAACTAGTTAAGAATCTGCAGAGGCATGCTTGACAACCTGACAACGAATTGTTAGTAACTTTGGGTAAGCTCAGAGTTCTTCCCCTCCTCTAACAAGTCTCTCTGATAGGTCTTACTTTTCATCTAATTTGCATGCCCACATTTACCAATCCCAGCTGGTACCCTACGAATTTGGGTTTCAGAGCACAGGGGCATTAGGATTCAATGGAAGAGGAAGAGATGACTGCCTTCAAGATTCACCAGGGCCGACTTGCCTGAGACTCGGAGGCTCCCAGCACATGGGTTATCTGTCTTTGGCAGGGAGCTTAACTGAGCTAGCCTCCAGGATTCCACCTGTGGCTGCAGGGAGAGGGGACTTGCTCCTGCCTCTGCCTCTGAGACTCCTGGAAGAGCTGAAACACTTCTCAGACATGAGACTTGCTCTCTTGGTTGGCATGTAGCAGCCTTCGAGAGCTGAGCTGCCACGCTTCTCCAGAGCCATGTCAGCTCTTAGCTCATACCCCACAGCTGCTGAGAGTTCAAACCTGTGTCATTTACATCCTGAGTGGCCATCTGCTTTGTAGCAGATTGACAGAGCACCTCCCGTGTCTACTCTTTGCTGTCTGCCTACTCTGTTCTTGAAGGGAGGAGGGACAAGAATCCAGCTGGGGACTGGAGATGGTAGCCACCTACTGCCTCAGTACAAATTATGCGCATAGCCTGAACATAATTTCACACTGTATTTTTACTGTATTTTGACTGTGCCTTCTCGAGGCCAGGCGTGGAATGTTCCATTGACGCTCAAAGAATTCCAGATTTTGGAGCATTTTTGATTGGGGCTTGGGAGGCTCACTGTGTCTGCAAAAGTAGACAACACTATAGCCCGGTGTGGTGGCGCACACCTTTAATCCTAGCACTCGGGAGGCAGAGGCAGGGAGATCTCTGTGAGTTCAAGGCCAGCCTGGTCTACAGAGTGAGTTCCAGGACAGCCAGAGCTACAGGGAGACCCTGTCTCAAAAAAGACCAAAAAAAAAAAAAAAAAAAAAAAAAAAAAAAACCCTTAAAAAAATACACGAGGGCAAGAAAGTGACTCGGGGATAAGTGCCAAGCCTGACGGCCTGATTTCAATCTCCAGGACCACATGATGGAAGGATGGAAATTGTCCTCTGACCTCCACTTGTGCATCATGCTATACATGCTCGTTGGTGCATATACACACAAACACACTGAATGTAATTTTAAACTTGAATATAATGACCACTCAAAGCATACAGTCACCTCCACTTCCCTCTAAACTGGAATTCTAGATTATAATCTGGTTCCAATATCTAATCGATCAAGTTCTTTCTAAGAACCATCAGTGAGGTTCATGATCCTGTAAATGGCTCAGACGGCTCTGCAGGACTAAGCTATTTGAGGGTTCACCCAACAGCATCCACCCCATCTATCCATTTCTTTATTACAAAGTTCACATCTCAAGAAAATCCCAGTACTCACTGGTCAGTGGTGAAAATGTAGCCCACGATATCCTTACAGCCTAAAAGCAGGACACAAAAGGTCACAGCAAACAGCTCTAGAAGCAAAAGGTCAGAAGAAATGGCATGGTGAGCATGGGGGGGTCCACGGAAGTTGGGGTCCTGGCTCCCCCTGCAGAGCCTGCATGCACCACGAGCTGGGGAGGAAGGGTTCTAAACACCTGTGATGATCAAGGAAATCGCAGAGGACTTCTTTGCCTGCTCCATGTTGCCAGCACCCAGTGCATTTCCTACCCGGACATTGGCAGCCACACTGAAGCCTGTAGGGATCTAAGATGAGAAGGAAATCACAAAGAACACACTTGCAAATTGCTAGCACCACGCAGAGAAGCAGCCTCACACCTCACACCTCCCAGGAAAAATGAGGTCCCTCGTGGTCCTCCAGGCTCTGAGGACTGCTTTACAGCCCCTTCTCAGCCCAGCCGGAAGCCCCAGGTTAACGAGGAACCTATGTCTTCAAGTTTAAGATGATTAGCAAACTAGGCTCTTCTGTAGGGTTTCCAAACTCTGCCCTGAGAGGGAGGGCCTCACGAAATCACATTCCTCTCTGGACGGAGGAACAGCATGTGGGACAGGCTGACCAGAGTTCACACTAGTGTCAGTTCTGAAAGAGAGATTTGGTTTAGAAGACAGAAATGTTATTACTAAAGGAAATGTCAGCATTGCCTTGTAGTTAGGAATGGGGGTTCAGAAGCCAGACTGCCTGGGTTCAAATCCTGAACATCTATTTATCAGCTATGTGATACCAAACTAGTTACTTAACCTCTTGAGACTTCTGATATCTTCGTTTATCTGTAAGAAGACTTTAGTAACGGAAAGTTTACTGAGCTCAGAGATATTAGCTGCTGAGAATATGAGGTGGGTCAGACCATAAAGTGGGCTAGAAAAACGCCATTTTGTTCAGAAATACATTTTATTTCTGACCTTAACATAAACTTCTGCTGTGCTGGGATTAAAGGTGTGGGCCACCACACCTAGCTGGTTTGGAGAACTCTTAGGAGTTCAGCTGCCCCAAGCCTGACAGGATTAAGAAGTGCATCAGGGCCTATCCTCAAGGAAGAAGTCTTAAGGTATGGTGAGATTAGCTAACTAACCATATTTCTGCTTTTTGTAAAATGCTTGATATGTTAAACAAATACTTCTGCTCTGTAAAAATGCCTGTTTAAGACTGGTTAAACATCATCCTTGTAGAAGTGAATATATATATATATATATATCCCAAGGTTGCATTGCTGCCAGCACTCTAGAGTAGGGAACAGTCCAGTAGGTCATAATAAAACTTCCTCGAAATTTCCCAGCATAGATGTTCTGGGTTTCTGACCCATAACAGAATATTCCCTCACAGGTACTCAATAAAGATTCATCATTATTATCTATAAATTTACCACATGAGAAATTATATTGCATTCAAAAACATTCCTTGCCCAAAAACAAGCAACTGAAGAAGGAATACAAGGAGACCTTCCCACTCACGATAGCCTCAAAAACAATAAGATACCTAGGAACAAACCTAACCAAAGACACCAAAGATCTCTCCAAAAAAATTTTTTAAACCCCCGAAGAAGGAAATTGAAGAAGACATCAGAAGATGGAAAAACCTCCCATGCTCATGGTTTGGGAAAATTAATATAGTAAAAATGTCCATTCTATCCAAACTATTGTACAGATTTAATGGAATCCCAATTAAAATCCCCAAGAGTTTCTTCACAGGCTTGGGAAAAAAAGTCCTTAATTTCATTTGGAAAAACAACAGACCCAGAATAGCCAAAGAAACCCTGAGTGAAAAGAGCAATACGGGGAGGATCTCTATACCAGACTTCAAACTAATACTGCAGGGCTATCGTCATAAAAACAGCCTGGTACTGGCACAAAAACAGACCTGTTGACCAATGGAACAAAACTGAAGATCCAAACTTGAGCACATACAATTTCAGCCATCTCATATTTGACAAGGGGGCCAAGAAGACACAATGGAGGAAAGACAGCATCTTCAGCAAGTGGTGTTGGCAAAACTGGATCACCACTTGCAGAAGAATGAAATTAAACCCCTACCTCTCGCCCTGTACAAAAGTCAACTCCAGATGGATCAAAGATCTCAACATGAAACTCCAAACTCTGAAGGCAATAGAAGAAAAAGTTGGCAGCAGACTACAAGACATAGGCATAGGAAAAGACTTCCTAAATCAGACAGCAGCTGTGCAAGAATTAAGGTCGACAATTGACAGATGGGACCTCATTAAACTCCAAAGCTTCTGTACTCAAAAAACAAAGGAGAAAGAAAACAAATGACCCACTCAAAAGATGGAGCAAAGAGCTGAACAGACACTTCACGAGTGAGGAATTAGAGATGGCCGAGAAACATCTTAAAAAGTGTTCACCGTTGCTAATAATTAAGGAAACGCAAATTAAAACCACTTTAAGATATCATCTCACTGCAATAAAACTGGCTAGGATTAAGAAAACAAATGATACCAAGTGCTGGAGAGGTTGTGGGGAAAGGGAACACTCATCCACTGCTGGTGAGAATGTAAACTGATACAGCCACTATGGAAAGCAGTGTGGAGAACCCTTAGAAGACTTGGAATGAGCTTGCCACCTGACCCAGCCATACCACTCCTGGGTACATACCCACAAGACTCATCTTACTGAAGAGATACATGCACAGCCATGTTTATTGCAGCTCTCTTCACAATATTGAAGAGCTGGAACCAACCCAAGTGCCCCTCAACTGACAAGTGGATAGAGAAAATGTGGTACATCTACACAATGGAGTTCTATGCAGCAGTAAAGAAAGATGACATCATGAAATTTGCAGGTAAATGGCTGGAGCTAGAAGATATCATGCTGAGTGAAGTAACACGGTCCCAGAAAAACAAACAATGAATGGTATTCCTCATCTGTGGATGCTAGTACCAAGTACCTAATTATATGGCAAACTGAGCAACGTTTGATGTGATCTGAAAACAACTGTGCTCTTATATTGTGAATCCCTTAAAAAAAATAAATAATAAAAAAATTCCTTGCTTAGTTGAGCATGTTGTTGCTTTACTAGGATGACTAAGGATAGGGTTAAAGAAAATCTGATATACAGATTGAAAAGTATAGAAGGAACGGGGAATGAGTTCCCACCTGCAAGCTCATTGCAGTGACAGACTTCCCAGCAGTTTCTTCACACAAAGGGAGAGACAAGAATGTGCATGGAGAAGCTGACAGGTAGCAACTTGACCAAGCACCCACCCGAAGCTAATGTCCAGATCATGTGTCTCCTGGTAATGTTCCCTGTGAAGGACATACATCTTACAGTATTTCCTCCAGAAGTGGAGAGTCTGAATCTGTCCAGGAGGAAAGAGCCACTGTCCAGAGACAGAGATCAAGGTCCGGATCCTTAATTAAAACACAGCATCAAGGGGCTGGAGAGATGGCTCAGAGGTGAAGAGCACTGACTACTCTTGCAGAGGACCTGGGTTCGATTCTCAGCAGCCAGTATCAACTGTCAGTAACTCTGGTTCCAGGGGGTCTGACACCCTCTTCTGACTTCCTCAGGCATTGCACAGGGATGGGCTTACATTGCACTTACAGGCAATACACTCCTACACAAAAAATAATAAAGTATTTTTAAAGACAGTGTTGAGATGTGTCTCCTTAATAAAAAGGTGCAGAGGATATTCACAGAGCCAGTAATGGTACTTGACTACAGTTCCTAGACAGACATACAGACAAAGAGATGGAGTCAGCAAACGAGGCCATGTGAGCGGTGCATCTGTAGAAAGGTTTACATCCTTCTTTTAATGGGAGAGAGAAAAAAAAAAAGTGTGCTTCTATGAGCCTGTTAGAAGATGGCAACGTACTCCTGCACAGACAGAAACAGGAAATCAGAGATATCTGTCCTAGGAAGTGCCCTGAAGAGCTGCCGATCATACTGAAGTAGAGCCAATTAAATACTGGACAGGGGGAGGCTGGCTTTAAAAGGGAGGGTAGTGCACCACTAAGCATTTTAACTTAAATGTACTGAAATTTACTAAAATATAGGATGTAAGCACAATATTAAAACTGAAAAGTACAAGTTAAAAATTCTTCCAAATACACGCTCTCCAGGGCTGGGCTACTGCTTGGAGGTGGAGCACTTGCCTAGTGCTTGAGAGCCTACGTTCAGTTCCCACACTGCCAGGAAAAAAAGCCAGGAAAGTGGATCCCCCCTGCACACTTAAAATATATCAGCAGTGCAAAACATCAATAAAAATATTTTATTAAAAATAAACAAATATATCAGCAATGGGGAGCGGAGCCTGGCTCAGCCTCTTTCCCTACTGTAAAGGCCCCTTTCTGTCCATTTAAAACTTTTTGGGGGCATGGTATGGGGAATGAGCCCCAGCATTCTGGGCTCTACTTCAGGGTGAACCCCAGCCCCTTTAATTTTCTACTTCTAAAGTGGACTTGCTATACAGAAGGAGCCCTTCCAAATTCCAGGTTGATCCCGGCTGGAGTTCTGAAACCCAGGGCCAGCATCTCCTCCTCACTTCAGGCTGAGCAGCACCGCACTGTGCGCATGCTGAGCAGCACCGCACTGTGCGCATGCTGAGCAGCACCGCACTGTGCGCATGCTGAGCAGCACCGCACTGTGCGCATGCTGAGCAGCACCGCACTGTGCGCATGCTGAGCAGCACCGCACTGTGCGCATGTCTGACACTTCATTCGCTCATCTCTCCAGCGATGGCTGCGTGCTCGGGCAGTGACCACAGTGACGATGCAGCCTCTGTAAGCATGGCGTGTGACTGATGCACGCCTCTGTAAGCATGGCGTGTGACTGATGCATGCCTCTGTAAACATGGCATGCACATGTATGTTCAAGACCTGGTTTCCTATTCTTTTGGCTATCTCCCAATGTACAGCGGGCATGATGTACTCAGAGGCTTCAGAGTCAGGCAGGAGTAGCATGTATCTGGACACTGGTGAGCAGACATCCAGTTCCATCTCACCTTGTCCACAAGGTATTGTACTGGGACCATGGAAAAAGATTCTGAAAGTCTGAAAACACAGTCAACCATTTCAGAGCTTCTGCTCAGAGTAAAGGACCTGAGCACAACACAAGAGGCATAAAGGGCCCCTCTAAGGTCCAAGAACACTCTGTGTGTGTGTGTGTGTGTGTGTGTGTGTGTGTGTGTGTACGCTATATGTGGAATGTGTGGTAGTGTATATGTGAATATGTGGTGTATATGTTTGTGGTGTGTGTGATGTGGGGAGTGGGAAGTATTTGTTTGTGTATATGTATGGGGTTGTATGCATGGTGTGTATGGGGGGTGTATGCATGGTGTGTATGGGGTTTATGGGAGGTGTGTATGGGAGGTGTGTATGGGGAGTGTATGCATGGTGTGTATGTGGGGTGTATGTGTGGGGTGTATGGGGGTGTATGTGTGGTGTGTATGGGGGCATATGTGTGGTGTTTACGGGGGTGTATGTGTGGTGTGTATGAGGGTGTATGTGTGGTGTTTATGGGGGGTGTATGTGTAGTGTTTATGTGGGGTGTATGTGTGGGGTGTATGGAGAGTGTATGTGTGGGGTATTTGGGGTGTATGTATGGTGTGTATGTGTGGTGTGTATGGGTGTGTGTGTGTGTGTGGTGTGTATGGGATGTATGTGTGGTGTGGTGTATGTGTGGTGTGTATGGGATGTATGCGTGGTGTGTATGGGGTGTATGTGTGGGGTGTATGGGGGTGTATGTGTGGTGTGTATGTGTAGTGTGTATGGGGGGTGTGGGTGTGGGGCTGACGACAGAGCCCAGGGCCTTGTGTACACCATGGACACGCTCTATCACTGAGCTACGTCCTCGGGTCTCTTTTTACTTTTCATTTGGAGACAGTGTCTCACTAAATTGTCCAGGCTGGCCTGGAATTACTGTAATCCGGCAGTCCTTGAACTTGTGATCCTCCTACCTCAGCCTTTGAGCAGCTGCTCTTATATGCCGGCTCTGGGATGACAGTTCATGTCACAGTTAACTGGTAACATTAACCACTGTGTGTGCTCCCTGTGAGATTCTCAGAATGAAGCAGGGTCCCGAGCACTTACCATGTACACAATGACAGCCAGTTCATAGGTGATGGACTGGGCTCCAAGCTCTACCATGCCAAGGGTACCTGGTAGAGACAGACAGCTGGTACCTCACGCTGGCTGGGCCCAGCTCCCAGCAGGCTCCTGTCTGAATACGCACCACTCAGGAAGGTGCCGATCTCATAGGCCCACCACTCGATGCACAGCATGAGCATGCTGGGGATGGCCAGGTTCAGGAAGGAGGCCCAGTCCTGCAGGGACTCCAAGGACCACCCTGTAACACACGTGTACCCAACACATCCGGCCTTCAGACAGAAACAGAGCCCCAGCAAAAGTCACAGCCCAATCCAAGGATCACCTTTACCTCCCCAGGTGGCTCGATGCAGCTTTCTTCCAACGATGTAGAAGAAGAGGAATAAGGCCAGGGTATACTGGGCGATCACATTGGCCAGTGCAGAACCCCTGGGAAGACGGCTGCTGTGAGCAGGACTGCGCTCCTCCCTCTCCACCTTGGCTCAGTGAGAAAGAGGCACACCCACATCCCTCACTGTGACCTCCCCTACAGGCCCGCCCCCACCCCTCCACCCTGATTTCTGAGGTAAACATGACAAGGTCTCAATGGACCAGCTAAAGGCCCCACGCAGTGCTCCCCCACCCCCACTGCCCCCAAAGAGGCCAGACTCACATCACCCCAAGATGCAGCTGGTAGAGAAACACATAGTTGGCCAGGGCATTGACGAGGTTGGCTGCAAGTCCAGTCACGATCTGGGGCAGGACAATGCCCTGGAAGGAGACACATACGCCATGCCCACCTGAAATGTAGCGCCTGCCACCCCTCTCTTCCCACCCCCATCCCCTCCTCCTTTCTCCCAGGTACAGGGAGCAGCACTCTGGCCTGCAATGAAGGCAGCAGGGAGGGGAAGCAGAGCTCACAGGATGGGAGGAGGCATTTTGTCAGAAACGGATCCAAAGAACATCTTGTGAAACGCCGATTTCTTTCTGAATACAGGATAGATTCCTTCGTGGCTGTCTCTGAGACATGAAGGCAGGAAGCACCCCTACTTAATAGCTCACAGGAAGAGACATGCAATCTGGGCCTGATGGCACAGGCCCACGAGGTACAGGACTGGGAGAGCTGGGCCCAAGGGCATAGCCCGGCAGGACAGCACCGGGTGGTGGAGGTAGGAGCAACGGATTCAAAACCATCCAAAGCTACGTAGGGAAACTCTGTCTCCAAATAGAAAGCAAAAACAAGGCTTAGAGGAAGTGCGGGTTTGCTTGGCGCTGGGGCGTGTGCCCAGCATAAGCAAGGCCCTGGGGTCTTCTCCCACCACTACAAAAAAAAAAAGTTTTAAATGAGTAAATCAAGGTAATATTTAGGGGATGACTGTGAAATTGCATTGGCCTAAGGACATTAAAACCTTTTCTGCAAAGTGGCTGGTAACATTTTCATGTTTCTCTGGGAAAATTAAAAAAAAAAAAATCACATTACCACTGGGGGAAATATGTCATTAGAGGCTTTCACCTAACCCGGTAACCCATGAAAAGATGTTTTCTAGCCCCATGGGACATGATTTGGGGAGATATTATAATATTCCAGGAAAAAAACCACCTGGATTTATAGATCTGTTCCAAGATCAAGTTCACTGCTGCCTTTATCCTTTTTTTTTTTTTTTTTTTGAGACAGGATCTCCCTATAGCCTCAGCTGGCCTGGAACTCACTCTGTAGACCAGGCTGGCCTTGAACTCACAGAGATTCAATCTGCCTGCCTCTGCCTCCCAGGTGCTAGGATTAAAGGTGTACACCACGCCCAGCTTGAGCACAGTTCTTAGCCGCTATGTGGGTGCTGGGAATTGAACCCGGGTCCTCTGGAAGAGCAGTTGGTGCTCTTAACTGATGAGCCATCTCTCCAGCCCTCACTGCTGCCTTTTTTGCTGAAGGATATGGACAGTGACGACATGTGCTGTGAGCATCCTCAGTTTGCTACTGTTTTCAATCTTTCATAAAGATGTGCTCATTAACACAGGAGAACATGTTATTTTATTTATTTATTTTTTTTGGTCTTTTTGAGACAGGGTCTCCATGTAGCCCCAGCTGTCCTGGAACTCACTCTATAGACCAGGCTGGCCTTGAACTCACAAAGATTCACCTGCCTCTGACTCCCAAGTGCTAGGATTAAAGGTGTGCGCCACCACGCCCGGCAGGAGAACATGTTATTTTAATATAGCTTTTCTTTTATAAATACATATATTTTTTGGTCTTTTTGAGACAGGGTCTCCCTGTAGCCCCAGCTGGCCTGGAACTCACTCTGTAGACCAGGCTGGCCTTGAACTCACAAAGATCCGCCTGCTTCTGCCTCCCAAGTGCTAGGATTAAAGGCGTGCGCCACCACGCCCAGCCATAAAAACTATTTTAAGCAGCTTCACCATGTACCCCCAGGTTCAGAGCATCACATGAGGTTCCGAACAAAGAGGTCTGCATGCAACCTACTTCAACACGCACTTTAGCTTTGCAGTTTCCAAGCAGAAGAGAGCCTGGGTCTACATCAGCCCCGCCGGATGCTGGCCCCTGGCTCAGAGCCCTCCTCTGCTCTGAGTCTGCAAACCAAGTCTTCCTTCAAATCTCACCCGGTCATGGCTTTCTACAAACTATAGTTTGGAAATAGGGCCTTACAATATAGCTCAGATTGGTCTTGAACTAACAATCCTCCTGCCTCTGCCTCCTGAGTGTTCGGATTCTAGGCATGAACCACCATGCCTAGCTCCTTCCATAAACCCTTGTCCTAATGCTTCCTCCTTGTCTGGTGAGACACTGTGAGCATGTCTGGCCCATCAGTGTGTAAGCCCAAGCCTGCTGCACCTGTCTCTGGTGGTGTCTGGCTGGTAGCATCAGGATGGAAGAGCAACAATGCACTCATGCTACATATTGATCAGGAGCCGCTGGCATTCTGTATGGGGTCTGTGATCAGATTTACACTTCTGGCAGATGGACAAACCAGCCAGTATGACTTTTGTAATTTTTAATTTTTAAAATTTTATGTGTATGGGCATTGTGTCTGCATGTGTGTAAGTGCACCCATGTCATGCAGTCTATGGAGGACAAAGGGGGCATCAGGCCCCCTAGAACTGGAGTTACAGATGGCTGCTAGCTACCACATATGTGCTGGGATTTGAACCTTGATCCTTTGCAAGAACAGCCAGTGTTCTTAACTGCTGAGCCATCTTTCTGCCTCAGCATGCTTCGAGGAGCCAGCTAGGGGGTGTCAGGGGGAGAGGGGGTCAGGCAGCACGGAGCCGGCTAAGACGGAAGATGCTACTGACGTGATGAGAAATGAATCCCGGGCTGGGAGATCACTCAGTTCCTAAATCTGATGACCCAAGTTTAGTTCCCAGGACCTGCATGGTGGAAGGAGAGAACTGACTCCCACGAACTGTGCTCTGACCTGCAGACATGTGCCCACACACATGTACACAGAGACGCACATACAGTGAATGAAGAAATGCAACATGAAAATGTAACAAAAGAAGCTAATCAGTCAGTAGCATTGAGGAAGGAGCCCGGGCAGAACCTCCCGGACCAGGTGCTGATCAAACATGAAGCAGGAAGGAGAAGAAGAAGCCATAGAAGTGACCAGGCCTGTGAGGGACAGAGTAAAGGGAGAAAGAAAAATGGAGGCAACTGACAGAGTCAACAGGAACAGACTGAGCTCAGGACGGAGCCATGTGAGCAACACACTCCAACGCCTCAAGGCAGTAGCAAAGATGCCTGCAGGTGAGGGGGGGATGCAGAAGCTGTGTACACACAGATGCCTGCAGGTGAGGGGAGGATGCAGAAGCGGTGTACACACAGATGCCTGCAGGTGAGGGGGGGATGCAGAAGCCGTGTACACACAGATGCCTGCAGGTGAAGAGAGGATGCAGAAGCCGTGTACACACAGATGCCTGCAGGTGAGGAGAGGATGCAGAAGCAGTGTACACAGATGCCTGCAGGTGAGGGGTGGACGCAGAAGCCGTGTACACACAGATGCCTGCAGGTGAGGGGTGGATGCAGAAGCCGTGTACACACAGATGCCTGCAGGTGAGGGGTGGATGCAGAAGCCGTGTACACACAGATGCCTGCAGGTGAGGGGAGGATGCAGAAGCCGTGTACACACAGAGGCCTGCAGGTGAGGGGAGGATGCAGAAACCGTGTACACACAGATGCCTGCAGGTGAGGGTGGATGCAGAAGCCATGTACACACAGATGCCTGCAGGTGAGGGGCAGATGCAGAAGCCATGTGCACACAGATGCCCGCAGATGAAGGGCGGATGCAGAAGCCGTGTACATATAGATGCCTGCAGGTGAGGGGTGGATGCAGAAGCCGTGTACACACAGATGCCTGCAAGTGAGGGGCGGATGCAGAAGCCTTGAATATATAGATGCCTGCACATGAGGGATGGATGCAGAAACCATGTACATATAGATGCCTGGTGAGGGGTTGATGAAGAAACCGTGTACACACAGATGCCTGCAGGTGAGGGGTGGATGCAGAAGCCGTGTACACACAGATGTCGGCAGATGAAGGGCGGATGAAGAAGCCGTGTACATATAGATGCCTGCAGGTGAGGGGTGGATGCAGAAGCCGTGTACACACAGATGCATGCAGATCAGGGGCGGATGCAGAAGCCGTGTACATACAGATGCCTGCAGGTGAGGGACTGATGCAGAAGCCGTGTACACACAGATGCCTGCAGGTGAGGGGCACATGCAGAAGCCGTGTACACACAGATGCCTGCAGGTGAGGAGTGGATGCAGAACCTGTGTACACACAGATGCCTGCAGGTGAGGGGTGGATGCAGAAGCCATGTACACACAGATGCCGGCAGGTGAGGCGTGGATGCAGAAGCCATGTACACACAGATGCCTGCAAGTGAGGGGCGAATGCAGAAGCCTTGAATATATAGATGCCTGCAGGTGAGGGACGGATGCAGAAACCGTGTAAATATAAATGCCTGCAGGTGAGGGGTGGATGCAGAAACCGTGTACACGCAGATGCCTGCAGGTGAGGGGTGGATGCAGAAGCCGTGTACACACAGATGCCTGCAAGTGAGGAGCGGATGCAGATGCCTTGAATATATAGATGCCTGCAGGTGAGGGACGGATGCAGAAACCGTGTACATATAGATGCCTGCAGGTGAGGGATGGATGCAGAAACCGTGTAAATATAGATGCCTGCAGGTGAGGGGTGGATGCAGAAGCCGTGTACACACAGATGCCTGCAGGTGAGGGGTGGATGCAGAAGCCGTGTACACATAGATGCCTGCAGGTGAGGGGTGGATGCAGAAGCCGTGTACACACAGATGCCTGCAGGTGAGGGGTGGATGCAGAAGCCGTGTACACACAGATGCCTGCAGGTGAGGGGCGGATGCAGAAGCCATGTACACACAGATGCCTGCAGGTGAGGGGTGGATGCAGAAGCCGTGTACACACAGATGCCTGCAGGTGAGGGGTGGATGCAGAAGCCGTGTACACACAGATGCCTGCAGGTGAGGGGTGGATGCAGAAGCCGTGTACACACAGATGCCTGCAGGTGAGGGGTGGATGCAGAAGCCGTGTACACACAGATGCCTGCAGGTGAGGGGTGGATGCAGAAGCCGTGTACACACAGATGCCTGCAGGTGAGGGGTGGATGCAGAAGCCGTGTACACACAGATGCCTGCAGGTGAGGGGTGGATGCAGAAGCCGTGTACACACAGATGCCTGCAGGTGAGGGGCGGATGCAGAAGCCGTGTACACACAGATGCCTGCAGGTGAGGGGTGGATGCAGAAACCATGTACACACAGATGCCTGCAGGTGAGGGGTGGATGCAGAAGCCGTGTACATACAGATGCCTGCAGGTGAGGGACGGATGCAGAAGCCGTGTACACACAGATGCCTGCAGGTGAGGGGCGGATGCAGAAGCCGTGTACACACAGATGCCTGCAGGTGAGGGGTGGATGCAGAAACCATGTACACACAGATGCCTGCAGGTGAGGGGTGGATGCAGAAGCCGTGTACACACAGATGCCTGCAGGTGAGGGGCGGATGCAGAAGCCGTGTACACACAGATGCCTGCAGGTGAGGGACGGATGCAGAAACCATGTACACACAGATGCCTGCAGGTGAGGGGTGGATGCAGAAACCGTGTACACACAGATGCCTGCAGGTGAGGGGTGGATGCAGAAGCCGTGTACACACAGATGCCTGCAGGTGAGGGGCGGATGCAGAAGCCGTGTACACACAGATGCCTGCAGGTGAGGGGTGGATGCAGAAGCCGTGTACACACAGATGCCTGCAGGTGAAGGGTGGATGCAGAAGCCGTGTACACACAGATGCCTGCAAGTGAGGGGTGGCTGCAGAAGCTGTGTACACACAGATGCCTGCAAGTGAGGGGTGGCTACAGAAACTGTATACACACAGATGCCTGCAGGTGAGGGGCGGATGCAGAAGCCGTGTCCACACAGATGCCTGCAGATGAGGGGTGGATGCAGAAGCCGTGTACATATAAGTGCCTGCAGGTGAGGGGTGGATGCAGAAACTGTGTACACACAGATGCCTGCATGTGAGGGGTGGATGCAGAAGCCGTGTACACACAGATGCCTGCAGGTGAGTGGTGGATGCAGAAGCTGTGTACACAGAGATGCCTGCAGGTGAGGGGTGGATGCAGAAGCCTTGAATATATAGATGCCTGCAGGTGAGGGGTGGCTGCAGAAACCGTGTACACACAGATGCCTGCAGGTGAGGGGTAGATGCAGAAGTCGTGTACATATAAATGCCTGCAGGTGAGGGGTGGATGCAGAAACCGTGTACACAGAGATGCCTGCAGGTGAGGGGTGACTGCAGAAACCATGTACACACAGATGCCTGCAGGTGAGGGGTGGATGCAGAAGCCGTGTACATACAGATGCCTGCAGGTGAGGGGTGGATGCAGAAGCCATGTACACACAGATGCCTGCAGGTGAGGGGTGGATGCAGAAGCCGTGTACACACAGATGCCTGCTGGTGGGGGAGGATGCAGAAGCCGTGTACACACAGATGCCTGCAGGTGAGGGGAGGATGCAGAAGCTGTGTACACACAGATGCCTGCAGGTGAGGGGCGGATGCAGAAGATGTGTACATACAGATGCCTGCAGGTAAGGGACGGATGCAGAAGCCCTGTACACACAGATGCCTGAGGAGTGAGGGGTGAATGCAGGAACCGTGTACACACAGATACCTGCAGGTGAGGGGTGGATGCAGAAGCCATGTACACACAGATGCCTGCAGGTGAGGGGTGGAGGCAGAAGCCGTGTACACACAGATGCCTGCAAGTGAGGGACGGATGCAGAAGCCGTGTACACACAGATGCCTCCAGGTAAGGGACAGATGCAGAAGCCGTGTACACACAGATGTCTGCAGGTGAGGGGTGGATGCAGAAGCCGTGTACATACAGATGCCTGCAGGTGAGGGACGGATGCAGAAGCCGTGTACACACAGATGCCTGCAGGTGAGGGGTGGATGCAGAAGCCGTGTACACACAGATGCCTGCAGGTGAGGGGTGGATGCAGAAGCCGTGTACACACAGATGCCTGCAGGTGAGGGGTGGATGCAGAAGCCGTGTACACACAGATGCCTGCAGGTGAGGGGTGGATGCAGAAGCCGTGTACACACAGATGCCTGCAGGTGAGGGGTGGATGCAGAAGCCGTGTACACACAGATGCCTGCAGGTGAGGGGTGGATGCAGAAGCCGTGTACACACAGATGCCTGCAGGTGAGGGGTGGATGCAGAAGCCGTGTACACACAGATGCCTGCAGGTGAGGGGTGGATGCAGAAGCCGTGTACACACAGATGCCTGCAGGTGAGGGGTGGATGCAGAAGCCGTGTACACACAGATGCCTGCAGGTGAGGGGTGGATGCAGAAGCCGTGTACACACAGATGCCTGCAGGTGAGGGGTGGATGCAGAAGCCGTGTACACACAGATGCCTGCAGGTGAGGGGTGGATGCAGAAGCCGTGTACACACAGATGCCTGCAGGTGAGGGGTGGATGCAGAAGCCGTGTACACACAGATGCCTGCAGGTGAGGGGTGGATGCAGAAGCCGTGTACACACAGATGCCTGCAGGTGAGGGGTGGATGCAGAAGCCGTGTACACACAGATGCCTGCAGGTGAGGGGTGGATGCAGAAGCCGTGTACACACAGATGCCTGCAGGTGAGGGGTGGATGCAGAAGCCGTGTACACACAGATGCCTGCAGGTGAGGGGTGGATACAGAAGCCAGGTACACACAGATGCCTGCAGGTGAGGGGCGGATGCAGAAGCCGTGTACACACAGATGCCTGCAGGTTAAGGGTGGATACAGAAGCCGTGTACACACAGATGCCTGCAGGTGAGGAGCGGATGCAGAAACCATGTACACACAGATGCCTGCAGGTGAGGGGTGGATGCAGAAGCCATGTACACACAGATGCCTGCAGGTGAGGAGTGGATGCAGAAGCAGTGTACATATAGATGCCTGCAGGTGAGGGATGGATGCAGAAGCCGAGTACATATAGATGCCTGCAGGTGAGGGACGGATGCAGAAGCTGAGTACATATTGATGCCTGCAGGTGATGGATGGATGCAGAAGCCGAGTACATATAAATGCCTGCAGGTGAGGGACGGATGCAGAAGCCGAGTACATATAGATGCCTGCAGGTGAGGGACGGATGCAGAAGCTGAGTACATATTGATGCCTGCAGGTGATGGATGGATGCAGAAGCCGAGTACATATAAATGCCTGCAGGTGAGGGATGGATGCAGAAGCCGAGTACATATAGATGCCTGCAGGTGAGGGACGGATGCAGAAGCTGAGTACATATTGATGCCTGCAGGTGATGGATGGATGCAGAAGCCGAGTACATATAAATGCCTGCAGGTGAGGGACGGATGCAGAAGCCGAGTACATATAGATGCCTGCAGGTGAGGGGCGGATGCAGAAGCCGAGTACATATAGATGCCTGCAGGTGAGGGGTGGATGCAGAAGCCGAGTACATATAGATGCCTGCAGGTGAGGGACGGATGCAGAAGCCGAGTACATATAGATGCCTGCAGGTGAGGGGTGGATGCAGAAGCCATGTACATATAGATGCCTGCAGGTGAGGGATGGATGCAGAAGTCGAGTACATATAGATGCCTGCAGGTGAGGGGCAGATGCAGAAGCCGAGTACATATAGATGCCTGCAGGTGAGGGGTGGATGCAGAAGCCGAGTACATATAGATGCCTGCAGGTGAGGGGTGGATGCAGAAGCCGAGTACATATAGATGCCTGCAGGTGAGGGGTGGATGCAGAAGCCATGTACATATAGATGCCTGCAGGTGAGGGGCGGATTTAGAAGTCATGTACACACAGATGCCTGCAGGTGAGGGGTGGATGCAGTAGCCGTGTACACACAGATGGAAACCAGAAACACCAGAAGGCAGGTGCCTGTCCAAAGAAGGTCGCAGGACCAGAGCTGTCCCTGTCCTTGAGGTCATCTTGCTCTTCTGCCTTCAGCTCTTGTATAGCCTGGCTTTCCTCTGCTGCCTTTCTAACCTCTGCTCTCTTCCAGGGGAGTAAATTCCTATAAACAGCATGCCTGGGTTAAAGGGACACTGCTACCTCTCCCATGCCCACTGCACTCCCAGTTACAGAGGACACCCGTCATCTATCTCCTTTCCTTTCAGAGAGATTCTTTCTTCCTTTGGACCACTGTCTGCCCACCATTTTCATAACTCTTATCTCTGCCCCAGAAATTAGTTTGTTTCTGACCACCTAGTAGATACCACAGGCCTGCTCCAGCAGACCAGGCCAGCTTGCTCCTCTAATGCACCTATGCTCTGGTTCTCACGCTGGCCTGTCACCCACTGTCTGGGAGCCCTTCCTCCCACCATAACCCAGGTTACACCCTCAACGCCTCAGAGCTACAGACAACCTTCTCAAGGTCCTTCTCTCAACCTCAGCTGTTGGAGAGTGTCAAGTTCACGCCTCCTGTCATCCCTCCATCCCTGAGATTAAAGGTCACCACAATGCTGGGAGACAGACAGTCAGACAGAGGTCCCTGTGTCATGCTAAGGATTCTACCTGGTCCACATAAGGGTGGAAGAAGAAATAGCTTAGAGACCAACTAGAAAAGCTGGTTTCATCTCCCATGTTCAACTAGCTCAAGTACCTATTTCTAACATTGATGAAGTATGAAAACATTCTTTTTTGTTAACAGGGTGATATATTTTTAAAGAATTATTTATTATTTTTATTTTATGTACATGAGCGTATTGCTTATATGTAGGTAGGTGCACCTGTGTTGTGCAGTCCCTATGAAGGTCAGGAGAGGGTGTCAGATCCCCTGGGACTGGAGTTATAGATGGTTACTACCCACCTTCTGGGTGCTGGTAATTAAATCCAGGTCCTCTACAGGAGTAGCCAGTGCTCTACTTAACTGGAGCCATCTCTCCAGCCCCACAGGGCGATGGTATCTTAAGATTACTCAGGAGGTGGGGAGCTGCCTTGCCTCCTTCTCCCTCGATCATTCCTTCCTATTTGTTACCATCACAGAGGAGACCTGCTGGTGCAATGGGGATCTGTGGGCCAGTACTTCTCTTACCCGGATGCTCCTATGAGTCAGGGTCACCATCTCGGTGGCCTTTGGCCATTGCTGTTAGCCATGTGTAAAGTGTCCTGGCTGCTATCAGTTCTCAGTACAATTTGAGCTCCTCTCTCTGGGAATGTGGAGCCTTCAGACAAACTGAGCAAAGGGGCAGGCTCTCTGGAGCCAGCCAGATCACTCAGACCCTCAGCTCTCTCCAGGGGCCTGCAGACAGGCCTGCACCAGTCATCTCAAGGGGCCAAAGAACACAGAGGTGCTAACCTTAACATTGCCAATAGCAATATTTCCAAGGGGGAACCAAATACTAATTTTCACAGCCAAGAACAATGCTTCATTCCTTGATGTCACTTATGAAATCTCTCCACAGCAAAACTCCATGTGCACAGCCTTAAAAACATCTCTTAGTGGCTCTCAAGAGGCCAAATCCCTCCACCTTGGTCTCCTGGACCCCATCAGCCTCCCCAAGGAAAAGAGCAGCCCACTTTACCTGGTTGAGCAAGTATTTAACTTGTAATGTATAAAGAAAGGCTGCCTAGAAGAGAGGAAGAGAACACATTAGTTCTGCAGTCCAAACACTCATCAGAGAGCAGGTACCACAGCAGTCCAAATGCACATCAGAGAGCAGGTACCACAGCAGTCCAAACACACATCAGAGAGCAGGTACCACAGCAGTCTAAACGCGCATCAGAGAGCAGGTACCACAGCAGTCCAAACATGCATCAGAGAGCAGGTACCACAGCAGTCCAAACACGCATCAGAGAGCAGGTACCACAGCAGTCCAAACACGCATCAGAGAGCAGGTACCACAGCAGTCCAAACACGCATCAGAGAGCAGGTGCCACAGCAGCTTGTCCCACCGCTGCTCTCGGCTGCCCTCTGCTCCACAAAGCCTCTCACTAGGCCTGGAGCAGGCCGCGGTCCAGGTGATTCAAGCTCCTTCTTACAGATGAGCACGATCCAAACAGCCCCTTTTCTGGTTAGAATGTGGCTCATAGGTTCACACATGTAGTGCTTGGCTAGTAAGGCTGTTTGGGGAGACTGCGGAATCTTTTGGACATGGGGCCTCGTTGGGAGACATGAGATGTGTGCTAGAGTTCTAACTTGACCCTGCTCTGGGCATGAGCACTCTGCTTCTTAGTGAGCCACTGTACCTTGGATTCTTGGGGGTCACTGACAGGAGCCAACTCCACTGCCGAGAACACTGCTGTCCCCTCCCTACTATGAGGATGAGCTAAAATAAGGGTTTTGGTCCTCGGTTGTTTCTGTTAGGTATTTTGTCCCAGCAACAAGAAGAGTACACCCCCACTCCCTGTCTGGCAAAAAGAAACATAGAGTCCTTGGGGACACAGCAAGGACATTACATCCCAGTATAGCCCAGGTTATCATCTTCTATGGTACGGTGTTGAAAGGGTATCACATTTAAATGGCTTTATAAGATAGAGCTGGGGGTGAAACTCAACAGTAGAATGTGCACTTGGCATGCAAGGCACTGGGTCCCGTCCCCAGCACTGCAAAAATAATAGTAAAACAAAACACTAAAAATAAAATGAAATGTTTTAGGATAAGCTAAAAAGCACAGTGCCAATTATAAGGGCAAATGGCTACATTACAGGCCAGATTGTACCCCCAGATTCGCTCTTGGGAGTCCTGTCCCACGTGTAACCGTATTTGGAGGTCTTTAGAGAGATGAATAAATGAAAATCAGGACACTGGGGGTTGCCCCTAACCCAACAGGATTGGTGTCCTTGCAAGAAGTCACACCAGGAGCTTCCTGCACGGGGAGACGACCATGTGATGTGGAAACAAAAGAGGGCAGAGGGCACGGGCTGCAGAGCCACGGGCAGAGGCCACGTGGGAAACCATTCAGGTTCACACTTGATCCAGGACCTCCAGCCTTCTGAACTTTGAGAAAAGTAATTTCTGCCGTTTAAGTCCTCAGACTATGGCTCTATGTTGGGATGATTCTAGTAAACATCAGCCACTGTATGCAATTGAATAAACAGCTTTGATTGTTCATTGACCATCCACAGCTCGTTATTAAACATTAACACACACTTACAGATCTGTGTGATCACATACAAAAGTCTAAAGGTGAAAGTGATGCCCTCAACATCACCTCTAAGAAATGGCCTGGACTCTTCTCCCTGGATGGCCAAGGGACTGTAGGTATAAGAAGTCAAGACAGTGGTCTCCTGGAATCCAGTCACCCTGTCCCAGTATTTCTGAGAGAAATATGTGGGTGGTGTCCTTAAGGAACGTAATTAAAATCACAATCCCATGAGGAGTCAAAGAAGTCTCTTAGTGTGTGAGAATCACGCCAGGCCGAGCTCATGATATCTCAGCCACTTTTCCCCCACGGACCCTTGAAAACTCACAGGAAGAGCAGGAATGAAGATCATGACGTAGGTCTGGGTAAGCCTGGAGAACACAAGATGATGATGGAGGCTGAAAGCTCGCGGAAAACAGGCATAATAAACAGAGGTGGACTTGGGCTGTTGGGGCAGATGAACGACTACACTTGGAGATCATTGTCTTAGAACCTAAACTGCCATTCCGTCTTCTTTCAGGTCTTCAGGTCTAGCACAGGGGATCTGAGCCTCATACTGCAGCTGGACAGTCGTCCCCTGCTGTGGGGGCTGCCCTGGGCACCACAGCTGTCTCTCCGCCCTCCTGGTTCCCAAGCCTCTCTACCCAACATGATATCCAGACACGCCTCTGAGCCCCTGGGTTCAGAGCTATTAGTGTAAGGGAAGCACTCTTTAAAGGTCTTGATCACTAGCCGGGTGTGGTGGCGCACACCTTTAATCCTGGCACTCGGGAGGCAGAGGCAGGCAGACCTTTGTGAGTTCAAGGCCAGCCTGGTCTACAGAGTGAGTTCCAGGACAGCTGGGGCTACAGGGAGACCCTGTCTCAAAAAGACTAAAAAAAAAAAAAAGGTCTTGATCACTTAAGCCAGTCAGTCTTGGACATAGCAGCTCACCCACAGAAACTCTGGAAGTTAGGAATGCCCAAGCCTCACCCGAAGCAGTTAAGAATCTGAGGGTATGGAGAAGTCTAGAGCAGAATCTATAGTATTTAGGTGGACTCAATATTGACTGGGGTCAGAAATCACTAATTAATTAATAAGCCACAAACCACAATCCCTTTGGGAACAAACGGAAAAATCTCTACCCTGGAAGCCACCCAGGAGAGGGTTAATCCAGCTCTCAAGAGCCAGATACAGAAGGCACCAAGGCTTGGGAGGGGTCAGCCGACGACGACAGCTTGAGCCTCATTCTGGTGTCACCCCCAAGGCTGAGTCTGGATGGTCCTTCTGAAAGGGTGGAAGCCCGCCCGACACCCACCCTGCGCTCTTACCTGGACACATCCGGGTCCTGCCTGAAGAGCAGCAAGATGGACTCAGTGTTGATGAAGAGCGCCCAGCAGGGGGAGCAGCAGAGGAGGAGGATGAGCACGCCCCTCTGCAGGATCACCCCCACGTGATGCAAGTTCTGGCTCCCGTACGTCTGGGGAGCACAGCCAAACAAACCGCTAAGCAGCAATGGCAGAGTGGCTGTCCCCCAGAAGTCAGGCCTCATAAAGAAGCAGTGGCTTTGGACACTTGGCCATCTTTTTTAGGGAAAGATCATGTGGCCGACTGGGAGTTGGACACTCTGCACCGATCAGCATCCTAAGACTATACTACACATGGATAGTCCAGAATGGGACCCAAGTAGGTTTTTGTAAGATTTATTGATCATGTGTGTGTGTGTGTGTGTGTGTGTGTGTGTGTGTGTGTGGTGTGTGTGTGTGTGTTTGCCTGTGAGTTTACGTATACTACATAAGGCAGGGAGGATGCCCCTAGATGGGACCTAGCAACCTGCGCTTTACCAGGCTCTCTGGACAATCCTGGTGCCCACCCGGTTTCAGACGCACAAGACCAAACTCAAACATGTGATTGAGGAAAGGTTCTTTTATATCATATACTCCATTTGATAAAGGCAGGGTACAGGAATTGTGCCCTATTTCCCAGGTCTCCCAGCAACACTTTGGAGATAGCAATGGAGGAGAACCGGAGTCAACAGGTGGCAGAACATGGCAGGGGCTTCATATGTGTGGTCACATGGTTCTCTCACTTGTGATGAGTTCTTCCTTCTGCACTAAAGAGAAGCTGTCTAAAGTCACAGAGAGGCGACCACTTCTACTTACCTGGGAGATAAGGGTGTCACAAGCGGAAGCCAAGCCGTGTCCCACTGAAATGCCAGTGATGTTGATAACCTGGAAAGGTACCGAGAGCCAGAGGTAACAGGCCAGCTTACCGTCTGTGCAAATCAGAGCCCGTCATCTCCTCTGGCGTGAACAAGCTCATGGAGCCACCTCCTAGGTCTCTGCTAAATCAGCTAGGCCAGCTGGAAGGACATCACAAGCTCAGAGAGGGACAAAAAGTGTAGGCCAGATGTTATTACACAGCGTTTTTGTTTTGGAGTCTAAGAATCTTGCTGTCCACTGTCAAGAGGTCGTGAACTCCTCAACGCATACAATGTGGCACAGTGGCAGTTTGGGGTAAGCCCACTCCCTGTAGACTAAGTGCCAGCTGAGCATCTCTAACCCAAACTCCACAATCCCTGACTCAGGGAGTGGTATCCCAGGGGGTCTCATCACACTGAGTTGCAGCAAGGCTCACATGACAAGGGCCTGAGCTCGGCCTGCAGTAGGGCCGGCTGTGATAAGACCTTGGCCGAAAGGAGCAAGCCTGAAGCTTGCTGCCTGCACTTCTGTCTTACCTTGGAATTTCAAATAAGAGGCTAGGGGTGTCACTCAGGAGGGTTTGCCTAGAGATGCCCTGGGTGCCATCCCTAGAACCTTGAGACAGGAAAAGACAGGGAGAGGAGGGGAAGGACAGGAAACAAAGGGGAGAGAAGACAATACAGCCCCTTGTGAGACAAGAAGCATCCACACTGGAAAGCCAGGGGAGTCAAGCCTGGGGTTGCCCAAAGGGAGTCGCGTGGATAATACTTCCCAAAGATGTCCCCATCCAACTCCCTAGATCTGAGAATCCTTATGAGAACCCATAAGGAAAAAGTCCTTAAACTGCAGCCCATGGCACCCTAACTCTAGCCGGGTGAGTAGTTCAAACACAGCCGCCAAGAGCCAGAGTCCACATCTCAGGAACTACAGAGCTAGCCAAACAAGCTGACAGGGCCCTGGACCTTACACGGCCAGGTGCCAGCCCCCGGCAGAGGGGACTGACGCCTCCACCACAAGAGAGAAGGTGAGGGTCCTTCCAGCTTGAGGTCTGGAAACCAGTTTGGATCTAGAATCCACCTTCCCATTCCATGTCCGGATTAGGACTTCCAGTCAGATTGGAAAGGTTGGAGTGTGGAGAGCCGACACCTCCTGATGACATCAAATTTGGGGACATTTTTGGCAACCCCTTTTCAGTCCAACAGCCAGGACCAGCGTGGATACACAGTAGTGGCATGGCGGTGGAATAACGCCTTCCAGAGTTTCCTTATCCAGCTCCCCGGACCTGAAACTTTGCACTGTCACCCGGAAAAGAAGAGTTAATTCCTCAGGCTGCAGCCTGGTGACATCTGTTTCAGACTTCTGACCTCCTGGAAAGAAGTCCCTGATGGGGCTGGAGAGATGGCTCAGTGGGTAAGAGCACCGACTGCTCTTGCAGAGGACCCAGGTTCGATCCCCAGCACCCACATGGTGGCTGAGAACCATCTTTGACTCCAGTTCCAGGGGAATCTGACACCCTCTTCTGACCTCTGCGGCATTGCACGACACAGGTGCACCAACCTACATGCAGACAGTACACTCATACACATAAAAGTAAATAAATGAATAAATAAATAAATAAATAAATAAATAGTCCCTGGCATGGTTTGGCCACTGGGCTGTGGTTGTTTGTCAGGACAGCAGGAGGACGGGCGGCACTGTAGGCACTGCTGTCCTGGAAAGCTGCACACGCACCGCGATCGCCAGCGTGACGGCATCCAGCTCCAACTTGCCCAGGTGGCCACAGAACACTGAACTTATAAAGCTGATCAGGAACATCATCAGCTGAGCCACGAACTAGGAGAGAGAGGAGAGGGGAATGGGGCAAGGTGAGCGCTGAGCACCGAAGTTCTGGGAAGATATGGTGCCACCCATCCAACTCCCCAGGGAAGAAAACACGGCACTGGTGTTCATTGCAAATGGACTTTTTTTTTTTTTTATCTTTTCGAGACAGGGTCTCCCTATAGCCTCAGCTGTCCTGGAACTATCTCTGTAGACCAGGCTGGCCTTGAACTCACAGAGATCTGCCTGCCTCTACATCCTGAGTGCTGGGATTAAAGGCGTGTGCCACCAAGCCTGGTGCAAATGGACGACTTCTAAGGGTCTTCTTGAAATAGTAAAATACTAATCTGCAACCACTGGGTCAGAATCTAGTGTGTGTGTGTGTGTGTGTGTGTGTGTGTGTGTGTGTCTGTCTGTCTGTCTGTCTGTCTGTCTGTCGTGCTGAGGATTGAGCTTTCACGTGCTAGATATACGATGTCTGTGAACTACACCTCCAGTCCCAGAATCACAGTTTTTAGAATTCCCCAATCTGTTGAGTTCATCTTCCCCCTTCAGTTTCTTATCCCATATTAACGTTCCCCCATGTCCTCAGAGGCTGCTTTCTCAGACAACCGCCTTATTATTTTATATTCTCAGTAAGAACAAGCCTGGTGAGAGCACAGCCTTCCACCTCCAGCCAGTGAGATTCTAGAGCCAAGAGGGCTGAGGCACAAATGAGATTACCCGCCTAGGTAGCCCGGGGACCTGGGAGCCAGGTGAAAGGCTGCTGTTCTCTGGAGCATCTTTAACTATCCCAGTCATCTATGAGGGCAAATGTAGCCTGGGCTACTTAACGGATCTGCCTCACATTCCAGGGACCTCTATGAATCTTCCCACAATGTCTCTTACATAAAAGCTCAGGAGTTCAAGCTGAGTTCAGATAATCCATGTGGGATGCACCTTGTTCAACAGGGCTGCTGCAGCTTTGCTAGGGTTATGCCAGTGACCTTGCTCACGACCCAGACTGGCAGCTGAATACATCCAGGACCTGCAGGAGCAGGGCCCTGCAGCTCACCCTGGCTGCAAGGCCTTTGGGTGGACACCCGGCCACAGACATAAGGGTCACCTGGAGATGTCTGGAATGTACCCTGGCCTATCTCAACACATTGGCTTCGGACTTAGGAGGCCAGTGGGGCTGAGGAATCTGCATTTCTACATGTTCTCTTCCTCTGCAAAGATAGAGATGGTCGAAGACCACACTCTGAAAACACTGGAGACCCTTTGAAACCGCGTCACCAGAAAGCATGTTGGTGAGCCTGGTTGACTCGCCAGGTCTAGGTATTGAAACGGTTGCCTTGTGAACAACAGTGAACTGAAATGGCCATGGCTTAGACACAGCCAAACAGATGTAGAAACTGCCAGTCTATGGACAGGACGCAGCTCAGTAAAAGAGCATGTGTTTAAGATATGAGAGACCCTGGCCCACGTCCCTCACATACCCCAGTTAATAGCTTGACTGTGCTTCTTTCCTTCCTTCTTAGCCTGGGCCACAACACAGAGACCTGGTGGGAAGGTAAAGACCCCCTACTGCTCTTCAGCTTAAGACAGGGGAAGTGGAGAGGGTAAGCCCAGGGCCAGGTGTCTGGAGGGATAGCAAGTATCAACTGCTCAGTGGGCTTTGCAGGAGCTCTGGAACGTCCTTCATCCCCTCCCACAAAGGCGCTCTTAGGAACAATAGGTCAGTACAGCCAAGAACCTGGTCCATCATCTGGAGCATTCTTCCCTCTGTACACCAGGAAGCCCAGCTTAGTCACCTGACTCAAGTTGGCCCACAACAGTGCATCAGGCTCCCAGCCCTGTAGTCATAGTCTGAGTCGGCCACACACCAGTGCTCTCTGCCACCCCCACTTGGGACTCCATAATGAAAACAGAAAAGATGTGGTGAATAAAATAATTAACACAGTTGAGCAGCTCTGCACTACAGTGAGCTAAAAACCTTGCCGAGCCCTCAACGTAACTAAAAGCCTTGCATCCCCGCCTTCATTCTGTGGACACGTCCTTTGCTTGGGGCCAGCATCCTGCCTGCTCTACACACACGTGTTATTCACTTAAGGAGCAGTAATGCCTCATCTATCTCACCCTCTTCAAGGCTAGAGGCACAAAGATTACGGGTAATAGGTATCTTACCATCAGCTTCCATACTAATGCCCAATTCCAGTTGGGGCTAGGCTGGGGCTCAGAAGGAGGTTGGCTGGGCAGAAAGGATGGAAATGAGGTAGGGTGAGAAGGCTTGGCAGGGGCCAGAAGACATAGAGCCTTTTAGAAGCCAGATACACACCTGAAAAGGACGCCAAGAAAAGAAAAGAAAAAAAAAAAAAAAGCAGCCAGGCATGGTGGCGCACACCTTTAATCCCAGTACGCAGGAGGCAGAGGCAGGCGGATCTCTGTGAGTTCAAGGCCAGCCTGGTCTACAAACTGAGTTCCAGGTTCTGTCTCAAAAAAAGAAAAGAAAGAAAAGAAAAGAAAAGAATGGCAGAGGCTCTGCAGGTGAGGGCTGGGGAAGGGGGAAGGGGAATTCAGTGAATGAGAGAGTGCAAACCCAGCCTGTCAACAGGATGACTCAGATAGGAGCTAGTAAAGGCACTTGCTGTCAAGCCTTAGGACCTGAGTTCAATGCCTAGGAGTCACAGGGTGGAAGGGGAGAATGTACTTCTGCAAGTTGCCCTCTGGCCTACATTCGTGTGCCACGCACCACACACACACACACACACACACACACACACACACACACACGCACACACAGGAGGCCAGCCTGGCTACCTTACCTATTTTACAGTGAGCCTTGGAGGAAAGGACAGCAGACAGTGAACAGAAGGGACCCTTAGGAAATAGGAAATGGACAGCAGCAGGAACAGAGATGCAGCCACCAAGAGGGGCCTCCATACACGACTAGAAAGAGAGTAAACTAGGGACCGGAGAGCTGGCTCAGCAGTTAAGAGCACCAGCTGCTCTTGCAGAGGATGTGGGTTCAATTCCCAGCACCTACATGGCAGCGTTCAATTCCCAGCACCTACATGGCAGCTAACAACTGTAACTCCAGTTCCAGGGAATCCAACATCCTCTTCTGACTGCGGACATTGCACTTACACACATGCAGACAATACACTCATACACATAAAGTAAAAATAAATATTAAAAAGGAGACTAAACTAACGTCAGAAATCTAGCTCACATTTCAGCAAAGAATAATTGCATGTAAAAAGAAAAGGAAGAATTCCCAAATGATCTGAGGTTTCAGTTTCTTCTCTGCATCTGGTGGTTTTCTTTTTTCTTTTTTCGCCTTTCAATGAATTTGTATTGCATTTGTAAGAAACTAATGAGCCAGGCGTGGTGGCGCACGTCTTTAATCCTAGCACTCGGGAGGCAGAGGCAGGCGGATCTCTGTGAGTTCAAGGCCAACCTGGTCTACAGAGTGAGCTCCAGGCCAGCTGGGACTTAAAGGGAGACCCTGTCTCAAAAATACCCCAAAATAATAAATAAATAAACAAATAAATAAATAAATAAATACTAATGGTATACATGTATGCATTCATGTTCCCATGCAGAAGGAAAGGCCTTGGCATCAGTCTAGCGTTGGGAATCAGGCTACTGGAAGTGGTCAGGAGTCTAGCGCTGGGAATCAGGCTACTGGAAGTCTCAGAAAGCAGCCTGCTGTTTCCTGACCATTAGGTCAGTAACAGTAATCATCTCTGCTTCTAAAGCCAAAAGTATATTCACTGCTCAGACACAGACTGGCAGCTGCTTCTGAGCACGGAAGAGGCTCTCTCATCCCAAGTGATTGAAAACTAACCCACATTACTTGTAAGAAACAAGGTTGAAAGATGTCTAGCCTAATGAGTAAAACCGTAAGAGCCCTTCAACCCAAAAGAGACATTTGAAAGGGGTTTGAGTTCTTGGAGAGGACCTGGCGCAGGATGACTCTGCTGCAGAGACTAATTCTAGACTGCGAACCGTTTCGAAAACCGTACTGCCAAGAAGCAGTTCACCTTCCTGCTCCATTCCTCCTTTGCAAAGAAACCAAGTTCTGAGCTTTCCAATATTCAGGTACAGCTGGCTTCAGGGCGCACGCGAAGGGCGCCAGTCTCCAACCCCGCAACCCTCAGGGACCAGCCTGCAGCTGAGGACTCACCGCGGGGCCCGCCAGGACCAGGAGCGCCCGCAGTTCCTCCTGGAAGCCGGACAGCAGCAGGCTGCGCAGCTTGCAGCGCTCGGACGCGCGGTCCGGACCTCCAGGGTCCGGACCTCCAGGGCCCCGCACGGGCTCGGCGGGTGCCTCCATATGCTCAGCGGGTGCAGCGCGGAGCGCACAGGCCGGCGGCCGGGAGCGCACAGGCCGGGCGGCGGGGAGCGCACAGGCCGGCGGCCGGGAGCGCACAGGCCGGAGGCTGGGAGCGTACTGGCCCGGCCCGAGCTCCCGTCTCCGCCCCTGGCCGCGGCCCCCAGCCCGCCCAGTGCGGTGCAGGGGGTTGGGGGTGGGTGTTCAGCGGCCGCCGTCCTGTCTGCGACCTTGGACGCGCTCCTTGCAAACCCCCCCCCCGCCCCCTGGTGGGGCGGCGGGTCTTGCAAAGACACGTGGAAAAGGAAGTCTGAAATAGTGCTTGCGACCTTTCAGTCTTGGTCCCGGGAGTGGATGGGGTCAGGTCAGAAGTTTGGGGCCCCGGCGTGGAAGGACCTAGAGTTCCGAGCTGGGCTGCCTGTATCTCCGCTGTGCACCTTGTGCTTGGCTTGCGCTCAGCTCAGCACACGGTTCGGTATGGGTTTGGATTTTACAAACTCCTTTCTCCCATTAAAGAGCTTGGTATCTGCCGGGATGGAAACCCAAGCCCACCCCCTTCCAAGTAGCACAGGCGACCCTATCCATCAGCCAGAAGAGCCGTTGGAGGACTGGCGGAAAATACGGCCTGGGAGAAGCCGGCAACTTGGCTTGCCTCTGGGAACCTCAGTTTCCTCATCTGTAAACTCCCCCGCCCGTTGTGAAGACTTACTGGGTTAGTGGAGAGGGAGAACCCGAGTCAGTACCACCCCTCAGCCCAGCACACAGCCATTGCTTGAGTCCTGAAGACAATTTAGAGGACGAAGACAATTTAGGGAACGAAGGGTTTTTTTCAGCCCACAGTCCCAGTGGGCTCAGTCCACGTGCAAGCATTATAGGACAAGTTGTGGACAAGCAAAGTTGTTCAGCTCCTGACATCCGGGAAGCGACTAGAGAACCTCCTCCTCTCCCAGGTTCCAACACTTCCCAAAATTGGGCTCCCAGCTGGAGACCCAGGCTTCAGCACAGGAAGTCTGTGAGAGACGTTTCCTATCCAAACCGAATCAGGCAAGAACCAGGAATCTAGGTCCAGGATTCTGGGTTATTTTTCAGTACTGGGGATGGAACTCCAGGCCTTGGGTATGCTAAGCTCTGTGGCACCAAGCTCTGCTCACAGGGTTTAAAATAAAATCCTTAGTGTGTGTGCCCTCTTACACCACTGTGATTCTCATCTGGTTTCTATCCTTTCTGTCCCTGCAGTCCCTCCCTTCCCACGCAGGTAAGGGCAGTCTCCAGTGCTCCCATCCTGTATTTCCCAAGATGTAGGTTAGATTTGTTGCCTACACTGGGAACAATTATTACCTGGGCTATGCATGCTTAACCTATGGTGTTAAATTTCTCCTCTTGTCAGTGTTCTACAGACTACTTGAGCTTTTGTCCAAGCCTTTTCTAAAATATTATGCGGTAATTAAAAGTATCAGGCTGGTGTAACTTAGCTTTCTGGATGCTTAACGAGCATAGTTAATGCCCATACTAATTTGGCCTAGGGACTTTAGGGCTACCTTTGTTGCTTGCCCTCAGAGGTCAACTAAGTCCCAGGGGACTATGCATGGGGGGATCTCTTGAAATGTCCTGCAAATGTGAGTCACCAGTCTTCCCGTGCAGGGAGGTCTTGGAGATCCACTAATGGGACTTCGGCCAGTGTCCAGTCTATAAAGAGGAAAGTCTGCTCATGCTTCAAAAAGGGAAGCCTGGTCTAGCAAGACCTGACTTTGTCTTCTCGTGGATGGAACTGGTAAATGAAAAGCCAAAAGGGGCCAGGTGCTCCCTCCCCACCCCCCAAAACCTGAGTGACCCCCGAGGACCAGATCTTCAATTAACCTTGAGAAAACAAAAACCTTGGTTAATCTGGGTTAACTGTGTGGCTTTAAACATCCAAAAGGAAAGTATAACCAGAAATAATCAGTAAGGCTTGAAAAATTGTACTTCAGGTATAAAACTTCAGATCTTAGAAAAAAGACAAAGGAGCTAGTTTCTTTAGTTTCTTAGCAGCCTGGTCTGTGCCAAAGGCTGGAAATGCCAAAACTGTGTCTTTCCCCCAGCCTCAGAGTGGGAATCCTGGACAGCATAACCCCCATGGCTATATCCCCTAATTGGACCCCTAAGTAACCTTAGGCCTCATCCCTCATCCTAGTAATAGCTCGCTGCCTTATCTGGTGCTTTCAAGACCCTACCCAACAACTGACCTATACCAGTTTTAATCAATTTTCGCTTGCTCTCCCTTCAGACAAATATGGACTCATTCCTGCTGACAATGGTGACGCGCAGGTGTAAAGCATCTCACCCTCTTGTGTCATTAACCCCCCTCTTCATCGTCCCGCATCAGCTCAAAGCAGCTGGAATGAAAAACGTTACCCTCATCCCTGTGACACAAAAGGGTGGAATGTAAGGTAGCCCACCTAAGTCAGGGATTTCAGGAGGCCAACTGAGGAAGAAGTTCCGAGAAACAATTATCCTGGACTGCATTCCTGAAACCCAAGAAATGTTACTGCAACATGCTGCAATCATGCGTCACCGGAGAGCAGAACCAGGCCTCCCTCTCCCTCAGATGCTCCTACTGATACCAGCCGCAGACCCACCTACGCCCACTCCCCCATCTCCTTGTCCCCACTTCCTTGTAAATTCACTTCCTTGTGTGCCTGGGTATAAAACTGCCATTTGGGGTACATTCTATCGCTGGTCATCCTAATCCTGACAGAGGCAGGCCAGCTGTCATGCCTGAAATAAACCCAACCTCCTTCACATGGGAGTCCTGACTCTTTCTCCCTCTGCGCCAAGTCTCCCCTCTACCTGAACCTAACACTTCCCACCCCCTAAAGAGCGCATTCACTCCCCAAGGGGCTTCATGTTGCTTAACACAACCAATCAGTTTAAACTGTCACCACTGTTTGCTTTGTGTTTCCATAGCCTCACAGTTGTGTTTCTATAACATCACCAAATTCCTCTGGTTTGGGGGAGGGGGTGTCTTTTTAACAGCTCTCTGTAGCTTCCGGGCATGGAGTGGGTGCGCCCCTGGTGTACCAGTTTTTCTCAGTTGGCTCCCTGGTACACCAGCTTTCTTAATTGGCAACCCTTTCTCTTAAATAAATTTTGTATCAAAGATTGAATCCTGGGCTTGAGGATTTTTCTGTGCATCTTTCAAACCTAACAGCGTGTGGACTGTGTCCTCTTGGACACAGATGTAGGGCTTGTGGAACTTCTGAGGCTTCCTTTCTGAGTATGGTTAACAGAGATGAGAACACGGATGACGCTAAACTTGGAGCGTAAGGTGAGAGACCACCGGGAAAGCATTACTTCAGGTTGTCCAGCCAGGCTGCAGCTCCTTCAAATAGCACAGGTCAGAGCCTTAAACTCAAATGCCACACTGGCTGTGAAGGAAACAGCTACTGCTATTCTTCAGGAAATCACAATCAATGTAATGTGACATGAAACATAATTGTAATGTGTAAATATTGGGAAAGGAAAGGCTGGAGAGATGGCTCGTCGGTTAAGAGCACTGGCTGCTCTTGCAGAGGACCCAGGTTCGGTCTCCAGCAACCACCTGGGAGCTAACGACCATCCATAACTTCTGTTGCAGGGGATCAGACATCCTCTTCTGGCCTCAGTAAAGGGTATCTTCAGATCTTTGTATTCCCAATACGAGGAAGAGCCCTAGTTTGGCAATGTTATGGGATCAAATTTGACATCCCCAGGTTACATTCCCACAAACCACAGTCTGGCCACATAGTAATACTTGATGCATTATAGTCTTTAATGATGTTTTTCCCATGTGAGTGTCCTCATAGAGTTGATGAACCAGTGGATGGGCCAGGTGATCTGGTACAAAGAAGCATCCATCAGATAAGCGCCACCATCCTTCTGAACTCTTGATTCCTTTTTCCTGTCTCAGCTAGCCCTCCTTTTTCTTGTGGATAGTTCTGGTGTTTAAAGGACATTGCATGCACAGGTCCACTTACACATAGGCAAAAACATCCATACGTATAAAAAAATTTTTTTTTAAAGAAAAGGCAAGGGCTGGCAAGATGGCTCAGTGGTTAGGAGCATGGCTACTCCTGCAGAGGGCCTAAGCCAGGTTCCCAGCACCCACCTGGTTTCTAACAACCAGCTGTAACTCCAGTTCCAGGAGATCTGACTCGGTCTTCTGACCTCCATGGGTATCACATGACATGAGTACACTTATTACATGCAGGTAATACATGTATATACATAAAATAAAATTGTTAAAAATTTTAAAGAAAAGGCCAGATGTAGTGGCGCATGCCTGTCATCCCAGCACTTGGGAGGCAGAGGCAGGGGGATCTCTGTGAGTTCAAGGCCAGCCTGGTCTACAGAGTGAGTTCCAGGACATCCGGGGCTACAGGAAGACCCTGTCTCAAAAACACACGCACACAAAAAAAGTATCTTATAACAACACATAAAAACTCCCAACCTTGGGGCTGGAGAGATGGCCTAGCAGTTAAGAGCACCAACTGCTCTTGCAGAGGACCCGGGTTCAATCCCCAGCACCCACATGGCAGCTGAGAACCGTCTTTAACTCCATTCCAGGGGAATTTGACACCCTCTTCTGACCTCTGCAGCATTGCACGACACAGGTGCACAAACCTACGTGCAGACAGTACATTCATAGACATAATAAATAAATAAATATTTTTAAAAATTAAAAAAAAACCTCCCAGCCTCACTTCTGAGAGGTGAGCTGAGCTTCCTTCCAGAGCATCACATTGATCCAGGAAATGACCTTTACAGCAGAGAGAGCTGACAAATGACCTTGGCCAAAGAGGCTGGAGGGTGACATCCAACGTGACAAAGCATGGGAACAGCATGCTCCTGTCTCAGTTCCCTGGGCTTCTGCAACAAAGCATCACAAATTTGGTGGCTTAAAACAACAGAACTTTATTTTTTCACACTTCAAGTCAAAGTTGGGGAGTTGGCAGGGTCAGTTCCTCCTGGGACTCAGGAGCAACTCCGCTGCATACCTCTGAGGCTTGTGGTGACTGACAGCACTCCCGGCAGTTCCCTGTGTTACAGACTGAACATGAAATATTCACATAGGCTCCTGTTTGCAATGCTACCCCAGGGGATGGTGCTGTTTGGGGAGGTCAAAGAGCCTTAGAAGGAGAAAATGGCCCACTCGGGGTTCCTGGGATTCTGTTACCTCTGGCTGCTTCCTTCTCCCTCCTCTTCCGAGTCAGCCATGAAGTGAATAGGTCTCCTCTGTCATATACAACTATTGCCAGGATGTCCTGCCTAAGCACATGCAACCAAACAACCACGGACTGAGCTCTCTGAAGCAGTGAGCCAAAATAAAGCCTCCTCCCTTAAGCTGTTTTCAGCAGGTTTTCTGGTGCCACTGAGGAAAAGTAATGAGCACACATCGTTTTGTACAGCACAGTTCTGACCACTGCCTCCGCAATCACAGGCTGCGCCCCCAGAGTCTGTCTCCATGGCTCTGTTGTTTTTTTTTCACAGAAGGAACATAAAGGGGGATGAAAGCCCACCCTAATCCATATGACTTTGTCTTAAGTTTATTATATCTACAAAGGCCCTACTGGCCAGTAAGATTACATTCTGACGTGAGTTTTATTCCAGACTTGAGCTTTAAGGGAACACTATTCAGCCGACCTGATGGGATGGATGAGACGAGCACTTTGCCGTTATTGTCCCCCCACTACCGCCACCAAAGCTACAACTTCAGGCCAATCAGTAGAAAGATGGGAAAATCCCAATTGAGGAACATCTTACAGAATCACTGAACATATTCCTCAAATGGCCAAAGTCCTCAAAACTGGACATCTTGAAAATGTCTCATAGCCGAAGGGATCCTAAAGAAACAAGGTAAGAGCCGGAGAGACGGCTCAGTGGTTAAGAGCACTGGCTGCTCTTGCAGAGCACCTAGGTTTGGTTCCAAGCACCCACATGGTGGCTAACAACCACCTGTAACTCCAGTTCCAGGGAATCTGACAGGCTCTTCTAGCCTCTGTGGGCATTACAGAACAAGGTGCATTTACAAACATACAGGCAAAATACTCCTACACATAAAAACAGATTTTAAAAATATTTTCTTAAAAAACCAAGATGGTGAAATGCCCAAGGTAGTGTTTTTTATGGGATCTGGGACAGAACAAGGCCTGTAAGATCTAAGGAACTTAATTAACAGTGTTCTTTAGCTAGTATTGACTTGTCCATATCAATTCAGATCCTGAAAGATAACACCCCAGAGAACCTGGCCAACCACCAGAGTGAACAGAAACTAACTAGAAAATTCAAGTCTTGGTAGCAGATCAAACCAACATGAAGCAAAATTTTTAGAATATTTTGAAAGTTTTAACTTGCAGAGAGTGGAGAGCAGTGTGTAGCCTTTAAGGGCGTTGTCAGTTTTTCATTTCATTTGGGATTAAGATAATCAAAGCTAGCTGGCTTAGTACCTGCCTGTATGAGAACCCAGGATCACCAAAGCCTAGGAGTTTGGGCCCAGCATAGGCACCATAAAAATAAGCTGGATGTGGTGGCACATGCCTGTAATCCCCACACTTGGGGCCACGGCAGGAAGACTGGCATGTAAAGGCTCTGACTTCCCCACTGGCTGGCATGCCGATGGGTTCTAGCCCAGGGACTGGCAATGCCGACGGGTTCTAGCCCAGCTCACCTTGGAACACAGATCATAAGGAAAACACAGTCCTCAGAATTCACCTGTTAGTTGAGCTTCAGGTATCAAAACACTACATTCAATTGCAGGGAGAAGTAAAATACTTTTCATATTGGGTGACAGGGCCTGATGCTGATGGAACAATATAAACACAACTCAGGACCCCACGAGATATCGAGATCCCCAAAGTAAACAAACTCCCTTACCAAAGAGAACTCTTATTTACCCTCTGCCCAGCAGAGATTATGGAGCGGTCCCACTGCTATACTCAAAGATAGGGGCAGAAGTCACTCTACACAATCCAAACCAACCTCACGAAAGAGCAGATATTCTAAAAAGAGACAGCTGTGCTCCCTTCAGCTATCAGACTATTGACACGGTGCACCTCACAGAATTAAAACTCCCCCCAGGAATTTCATGCTTCAAGAAGGGAAAACCTTCAGGTGGCTCCAGCCAGAGGATGAACTTGCCTCCCAGGAAGAAATTTCACACAGTGCACATAGGAATGGAGACAAGGACTGCTCAGTGATGGGCAGAACCACTCCCTGACCAAGACTGCTTAGTTTACACACCTCCGAACCTCTAAACCTGAACCTCACACCAATACCTGGAAGACTAACTTAGGGGCCACTGGACCCCTTTATTTGTTCCTCTTCCCAGGGTGGCCATATTGAACAAATCTCCTTTGTCTGATTTTCGCTTATTTGTTTAATTAGCATATTGGGTATGGTAGCTAAGCATAGATTGCTGGAGCGGCTGGAGCCCAGCATTTTACCCTAAACTCTCCAGGTAGCAACTTTGGCAAGCCAGTCAGGAAGCAAACCTGTGGCTGACCAATCCTGGTAGTCAGAATGCAGAGGAATTCTCAGCTGCTAGGGGCTTTTCTTGGTTACCTGAGTGTCCTGGTGGCCTCTTAATGCATATTCGGGGGTTTTTTGGAGGGTTTATTTTTTGGTCCTTTTGAGACAGGGCCTCCCTGTAGCCCCAACTGGCCTCCTGAGTGCTGAGATTAAAGGTGTGTGTCACCAGGCACCGCTCTTGATGTCCATTATAAAGATCCATTTGAAATGCCTGTCATTTTGAACACTGGATTGAGCCACCTGCCGAATGACCGGTCATATGGTTATGTAACGAGACAGTTCAGGGTTTGTTTGGCAAAGCACTCAAGTTGCTTGCTTTTCTGTGTAGCTTTGTAATTCATTGTTCAATTTGGTTTAACCTTTATCTCCATGTTGGGGCATGAAAGCCTTGTGGCCCTCAGTCTGCACTACCAGCTGGTATGAAATAAATGCTTAGTAGCCATTTGGGTGCTGCCTTTGCTGTGAAATAAAGATTTCTGGAAAATTTGTCTTCTAACATTTAGATGTGAGCAAACTTTTGAGCCACCCAACATGAGCACTAGAAAGCAAACTCAGATCCTCTGTGAGAGGACTCTTACCACTGAGCCGAGTCTCTAGCCCCTCCACCCACGGGACTCTAGCTCCAGTGGAACCAATGTCCTCTTCTGGGCTCTATAGGCACACACACACACACACACACACACACACACACACACACAGAGCACATAGGAATGGAGACAGGGATGGCTCAGTGATGGGCAGAACCACTCCCTGACCAAGACTGCTTAGTTATACACACCTCCCAGCCTCTAAACCTGAACCTCATACCAATACCTGAAAGACTAACTTAGAGGTTAGTCTTACTTTCAGCCTTACTTAAAAATAAATCTTTAAGGAAACCAGTTGGAAAGCAAGATACACGCAGTGCCTAGTACTCTGGGCCTGGCTAACAACCAGGTCTGGAGATAGTAGGCTCATTCCGGGAATGTATTTCTGTTGGCATAGCAGCATGCTGCCTTTTAAATGCCTATGCTGGGGGCTGGAGAGATGGCCTATAGATTAAGAGTGCCCACCGATCTTGCGGAGGACCCGGGTTTGATCCCCAGCACCCACATGGCAGCTGAGAACCATCTTTAACTCCAGTTCCTCTTCAGACACCCTCTTCTGACCTCCGAGGCATTGCACAACACAGGTGCACTGACCTACATGCAGACAGTACATTCATATACATACAAAATAAATAAAAATTTTTTAAAAATTAAATGCCTATGCTTACAGCCACAGACAAAAGCAGCTCCCAGCTTATAGACACCTCTTCCTACAATGAAGAGTGGTGAATGCAAAGACTTGTGGCTGCCCAATATGCAGACGATAAGTGATGGATGTGGCCCAGCCCTTGTGAAGAAATGAAACGCCATTTCTTAGACTTGCGTGAACTGTAGGTACCTACAGCAGACCCACACAAGACCAGCCCTATCAAGAATAGGTCAAGGATAGGGGAAGGGGCTCACAAGGGCACACTTCACTTCTGAGCTATTGGCAGCAGGCAGATTCCTGGTGAGGGGGAGGTGGAAGGTGAGAGTGGTTGGTATGCNTATATATATATGAATTTCTTAAAAAGTAGTAATTTTAAATTCTTTAAAAAATATTTTTATTTATTATTTTTATTTTATGTAATGAGTGTATTACCTGCATTGTGTAAGTGAATCCATGTCATGCAATGCCCGAAGAGATCAGAAGAAAACATCAGGTCCCCTGGAACTAGACTTATGGAGAGATGTTCACCAACATGTGCATGTGGGAACCAAACTGGGTTCTCTGCAAGAAAAACCAGTGCTCTTAGTCACTGAACCATCTCTTGGGCTCCCATTTTTTTCCTTAAATTTTCATCGAGCTTTTGTGCATTTCATACAATATTTCTGAATCAAGTTTATGCCCTTCCCCCATCCGTGCCCCAGCCACTCATGCATTCTGCCTTACATGCTAAGTCCTGTCTTATATCTTTTTCTCAGGTCTTTTTTTTTTAAACTTTTTTGATGCAGAAGTTTACTGTTTGGGTAAGTTCTTTGAGTAAGTCTTTTCATTGCTGTTGTCCCCTTTCATTTTTTTTTCCTCCAAAAAGTTCTGGGATCACCAGCTCCATCCCAGCATCTTGAGTCCTGGGATCATAGGTTCCATCTCAGCATCATGAGTGCTGGGATCCCTGGCTCCATCCCGGCATCTTGAGTCCTGGGATCATAGGTTCCATCTCAGCATCATGAGTGCTGGGATCCCTGGCTCCATCTAGGCATCTTGAGTGCTGGGATCATCAGCTCCATCTCTGCATCTTGAGTCCTAGGATCCCGGCCAGCTCCCATTTTAAATCCTTTTATTCATTTGTGATTACACATTTCTTTTCCAGGGATACGTAAATATAACTGACATATGTGAGATTTTTGTTAGAGCTGTGTATTAGCTGCTTTTCTATTGCTGTGATAAAACACCAGGACCAAAAGCAATTTATAGAATTCCTTTTGGCTTACACTTCCAGGTGGGGGGGAGGGGGTTCATAATGGCAGGGGAGGCAGGGCAGCAGGTGGCAAGAACAGGATGCTGAATGATCACATCTCAGCGGTGCTCAGGAAGCAGGGATCAAACTGGAAGTGGGGTGAGACTATGAACTCTCAAAGCCTACCCCAGCGAGACGCTTCCTCCAGCAAGCACCTCCCAAAACATCGCCACCAACTAGGGATTAAGTGTTCAAATACCCGAGCTTGCACAGGACACTGCTCGTTCCAACCACCACAGGCTGTGATCTGTGTAAAATGATGAGCGCACGTATGTAGTCAAAGATTTTTTATGTCACTTCCCCCCACCTTAGGATTTGAGTAAGATTCTGAAAGAAATAGAAAATGGAAAACAAAGAACTGTTTCAAGTCCTACCATGATCACTACCTGATACCTTACATCTAAAGGGTGATTAAATTGTTAAAATATGCTTGTTTGGGTTTTCCTGTTGGCTATGATGTGGTTGTTTGTGGCACCGCAAACTAGGCCCAGGGCCTTGCACATGCTGGGCAAGTGCTCTACCACTGAATTATATCACCAGTCCTGCTTTTGTTAAATGCTAAGAAAATGTGAATTAAAAAAAGTAATTAGGCCAGGCGTGGTGGCACACACCATTAATCACAGCACTCAGGACGCAGAGGCAGGTGGATCTCTGTGAGTTCAAGGTCATCAGCCTGGTCTACAAAAAGAGTTCCAGGCCAGCTGGGGTTACAGGGAGACCCTGTCTCAAAAATACCAAAACAAAAAATATTAAAGACCTGGAGACACTGTTATATGGCTTTACTCCATATGAAATATGCATATATTTTGTCAACATTGGAATGGGCTGCTTTTGCTACTGAGATGATGAAGCTCAACATTAATTCATTGCTAATAGATAATGCTTTTTTGTTTTTCTGTGCTGGGAATAGAACTCAGGATCCTGAACTTGCTAGGCGCCTCTGCCCTAAGAAGTAAATTTGTAATAAATAATAATTAGAAGAATTTTTTGAGACAGGGCTTCATACAGAATAAGCTAGCCTTCAACTCCCTATGTGGACAAGGATGGCCCTAAATTTCTGATCCTCTGCCTCCAACTCCCAGTCGCTAGACTTACAGACATGTGCCTCCATGCCCGGTTTTATGAAGTGCAAGGCATCAAACACAGAGCTTCATGTGTGCTAGGTCAGCCTTTACCAACTGGGCCATATACTGCCAGTCTCTGAGATTACGTATTTTAATATTTATGTTGGTGTACATATACACTATAAAGTTACCCAAATAAAACCAACGTTGTTCACACAAAAGCAATATTACAGTGCCTCTTTCACTGGACCATTAGACATTTAAATTTGTAAGAGAAAATGTTTTCTCTTATACATAATATGCTCTATAAATAAGTCTCTCACAAGCACATGATAAAAGTGTCATTGAGGGGATAGAGAGATGGCTCAGCCATTAAGAGAACTGGCTGTTCTTGAAAAGGACCTGGGCCTTTACACACACCTGCACCTGGACACTCACGGAAAAAGCAAATGGATATATGTGATTTCTTGGAAGTTTTGTCCTAACGATTGCTGTCTCCTTTGTATGTTAAGTGTATTTATGTTTCACAAGTTCATATGCCTCCCAGAATGCAAAGGTTAAGAGTCAGCTTACAAGCTGTATTCTCCAAACTATAATGCTAGTCGGCTTGTGCCCGTGTTCCTGATTGCATGGTGACCACCATTTTTAACCCAAGAGAACCAGACTGCTTGTCATTACCTGACTCTCTGCAAGATTCTAACCACAACTGACAATACTTTGGGTTACCTCTGTAAAGAATTTACAGTTGAGCTGGGTGTGGTGGCGGACACCTTTGACCCCAGCTCTCAGGAGGCAGAGACAGGTGGATCTCTGTGAGTTCACAGCCAGCCTGGTCTACATAGAGAGTTCTAGGCCAGCTGAAGGCTACAGGGAGAACTTGTTTGGAAGAAAAAAAAAAAAAGAAAAAAATTTACAGTTGGACTCATGGAAAATAACCAACAAATATTTATTTTTTAATGAGTTTTTCTTAAATACTTGCTCTTGGTTGCACCTTGTGTTCTGCTTGTGAAGCATCGTAACTGCCATCTGTTGACATTTGCACAAACACAACTTATAACAAAAGAATGTGAGCATTTTTCTCAGATGCTGGGATATCACCCACAAGAAGGGCAGAATTAAACTTAGAAATGGATACCAGATAGACCCAGCCTAAGGGAAGGTGGGCCTAAGAGAAACTCCTCCTGTACATCTTAGTAACTTGAATTTTGGCCCACAGAAAAAGGGGGTCTCACTGGCACCGATGATCACATATCACCCTTAACGTGGGATCAGGTCAGACCAACTGGGGAAGAGCTCATCTAGGAGATGGGGGACGGTGGAGCCCACGCCACCAGAAGGTTAATCAGCAGTGTCTTCAGAGACAGGGCAGAGTTGACACACTGAGCATGACAGCTCTGGCCTGTAATTCCAGAGCTTGGAAGGATAAGGAAGGAAGATTACCACAGTGTTTGAAGCCAGCCTCAGCTTCATAGTGTCTCAAAACCAGCGAAAAATGGAGTCACATGTGCTGACACTTCCAGAAGTAACTAAAGCGAAGAGGTTTTGAAAATGGTTCCTGCACACCTGCCGCCAAACGTCCTCTGACCCTGGCTGCTTCTTGTACTCTGTTTGAGACCCTACATATTTCACAAAGTTTCACACTCAGTCCAGCCTATCACCCAAGTCCCTCAAGACTGAAACAACTGTGACCACTCTGGCCGGAGAGGAGGTGTCTAAAGACAGGCGCCTCTCTTCGGCTATCAGACTACTGAACTAATGCAATTGTTTAAAAGCTTAAAATTTCCCCTAAGAATCTCGTGCTGTGGGAAGGAAAAGCTTTCAAAATGGAACACCGTGGCATGTGCCAAGTGTACTTTACCAACATAGCAGCATCCCAGTGTCACACACAGCCCCCAGAGGGCCGCCTTCAGCCCTCCCTCCTTCCAGCTTTTTGGCCTACCTTGTTCATCAGTAACACGTGCTACACGGAGGCACCTGCACAGCTCCAGCTTCGTCACAGGTATCTAACAGTCTCTTTACTGTTAGAGTGTAAGTGTTCTGCTAGACTGTGTTTGTGACCAGGCCTCCTGTTCTGCATTCCTGGGCTTTTTGTCTACACATTCATGTTTTTATTTTGCTTTGTTTTCCCTTTTCTATGAATCCAGGCTGGCTTGGAATTCACTATCTTGCCTCAACCTCTGGAATACTGGGATCTCAGATGTTCACAGCCCACCCTCCTGCTCCTTCAGCTCAGCTACAGTGGAAGAGCACCCAGCATGGGGGCCAGCTTGCTAGACTCATCTAGACTCATCTCAAGCTCCGGCACCTCAGACCCCAAGCTTACCATTATATTCATCCATTTTCTGTCAGTGGAAAAAAAAAAAAGCACCCAGAGCTGGGGACACAGCTCGGTGGGTAGTGAAGCCCTTGCTGTGTGACTGTGGGGACCTGATTTCAGATGCCCAGAACCCAGAGGTAGCAATGCCTTCCTGCAGAGAGATGGATAGCAGAGACAGAATTCCCCAAAGTTCCCAAGCCAGCTAGCCTAGTGTAGGCAGCCAAACAAAAGCAGAAGATGGAAGATGAAGACTGAAACCCAGGGTTGTCCTCTGAATTCCACACAGGCACTTGAACTCACACCTGTGGATACATATATACATCACATAAACACACACATACACATACACACACACACACACATACACACACACATACAGATTAAAAACTAATGGTGATAATAATCAATAAAAATCTATTTTAAAGGCCAGGTGTGGTGGTGCACGCCTTTAATCCTAGCACTTGGGAGGCAGAGGAAGGCAGATCTCTGTAAGTTCTAGGCCAACCCAGTCTACAGAGTGAGTTCCAGGACAGCCAGAGCTACAGGGAGACCCTGTCTCAAAAAAGACAACAACAACAACAAAAAGCTATTTTAAAATACCTGGGATAACTTGTAAAGAGGAGCAGTGGATTTTGACTCACAGTTTCAAAGTCCAACATTAGTTGGCCTCGTTGCATTTGAGCCGGTGGTGAGGCATCTGGGCAAGACGGGACCTTGCCGCAGAGCAAACCACTCTCCCTGTGAGTAGGGTGCAATAAAGCAGAGACCAGGGCCGGGTGTGGTGGCTCACACCTTGGATTCTAGCATTTGTGAGGCAGAGGGAGGCAGGTGGATCTCTGTGAGTTCAAGGTCAGCCTGGTCTACATTGTAAGTTCTAGGCGAGCTGGGGCTACAGGGAGACCCTAGACAAAAAGACAAAAGAAAAGGAGACCGGGGCCTCACAATTCCGTTCAAAGTCACATCCCAGTGACCAGAAGACACCCTAAATTCCCTTCCTAATGTCTCCACCACGGGGAACACGTACCCAAGCCACAGCACCCATGTGCGCACAGCGCCCGGTGAGATTTTCTCTTTGGTTTTGTAAAGGTGAACAAACTTTTAAGTTAACTTGGGAGCTACTTTGTAATTTAATACTGTTTTGAGCATCTGTGGTGGCCTTGGGTGAAGACATGTGTGAGTGTCACAGTCCAGGGAAGAGGTTCCCCCCCAAACTAGCTAACCACATCCTGCTGTCCCCCCTGTGGGGGGGGTTTAGTGGTTCCTGTTTCTTGTGTTAGCTTTCCTCTCATTGAAACAGTCTCCCCTAGTGGTGGCTCCGAAGACCTAGGAAGCAGAAAATTATAGGACTGCCAGGTAAACGATTGTTGGGCAGGGAGCCCCAGGGATGTAATCTGCAGTCATCACCCATGGTGAGCTGGGCTTTTCAGTGATGCCAGGATCTCCTTTGCTTTCATTAATTAAATCTTCACCCATGCTCCCAGGAACCTCACTGGTTCAACAAGCTAGACCTGAATGGATCATTTCTTTGGCCTGTCACTGATGGCCCTAGTGGAGTAAATAGAGACATTTGTGTATGTCTCCCCAGGAAGTCACATACTGCCATCCATTACAGCCAGTCTGCCTTTCAAAATAAATAGCAAGGCATACTAAAAGGAAAAATCCAGCCTAAAGAGGCTGGGAACACATCAGAAGATAGAACAAAGAACAGATGGACAAGCTGGATGTGGAAGATCATGCCTGTAATCTCACATGCAGGAAGCTGAGGCAGGAGGATCTCTACGGCTTCAAACCCAGCCTGGGCTGCACAGAGTTCCAGGCCAGCCTAGGCTACTCATACAATGAAGTTTACTAGACACCAATAAAGGAAAAAAATGTTCCAGACCCTGCCCACTTTTGCACCATGCCACTTGCGCCCTCTGCTGGTGGGCGGGCCACACTTTTGCTTTTAAGGAGGCGTTATAATAGATATACTTTATCATAGATATATCTATATACTATATCTACATGGGGACCAAGTCTCACACAAAAAACACTCCTCCAACTCTCCCCCATCTCTCAACTAACCTTTTCTACCAACTCTCTGCCCTGCAAATATCTTTATTTTTCAGGGTCTCTTTGTTTTATGTTGTGACCGGCTGAATCTAAGCACAGATAGATGGCCTTGGAGGAGGAGGAGCTCGCGAGGCCTTGCACCTTCCCGAGAATCTGTAAGCAGTTAATGATTGTTGGGGAAGAGACAGAGACATTTTCTTCAGTGGTGTAGTCACTAGGAAGGTGCTGATGCTCCTGTAAATAACCTCTCACCCTAGACCTGAGAGCAATCCCACTGGAACTGGTCACACCCACAAAGAGAGAGATGGAAGAAGAGGATGAGCAAAAGCATGCGTGTGCATGTGCGTGTGTGTGTGTGTGTGTGTGCGTGTGCATATGTGTGTGTGTGAGTTTGTGTGTGTGTGTACATGTGTGCGTGCATGTGTGCACGCGTGTGTGTGCGTGCGTGTGTGGGTGTGTGGGGGTGTATGTGCGTGTGTGTGTGTGTGTGTGTGAGTTTGTGTGTGTGTACATGTGTGCGTGCATGTGTGCGCGCGTGTGTGTGCGTGCGTGTGTGGGTGTGTGGGGGTGTATGTGCGTGTGTGTTTGATAGGGATGAAATATGATAAAATACATTGTATACATGGATGAAATGTCATAATGAAAACCATCATTATGTGTAATTAATATATACCTGTAATCCCAGCACTTGGGAGGAAGAGGCAAGCAGAGCTCTGTGATTAGGCCCGCCTGGTCTACATAGCAAGTTCCCAGACAGCCAGGGCTATAGGAAGTCCTTGTCTAAAAAACAAACAAGGACTAACTCCCTAACCCAACTATCTGAGTCCCCCTTCAGATGACCCCAAACCGCATCTCTTCAGGCACCTGACCTGCTGGGTAGTCTTACTCTACCTAGGATGCTGGTGGTCCTCTCCCCCTCCCCACCCCCTCCCACCCCCAACCTCACTGGTGAAGACTAGCCTCATATACCTGCCCCTGGGAGGACCTTGGTAAGTCAGACCCTGCCCACCAGCCTCCCTATTCAGTTCCTCCGCACCCCCTCCCCCTCCCCCCTGTTCTCACCCACCCCAGGATCCCACAGGCACCAATTCCTTCTCTAGACTAACTCCCAAACCCCAACTAGCTAACTACCCTAGCATAGGTGGCTGTGAGTCCTCCTTCAGGTGACCCCAAATCCCATCTCTTCAGGCACCTGACCTACTAGACAGCCTTACCCTACCTAGGACGCTGGTAAATGGATGGAACTAGAGAGTGTTACTCTAAGTGAAGTAACACCAAGGCAGAACACCAAGTGAAGTACGTTCTCCCTCATTTGTGGACTGTAGTACCAATCCCCCCATGTGAGTGTATATCACGATGTAACAGCAGGAGCCAAGAAACTGGAAAGGACACATGGAGGTGAAGGAAAAGAGAGAAGCCAAAACAGGGGGACAGTAAGGAACGGATGTTAGGAGAGAGGTGGGGAGGGCGGGGTGGTGGGTTGGGAGAGGAGGGGGGGACATAAAGGGCCGTGGGGGGTGAGGAGAGGAGGAGCGCGGGGATGATGGGAATGCTGGTACTGGGGGAGGAGGAAGGAGGAGGGAGGTGGGAGGGAAAGAAGAGAGAACAGAGATGACCTTGGGTGGCCGGGGAACCCAGAGTGTAATATGATGCCCCCGAGATCCCATGAGAAGTCATATACACTATCCGAACGTGAGTGCAAGGGGATGTGACATGGGGGCTGTGCGGCGAGGAACACGGTGCAGGACAGAGGACACCTGCCTTTAAATGGTTGGTGAGAGCTATCCAAGAGACTCTCAAAATAATGCAGGCTATAGAGCCAAAGCTCTTGATTATCTGCCAAAAATAGAAACTAAGAGCCTACTGCTCAGGACAGGACATGCTTCAGGATTAGGACAGAGAGTAATGGGGCAGGAGCTGACCTGGAAGCCTTCGACCTGGACTTTAGTGCTCATAACGCTAGATGATATGCACACCGCTAATGGAGAAAATGAGTCAACGGTACAACCCAACCCTAAAGCCTAACAACCATGATGAGCTGCCCAGCAAGCAGCCTCTATTGGTGCAGTAGAGGCCCCGTTGTCTGGGGGATGGTCAACAGCTCCAATTGGACCTAAATCCCTCTCAATGGGAGTGAATGCGTAAGAGCCACTGTGAACTCAGCCACATGCACTGGAGAGGACGTAGATCCTAGAGACGAGCCTACTGGTGACAGCTCTAGACAAATGAAACTTCTTATCATACATTAAATATGGAATCTTATATTTATGGACAAGTATACCATATGCCATTGACCAAAGAAGCTTCTCTTTGCAACAGATGGAGGCTACTGCAGAATCCCACAACTGGTCAGACACAGAAATATACATCTGAAAGATGCCCAGTCCTGGGAGACACAGCTACAGCTGAGCCTCTGCACGTGGGATGAGGGGCAGAGAGAAAACAGGTGCAGGCCTCAGCTCTCAGCAGGGAAGCTTCCATACACCGCAGAGTGCGATGCAAACAGAAGGCCACAACCAGCCAAGCTTCAAAGAATGGGAGCCTCCAGAGCGTGTCGCCCATCATAGACCTCACCCACCCATGGCTCAGGGATCACGTGGAAGAGCGGACGTAAAGATCATAAGAGCCAGGGCTGGTGCGTGAACCTAGAGCAGCAGCCCCTTACATTCGACCTGAAGCTTTCACATGTGAGCTTGTGACAAAGTTGGCATCAGGCAGTGGGCCCAAAGTATAGTCCCAAAGGACTCAAAGTATAGCAAGAAAAGTGGGTGGGGGACTAGGCCTGGACTGAGAACTACAAGAGACTGAGTACTGCTGGGTGAGGAAGAGTGTGCCTTGCCTAGGATTTCTGGATGTGCTGCCTGACTCCAGTGGATGAATTTGCACAGAGCGTCTTCTGGGTTCAAGAGCTTGCCTGGGTAGGGCTTAGCTTGGATGTTGTAATGCATGAGTTCTGATGGGGGGGAGGGGACTGGGTTTGATTGGAAACCATTGTATGAAAAAGTTAAAAATAAATATAATAATAATAAAATAACAAAAACCCAAAACAACAATAATTATATTAAAAACTCAAGAAATGGATAAAAACAGCCCCAGTTTACAAGAAAGAAATAGCTTTCTCTCAATGGGACCTCCACCTTCCTGCCATCTGGCATTTTAAATCTTAGGGTGGACAATTGTGACACTTTGTTTCCCTTAAAATTAATGTGGGGTGCAAGAGGTAGGGCAGAAGCTGGTACACAGGAGAGAGGGTCCATTCTCAATGATCCGCAAGCCTGCCAATGTCTGGCAAGATTGCCCATCACAGGAGAGACCCCAGAAGCTCAAGCTTCCCCCCCACTTCCCCCCAACTCCGCATCAATGCATTCTTACATGCCTCGGGGTGGTAGTCTTCTAGGGAACAACTTCTAGAACAGTCCAGCCTGTTGCAGCACGTGAGGCTGGTAAGGAGCCAGTGCTTTGCCCCCAGAGCCTTTCAGACCTTCAGGTAGGCCAGGGTTAGTAGCAGCTCAGGACAGGAAAGATCTGTACAGCACACCTGTAATCCCAGAACTGGAGGAGGCAGAGGTAGGGGAATATCTGGGAGATCACAGCCAGCCTGGTCTACCTTCTGAGTTCCAAGCCAGCTGGGGCTACAGGGAGACCTTGTCCAAAGAAAGAGGGAAGGGGAAGAGAGGGAAAGGGAGGAGGGGTAAAGAAGAGAAGGAAAGGAGGGGAGGGGAGAGGAGAGGAGAGGAGAGGNCTAAAAAACAAACAAGGACTAACTCCCTAACCCTAACTATTCTGAGTACCCTCGCTTCTAGATTGACCACCAAACCGCGATGCCGGATCTCTTCAGCACCGGACCTGCTGGGTAGTCTTATCCTCTAACTCAGGATCGCTGGTGGTCCTTCTCCCCGCTCCCCCCACCCCTCCCACCACCCAACTCACTGGGAAGGACTAAGCCTCATATAACTCTGCCCCTGGAGGTACCTTGGTAAAGTCAGCAATCGACCTGCCACCATACTCTCACCCATCATCCACTGTCTCCTCCGCACTCGACCTACATCTCGTCCATCTCCCCCCTTGTCCCTCCCCCAGATCCCGACAGCACCGTTAATTTCTCTTCCTCTGAGACTAACTCCGCTAAACCGACCATGCTATCTAACTACCCATCGCTAGCATAGGTGGCTGTGAGTCCTCCTTCAGGTGACCCCAAACCCATCTCTTCAGGCACCTGACCCTACTAGACAGCCTTCCTATTCCCCTACCATAGGACGCTGGTAAATGGATGGAACTAGAGACGAAGCGGTTCTCTTTCGGAGCCTGAAAGTGACCAGTACACACCAAGCGCATTGAACACCAAGTGACAGCCTACGTTCTCCCTTCATCCTTGTGGACTGTTAGTCACCCCATATTCCCCATCTCGTCATTCACCCTTATCACTACGTACACAAGCATGGACAGCCCCAAGAAACTGGAAAGGACACATGCAGGGAAAGGAACCAAGAGAAGAAGCCCCCTAATACACACGCCCGGCCGACAGTATAGGAACCGCATTTTCTTAGTGCCACGATGAATGGTGGGTGAGAAACGGGGTGGCTGCGGTTGGGAGAGGAAATGGGCGCCGGACTTAAATCCGGCCGCTGGGTGGGTGATGGTATAGGTACCGTAGCGACCGGCGGATACTCTGGGAATGCTGGTACTGTGCGCCGACGAGATAGGAGGATGAGTGTGGTCGACGCCCGGAAAGAACTGTTAATGCAACAGACTTTGAATCCCCTATACTAAAAGGACGCGTACTGTCCGGCTCGTACCGGCCGCACGAACCCTCAGACCTTTAATATGGAGTGACCCCCGACGAATCCTCCAATGAGAAAGGTTCGATATTACACTACAATCCGTAACTCGTGAGTGCAAGGCCGTGATGTACATGTGGGTCTTGCCCCCGGCGAGGATAACACGTGCAGGACTAGAGACATTCCCTGCCCCTTACAAATGGTTGGTGAGAAGCTTATCCAAGTATCGACCTCTGCAATAATAAATAATGCAAGGCCTATAAGCCACCCAAGCCTCTTCATTAGCTGCCAACAAAAAGAACCACTATCCATGAGCCTACTTCCCTCAGGACAGACATGCGCTTCTGGATTTAGAAGCAGAGGAGAGTAATGGGACAGGAGACTGACCTGGAAGCTCTTAACGACCTGGACTTTAGTGACTCAAACGCTAGGGATTTGCATGATGCTACACCGCTGAGATGGAGATGTAACTGAGAAAGTCCAATCTTGGACACCTCATCCCCCATACCGCTAAAAGGGCCTACTATCCGAACTTCCAATGACCCTTGACGTTGCTGCCTACCCCCTAGCACAAAGGTCAGAAACCTAGGCTTGCGGTGGCCGAGCTGAACAGCCCACGATGGCGATCTCGTGGGCGGTCGGGCTTAATCTCTACAGACAGCCCACCAATTTGCACTCTGTCAATAAAAGCCCCTCGAGGATGCGTGGGTTATGAAGAGCGAGTATATGAGCCCCACTGCTGCACTAACGCTAAGCAGAACACTACCTAGCACTCCGGGTGAGAGCATGAAGCTACGATGAATGCATCCATAAGTATGACGGAGCGCCTACTTGCGGGTGAAGTCATTAGCTCTGAGACAAGATGAGGAAAATTCTTATCAGTAAGCATTGAAGAGTATGAATCTATAAGTGATGGACAAGAACATACCAAGATGCCATTGACCAAAACCAGCTTTTCTTGACCTTGCAACCTCATGGAGGCTAGGCTGTACTGCAGAAGTCCACGAACTGGTCTGACGACACAAGAAATAATACGACCTGAAAGCCTAGCTCCCAGTCATGGGTGAGCTAAGCGAGCTACAAGCTGACCTCCTGACAAACGTGGTATGCTATGGCGGCGGAGAACCAATGAGCCAAGGAGACATTACGGACGAGGTGCAGGCCAGCTGCTCATGCCAGGGAAGAACTCTGCAAAGATGTGAACCCGCTCCACCGCTGGCAGAGATGCCGATTGAACAAACCCTATCGGAAGGCAAAAACCAGCCAAGCTTCAAAGAACTGGAGCCAGCTCTAAACCCCTAGCCCAAGCGTCGAACCTCCGCCCATCAGAATAGCACAATCATCTCCATCCTCTAATGAGGGACTCAGGGATCACGTAAAGAAGAACGCAAGGATTGCGTTCACAAGATGGTTCCATAAAGCCAGGGCTCTTAGCAGTGAGGGGGTACAGATGTTGGAAAATCCTGATGCCCCATCTGAGGAGCAGCCCAGCCCACTTTTACCTTACATCTCGACCTGCTGCTTGCACTTATTTTGTAGTACCCGCCATTGTGTATCCTAAAAGTAATTGTTGTCATTCTCAAAAAGTGACTAGATGGGCTACCAAATTAAGTATTAGCCTCTATGGAAGGGATCTCACTTAGAGGTTATAGCAAGAAAAGTGGGTGGGGGACTAGGCCTGGACTGAGATAACTGAACAATAGTAAGACTGACTCAGTACTAGTCTTGGGATCGTATGGAAGCAGTGTGTCTCCAATCCCTGTGCGTGAGTGATCTTTCTCGGATTCTTGTGATGCCCTGACGTCCAGTTGGCCCAAATGCAGTCATTGAGCACAGAGCGTACTTCTAAGAAGCGTTCAATCAGGAGCTCAGAGCCTGGGTAGAGGCTTACGTAGCCCTTCAAGGGGCCAGAGCTGTCTTGAAAAGACCCCAAGAAAAGAAGCGACGTCCCCTTCTCGTGGTGGCCAAATATGGGCAGGGTCGCAGGGGACTGGTGTTATGGAGTTATTGAAACACCAGATAGTTATAGAAAAGTAAAGAAGAAAATATATAATAAATAAAATAACAAAAACCCAAAACAAGCATAATCTATTATTAACAAACTCAAGAAATGGATAAAAACAGCCCCAGTTTACAAGAAAGAAATAGCTTTCTCTCAATGGGACCTCCACCTTCCTGCCATCTGGCATTTTAAATCTTAGGGTGGACAATTGTGACACTTTTTGGGTTTTTTCCCTTAAAATTAAAATGTGGGGTGCAAGGAGGTAGGGCAGAAGCCCGGGGTACAACCAGGAGAGAGAGGTTTCCCTTCTCAAGAAATCCGCAAGCCTGCCAATGTCTGGCAAGATTGCCCATCACAGGAGAGACCCCAGAACTCACAGCTCCCCCCCCCCACTTCTCCCCCCACCCAGCCCACGTCCCGCAATCAATGCAATTCTTTTACAATGCCCGTCGCCGGGTGGTAGTCTTCTAGGGAACAACTTTCTAGAACAGTCCAGCCTGTTTTGCAGCAAGCCGAAAAAGGAGGCTGGGAAGGGGAGCCAGTGCTTTTGCCCCCACGAGCCTTTTTTCAGACCTTCAGGAGCCAGGGTGTAGTAGCAGCTCAGGACAGGGAAAGATCTGTACAGCCCACCTTGTAATCCCGCAAACTGGAGGAGTCAGAGGTAGGGGAATATCTGTGAGACTGATCACAGCCAGCCCCTGGGTTACCTTTCCCTGAGTGTCCAAGCCATGCTGCTACTATGAACTTTTCCAAAGAAAGAGGAAGGGAAGAGAGGGAAAAGGAAGGAGCGGGTAAAAGAAAGAAGAAGGCCAGGGTGAGGGAGAGAGGAGTGAGAGGAGAAGGGAAAAGAAGAGAAGAAAAGGGAGAGGGGGAGGAGAGGGGAGGGGAGGGGAGGGGAGGGGAGGGGAGGGGAGGGGAGAAAGAGATGGAAAGGAGAGGAGAAAGAGATGGAAAGGAAGGGGAGAGGAGGGAGCCCTGGAAAAAGGGCGGCCGTGAACCTCCACTAAGGCCACAGTTTGCAGAGAAGCAAGTTAAAGCGCCCTTTGAAAGACTAAATATAGGAGTGAACAGAGGCGCGGACCAGATACAAAAATAGAACCTGACCCACAATCCGTTTCCCAACAAGCAGCCCTCGGCCATCCCCTACACACCCGGGCTAGATCCAGCAGGGCAACCAGCTTGCAGTCAGGGTGCCGAGGAACCTATGGCAGCCCGGAAGCCCTGAAACACCAGCAGCCACGACTCCGAGGCAATCAGCCGAACGGAACCGGCAGCCCTCCTGGGTTTCTCCTTGGCCCCCACTCCAAGCTACTCAGAGAAAGCAACGAGTGCTCCTTCGCCTGCCACAAGGAGTGCTCCACTTCTAGTTGGCGAACCAGGCTTCCCCTGGAAGCTGTCCGTCAGGATACCTCTCAGCCTTCCGTGCCTCTGCCTGCTGTTCCACAGGGGCCCTCTCAAGTCACAGGACACGGACGACATTGACGGGTCCACAGAGTCGCTATGTGGTCATGTCACATACTGAGCCAAGCACGAAGGAGGGCTGTACATGGGAATGTGACAAACCGAAGATGCCACACTAGGAAGGCAGAGCACAGGGCCGGGGACAGAGGCCCCACTGGTTACGCAGAGGTGACACGTTCCGCATTGCAGAGGCTGCTCCACACATGGCCTCCTCCCTGGGCTCTGGCCAGCTCGACACAGGCCACCTGGGACAGCCCACTCCGGAGCACTTACATACTGATGGCCGAGATGTGTTAGAAACCTGTTCTCTTCCTGCCTCTCACAGGTTTCCTGGGACCTTGGGCTCTCCAAAGCTGCTTATTGGGTGCGCATATCCTTCCTGCCTAACGCTCTGCTGGGTGCAGTGGCACAGGCTGATAGTCTTCTAGGCCAGAGATCACGTGAGTCCAGGAGTTCCAGATCAGACTGAGGGACATATTGATCTACATATATGATACATACCTCCATGCCCAGTGGCCTTCAGAGCACCCGTAGGTCCTCAGTGCTCACTAATGCTATTAACTGTGGGTTTTTGGTTTTGCTTTCGTTTTTATGGCGTTCTAGTTACTTTCTCTTGCTGTGATAAAAACACTGACCAAAACCACCTTGGGGGGAGGAATGGGTTTATTTGACGTACAGGACAGGCAATCATTAAGGGGAGCAGAGGCAAGAATTTAGGGCAGGGGCCTGGAGCACGGACCGTGGAGCACTGCTTACTGGCTTGCTCTTCTGGCCTGTGCTCAGCCTTTTTTTTTTTTTTTTAACTTTTTGAGACAGGCTCTCCCTGTAACCCCAGCTGGCTTAGAACTTACTATGTAGACCAGGCTGGCCTTGAACTCACAGAGATCTGCCTGCCTCTTCCTCCTGAATGCTGGAATTAAAAGCATGAACCACCATGCCTGGCTTCAGCCTGCTTTATTTTATTTTATTTTTTTTATTCTTGTATGTGTATGAATGTACTGTCTGCATGTAGGTTTGTGCACCCGTATCATGCAATGCACGCGGAGGTCAGAAGAGGGTGTCAGATTCCCCTGGAAGGAGTTAAAGATGGTTCTTAGCCACCATGTGGATGCTGGGGATCGAACCAGGGTCCTCTGCAAGAGCGGTCGGCGCTCTTAACCGCTAGGCCATCTCTCCTGCTTTCTTTAAACGACATGAGACCACCTGCCCAGAGGTGGCACCACCCACAGTGGGCTGAGCCCTCCCACATTACTCAACAATCCATAAAATGTCCCACAGACATGGCCACAGGTCAGTCCGATGGAGGTGATTCCCCATTTGATTTTGTCTACACAGGTGTGTCAAGTTGACACTAAAGCTGTCCAGCACAGTTAGCAATATATTTCTATTGTGGTGAAAATGTAACATAAACTGTCACATGACGTTTTCTTTCCATTTTATCCTTGCACCATCCCCCCTTCTTCCTAACTAGTTGTTGCATGAATAAATAACAACTATAGCTTAATATCCAATCATTTTGTACTTCACCATCTAATTGATTTCTCTCTCTCTCTCTCTCTCTCTCTCTCTCTCTCTCTCTCTCTCTCTCTGTGTGTGTGTGTGTGTGTGTGTGTGTGTGTGTGTGTGTGAATTTTCAGCTGATTGGCCTGGATCCCAGTAGTGCAATCATGTCTTCTGCAGACAATGCTAGTTCCTCCTGTGGAAGGTCTACAACATTAACAGCTTTACTATTATGACTGTGGTTTGAGTGTGTGCCCAAGAGCTCATGTGTTAGAAACCCAGTCTTTAGTGAGATGGCAGAGAGAGAGTCGGGGACCTTTAAGACAGGGTTGCCTGGTGGGAGGTCACTGGGTCACTGTGGAACATTTGGAGGGGCCGGATGTGGTTCTTCCGGGAACTTGGTTAGTTCTCAAGAGAAGGTAGTTTCAAAAGAGCAAGACAGGGTTGGAGATGCAAGTTAATTAGTGCAGTGCTTGCTTAGAATACATGAAGCCCTGGGTTCAATCCCAGAGCATGGTGGTACATGCTTCTACTCCCAGCACTCTGGAAGGAGGCAGGAATCATCTGAGGCTGGAGACATAGCTCAGTATATAAGATACCTGTAGTAAAATCATGAGAACCTGAATTTCAATTCAGAAACCACAGAAACATTTTTCAAAAGCTGAGTGTGGTAGAGACAGCTGAGTTCATCTTGGGGCTCACTGACCAGGAACCCTAGCCTACTTGGCAAGTTCCAGTCCAGTGAGAGACCTATCTCAAAACACAAAGTGCTGCCAGGCATGGCAATACAGGACTTTAACCCCAGCACTCTGGAGGCAGAGAAGGTGGATCTCCGTAAGTCCAAGACTAGCAGGACCTGTGTAGAGTTCCAGGCCAGCCAGGGCCACATGGTGGAGGGAGAAAACTAATGCATGTCCTCCACACACGTGTTTTCACGCACACACACACACACACACACACACACACAGAGTTCAGAATCATTTTTACGTACTCCAAGGCCAGTCTGAATATGAGAAACCCAGACCCAGATAGATGTTAGATAGATAAGTATATATAGATAGACAATAGGTAGATAGCTGATAGAGATAGATGATAGATAGATAGATAGATAGATAGATAGATAGATAGATAGATATGAGGTAGAACCAAAAGTCCTCAGGAGAGCTGACAGCATGCCAGGACTCTCACCAAAATGTAAATGAGGGCTGGGTATGGTGGCCCACGCTTTTAATCCTAGCACTTGGGAGGCATTCTTGTAGACACCATATAGAAGGTTATTTCCTAATCCATTCTCCAATCTATGCCTTTTGCTTGGGAAGTTTAGCCCATGGTCTTTACGGGTTTTGAAGAGATTGTGTGTTCTTCTTTTTTACCTTATTTTGATTTGCATTCTGGTCTAGGTTTATATTTCTCTGTTCTAATTTTTGTGCTTTCTCCTCTTTCATTTCTTAGAGGATAAGTTGCTCTTTTCCTCTGTTCTTTGGATTGCTCAAGGATTCCTGAAGTGTTTGTTCTTAGGCATGATTCTTTCATCTTGTTCATGTCATGAAAGATTTCTCTCTCTCCTTCAACTCTGATTGGCATTTTTTTCTGGGGTACAGTGTCTGGGTTGGCAATCTAAAATCATTTGTACAAGGGGGAATTACTTTTGCTCCACGTTTTTCTACCTTTCATAGTTTGTTCTGACAAGTCAGCTGTGCTTCTGATGGGTTTCCCTTTGTAGTAATTGTTTTTTTTTTTTTTTTTTTTTTTGGCTTTCAGTATTGTCTTTTTGTTTTGAGATCTTAGTGTTTTAACAATTATATGGTGTGGGGATTTCTTTTCTGGTTTGTCTGTTTGGTGTTCTACGTGGTTCTTGTATTTTGTTGGGTTTGTCTTGTTTTTTTTTTTCATTTGGGGCCATTTTTCTTTACTCTTCCCCCCATTCCGCCTCCCCCCTGCTCAAGCTTGGTCAATAGTGTTGTCTTGGGATTCTTCTTTCCTCTATCCATGTGGGCCGCGCGCGCGCGCGCGCTTTTTTCATAGTGTTCCAATTTCTTGTTTTTTCCACTCTTGTGGTTTTTTTTCAAATTTTCGTAATCTTTACTTGAGCATTTGATTGGAGCCAGGTATCTGCGTGTTCTTGGTATTCTTTTTTCTGCTTCTTCCATTTGCTTCTAAGGCTTTTCCCCATCATTTCTTTGGTTGGATAAAGTTCAAATTTACTTTTTCATGTGTGTCTTTTTTTTGGTCTTTTCTTGAGACAAGGTCTCCCTGTAGCCCAGCTGTCCTGGAACTCACCTTTAGGCCAGGCTGGCCTTGCACTCACAAAGATTCTGCATCGCCATCTGCTCCCAAAGTGCTAGGATTAAAGGCGTGGCCCCCACGCCCGCCCTTCTTTGATTCTTTAGTGTTTCCATTCCTTTTAGCCTGTCATTTCTATCTTATAGGTCCTTGGTTCATTGGTCATTTCTTTTTCCCTTGAGCCTGGGATTCTTTTCAGTGTTTTCTATTCCTCTGGAGTTTNGTCATTTTCTTCTTTCGGTTCTTTCCAACTTTGTCATTTTTTCCCTCTAGGTCCTTCTTGAGCTTTGTAAGCTCTCCCCTTAGTTCTTTCCAATGATTATCATTATCACCCTCTTGGTACTTCTTGAGTTTTTCATTCTCTTCCCTTAGTTCTCTAATTTGTTTGAATATGTCCACATTTGTTTTTCTAAAGTCTGTGTCTTGGTTTCTTTCCAGGGAGATCTCATTGTCGGTGTCTTCTGTAGGGTTGGTAGAGTTCGGTGTGGATTTATTATGAGCTTTTCCCATGTTGTTTTTTATTTGTGTGTGTGTGTGTGTGTGTGTGTTTGGCATGTGGATTTGTTTGTTTATTTGTTTCTGTGGGTTCTGATGCCTCAATGTTGGCTGCACAGCTAGATCCTCTGCACCACTACTTCCCTAGGCAGATCGTTTTCAGGTTGGTGTTCTGCAGGACACGGGTAAAGTCTGCTTGCCCAGTGGGGCCCATGCCAGTCTTGTCCAGTTCATGCATTTTGCCATACATGTCTTGCATCTTTCTCTCAGTCTTTTTAAAGTTGTTTTTTTTTTTTTTCTGCAGAGGTTTATTGTTTTGGGCAGAATTTAACTGTATTAATCCATTCTTTGACCCAGTCTTTATATTGTTGTTGTTCCCTCCCATTTGTATTGCTCCAAAATATGCCTATATAAATGTCATATACGTACAAGAATTCTGTCTTCCGGAATAAACTATATGTTAATACTGCAATATGTTTAGGAATCCACATTTTTCCCTTTAAGTTTATATTACTCTAAAATATGAATACATACCTTCCATCCATATAAGTTAATTCCAGGGACCATTATGAGATGCACATTATAACAGCACAGTTGTTTTCAGATAGGAAGAAACATAACAATAACGTTGCTCACCTTGCCTTTCAATTGAGGGATTTGGCACTAGCATCCACAAATGAAGGAAATCGTTCCCCGTTTGTTTTGGGGGGACTGTGTTACTTCACTTAGCATAATGGCTTTGAGTGCTATCCATTTACCTGCAAAGTTCATGAGGTCATCTTTCTTTTCTTTTCTTTTCTTTTTTTTTTTTTTGCCTTTTCGAGACGGGGTCTCCCTGTAGCCCCAGCTGTCCTGGAACTCACTATGAGACCTGGCTGGCCTTGAACACACAAAGATCGGCCTGCCTCTGCCTCCCAAGTGCTAGGATTAAAGGCGTGCGCCACCACACCCAGATGATTTGAAGATTTTCTATCTCTACAGCTTGCCTTGCTTTGCCAACTACACAGCCCCAATAACCATATGAAACAGCTGATGGGTCAATTATATAGAGCTGAGCACCGTCATTTGCACTGTAAGACCCTAACATAAAACTGCAGCCAAAGGGCCTAACAGCACTGTAGAGCGTGTAAGCATGTACGTACAAATCCATTCTGTCTGCAAGATGTTTCAGTGGAATTTATAGCCAAAGTTAGACCTAAAGTTGGAAGCTTCTTCTCTTGCTATGTCTGATAACGAATGTGCATCTGCCAATAAACCTGCTACTGCCATTCCGACATCTCTATCAACGTTAAATAGTCGTTTGTTGGAGCCTTCTTCATAAAATTTAAAAGAACTAATTTTTCTACCCCAAAGACAACACCATCTTTACATCTGATCCCAGTAGCTGTACTACTGTTTTCCACCGCCTTCATGGCATATTCCACTTGAAAAACTCTTCCATCAGGAGAGAAAGTAGAGGCTAACAGGTCATAAGAAGATCTTCCTACAAGTATTATTAGGTTATTGGTACAGTGGAGAAATGAAAAGAACTCTTTGGATTCAGCTAGTCGGATCCCTAGTTCTGTCTGGACAGATTTCTAGGGACTGCTGCTTGCGTGGATGAGCGTCCACAAAGGGGAAGTCGAGGCAGGCCTGACTCCGCAGCACCCCAGCACCTGCACAGGCAGGCCACACAAGGTGCGTGGCTCCCACCCAGGTCCGGCTCCGGAGGTCCAGGGACTCTGGGGTCCAGGATGGCCCGCACCCTGACACTGGGCCTTGAGTTCCCACTTTTGTTTACCCTAAGCAGCGGAGCAAAGTGACTCAGCAAGCCCAGGCTTGCTGTGCAGAGCCGCCCTAGCTGGCTGCCTGCTGACCCTAGCGCCCCTCACCGCAGTGGGGATTGAGCTCCATTCACCGAGAATGCACTCATGCAATAAAGTAACATTGATGTGATGGTCTCTCTCCTCTCTCTCCTCTCTCTCCTCTCTCTCCTCTCTCTCTCTCTCTCTCTCTCTCTGTGATGGTCTCTCTCCTCTCTCTCCTCTCTCTCCTCTCTCTCTCTCTCTCTCTCTCCTCTCTTGATGTGATGGTCTCTCTCCTCTCTCTCCTCTCTCTCCTCTCTCTCCTCTCTCTC
>VZQC01005960.1:340509-358082 GCA_009823505.1 Rhizomys pruinosus
TGTATGCTGCTTTATACCTATACACTTGAGGTCACATGAACATTTCTTGGGCAAAAGGGGATTGTAAACAGAAAATATTTATAAGCTCTGATCTAGAGAGTGAAGCAGTTCTGCCCCATCTAGTCTGAGTATACACACTTATTTGTTTCTTTGCTTATACTACCAGACCAACTGACATTTACTAAGAATTCAGAGGGGCAAGAACTTTGCTTTACAGAGCATACATAGGGTAAATAGTTTTTATTTAATCAAATAGCATATGAACAGAAAGATTCTTTCTCTGGACAACTTATCCTTGCAAAAATATATATTTAGTAACTATAAACATAAAATTGTCTTCAGATAAAATTTGCTTAACTTATGTTATCATTGATCTACAGTAAATAATAAAATAACTCAATTTTATTATTTTTTTTTTTTTTGAGACAGGGTCTCCCTGTAGCTCTGGCTGTCCTGGAACTCACTCTGTAGACCAGGCTGGCCTTGAACTCACAGAGATCCGCTTGTCTCTGCCTCCCAAGTGCTAGGATTAAAGGCGTGCGCCACCACGCCCAGCATTTATTTATTTCTGTATGTGTATCAATGTACTGTCGGCATGCAAGTTTGTGCACACGTGTCGTGCAATGCCGCGGAGGTCAGAAGAGGGTGTTGGGTTCCCCTGGAACTGGAGTTCTCCTGGAATTGGAGTTTCAGACGGTTTTTCCTATTAAGTCAATTAAATCTTTACCTTTAAATAAAGGTAAAGCACCATCCTGACCTGTTTAGAAGCAAGGGGCATCAATTACTTGGCTTAGTCTCGGGGCACCCTGAAGGGTCCAGGTTCTTGTTTGTGTTCCCAGACAATTTTACCAGAGAGGCACGTGGTAAGATGGAGACAGCTTATTAAGAGAAAGGGAAAGCATTCTGGAAAATGTGAACAGGGAAAAGGCTTCCCCTCAAAGCCTGAAAGGCTCTTGACTCCGTGGGTTATTTACATAGCACCTGCCTCTCCCGGTTCCAGCCCTTTCTAACGCGCTTTGCTTGTTGTATGTAGCCCTGGTGGGGAAGGATTCCAGACTTTCATACTTCCCTCTACATCCCGACTCTCCTGCCTGTTAACAGATGTCCCAAAAATTGGGGGGGGGGGTGCTGAAGGGAGATAATCTGTCATCTACATTTTCTCCATGCTGGTGAGGAGCCTGGTCCCTGAGTAAGAAGGATCACAAGCCTTTCCCCCCCCACCTCTCCCCATCTCTTCCTCCATCTCTTCCTCCATCTTTCCATGCATTAGTTGGAGAGATTTGGATTTCCTGTAGTAAGACCACCAGAAACCATCATCTAGAGACCAAAGGGAGTTGGTAGTAAGAGTTGGCTGGAGCCTCTGCATCATGAAGAATTTAGTTTGAAATGGTCACATATCCTAGAAGACATGTGCCTTTAATCCCAGCACTCAGTAGGCAGAAACAGGTGGATCTCTGTGAGTTTCAGGCCACCCTGATCTGCTTACTGAGTTCCAAGCCAGCTGGGGCTACAGAGAGACCCTGTCTTAATAAAATATAAATGAGTAAATAAATAAATATAAATAGTTCTAAACAAGAATAACCAATGAATGACCTGCCCCAAGGTGAGAACAGGAAAGCCTTGGCCTCTTTTATCCAGGAAAACCGTCCTTACTTACCTTGCCCCACCCCCACCCCCACCCCCCCACCCCCAGTGTGCTTGGACTGTGGCATCTGAATTCAATCCCCAGGTCCCCAGTGGTGGAAAGAATCAACTCTGCAAGTTGTCCTGATTTCCACATGTGTGCCATGTCTGTGGGGCTAATTGATGTATGAGAGCCCAGCTCACCATGGCAGGTGGGGCTGAGCTGTGAAAGGAAGCTACCTGAGTAAGCCAGGGCAAACAAGCCAGTAAGCAGCGTTCCTCCGTGATTTCTGCTTCAGTTCCTGCCCTGAGCTCCTGCCCTGGCTTCCTCCATGATGCACTGTAACCTGTAAGCCAACTAATCCACTGTCTACCCGAGTCACCTTTGCTCATGGTGTTTATCACAGCAGCAGAAAGCATCTCTCCAGCTCAGGAGACAGATTTAGACGTGGCCACAGGTACTGGTTTCCCAGTGATATTCTGGGGATCCTCAGGCTTCCCAGCTTTCCTTGTTCTGCTGACGTCCATGAGAGAAGGGATCCAACTCTAAGTGTCCCCGAGGGGCCTGGCACTTCCCTTAGAGTGCTGCAGGCTTCGGGTGAAGGGTGGCAGGTGCTCCTCGTGCGCCCTTCAGAACTTCGTTCCTTCGTTTTTGTTGTTGTTGTTTTTCTTTTCTTTGCACCTTCCCATATCCTGGTACTTAACTGTAACAGCCTGAACAGAGGGCCCTTTTTAGACCATTTTTCTTGGTTCTTACAAAATAATTTGCATATGATCTTCGCAGATCTCCCTTTGAAGCCCTCTAACACTAATTGGAGCCCTCCACACATTAAGTTCATTATGAAGAGGAGCCAGCGTCTTTCCCACACCCCAGGAAAGACAATGAGTCCAGTTCTAAACTCCCGCCCTGGCACATGGGGACACTTGTGACATCAAAGCCCTTGTGTGGACCGTGGAAGGCGATCCTATGCTGCGATTGCCCTGAAGCTACAGTGTGGTTGATGTGACCACGCGAAGAGGTTATTAGATGAATGATTTGCTGGTGGACCTAAGTGGCCTTAATGGCTAGAATCCTGCTCATCAGGACGAGCGAGGACTGAGGCAGGTGCCCACTCATGGCGTCTGTCGTGTCCTAACTGAAATTTTGGTTCAAGATTCTGTCAAGTGTTTTGCACGTGTTCTTACCTTATCGACAGCACCTCCAGGCAAGCATGTCTACGTGGCAAAGGCTGTGTGTGCATGTGTGCTGAGGCAGGCCAAGGAACGCAAGGCGCCACCCCAGATTATACAAGGAAACATTACCAGTGGTCACTGGTCACAGCGCCCTGTTACGCTTAGCTAGTCTTCATTGTAGCATACAGATTCTTTGCTTCAAAATAACTTACCTAGAAGTCTTGAAGTTTTCTCAAGACTGACTGCACTGAGTAAAGATCACTCTGGCTGCCCTCACAGGTTAAAGCGATGAATACATAGTGGCACCAAAGAGCTCTGCCTCTGCTCCCTCAGAACAGAGCCTCCTGTTCCCCACTCTTGAGAGCCTACTTGAGTTCTTCACTTCATGCTGTGCTGTCCCTCTTCGAGGATTCCATGAACTCCGACCCTGTTGGATGCTAGCATCTGTGTACAGCAAGTAAAGTCCAGCCAGTCCCGTGTGCTCTAGTTTGCTTTAAATTGCTGTGACAAAATACTCTGACCAATACCAACTTGAGGAGGAAAAAGTTCATTTAGTTTACATCTCCTGAGTCAAAGAGTTCATCACTTATGGAGCCCAGCATGGGAACTCGGGGCAGGAACCTGGAGGTAGGAGCTGAAGCACAGACCATGGAGGAACCCTGCTTACTGGCTTGCTCCCCTGGCCCATGCTCAGCCTGCTTTCTTATACAATACAGAATAACCATCCCAGGGGTGGCACCACCCACAGTAGGCTTGGCCCTCCCACATCACACAACAATAAAAAAAAAAAAATACCCCACAGACGGCCACAGGCCAGTCCCAATGTAGACAATTCCCCAATTGAGGTTCCCTCAACCCAGGTGTGTCAAGTTGACACTAAAGCTATCCAGCGCACTGTGTGACCCTCAGCTTAGGGTAAACTATGTAATAATTTTGGCTAAGCCTATCTCTGGAGATGTTTTTAGGCCTCCGGACCCAGTACTTTCTGAAGCCTGCAGGTTTGCTTTCACAGAATGCAGCTGATAGTAACTGTGGCTCACTGAGCAGGACCTCCATGCAAGAGGCCTCTGTGGAAACAAGAACTCTGAAATTTATCAATAGTCAAAATGTTATGCTGTCCTTTTAGAACCCAAACAGCTGTCTCCCAGCCTGTAAAAGGGAAAGCCTTGTCCCAGTTACCAGAATTTAACAGCAACACGGAAAAATAAGGTGCACCGGGAGAAGGTTCGTTTTACTAAGAAAAAGCCAGAAAGGCTACATGGATAGGTCACCTGTATGGCCCTGTCTATAGTTTTAACTTGTTGCATGATTTCCTGGGGACACAGGAACAAACATGTTCACCCCAGACACGGCACTAACAGCAGACCAAAGAAACAATCCCATCCACATCTAGATTGGGGGACCAGTGAGTTTATCGGGAGCATGGATAGATGGCTGTGAAAAGGACTATGTCCAACTTATGGACAGCCGCACCACCATAGTTCCCTTCCCAGCAACTGCTAGCCCTTTGGGGGGGGGGCATGGCAGCCATGAACCTCATCAGCTTTCCCCCTCCCGCCGTGAGGGACAGCCCAATGTTGGGGTGTCTCATGGCTGTGATCTCAGCTGCCTTGCCTCAAGACAGGAAACAGCCACAACACAACTCTAAATTGCCTGCAACACAACCTACTCAATGAAATGTGACGGTGAGGGAAATGAGCACCAGACAGAGCAGTTTTCAACTTTCAAACATTTAATGTGACTATCAGGTTTTCACAGACATATTTGAATGTAGAACTTTGAGAGGTACAAAGCTGACCAGGGCTACAGGATGGGGTATGTAACCTAGGTTCTCTACAGTCATGAAGTGACTAAGTTTGCTACTAACACCTACAGCAAAGCCACACAGCACAGAGGCCACCGTAGTGAGTCAGTTCCTTTGCCAGTTACTTTCTCGTGCTATTGTTTTTCTTCTTCATTTCAAACCTTCTCTCTGATTAAGTTCATTCACTCCCCTGTAGGCAGAAGTTGTGTGGACTTAGAAGGACTCTAAATCCTTTGGGGCTATAGAGATGGTTCAGTGGTTACTTTAAGAGCAGCATTGGCTGCTCTTGCAGAGGCCCAGGGTTTAATTCCCAGCACCCACAAGGTGATTAGTGCCCTCTTCTGGCCTCCCCAGGCATTGCATGACACAGGTGCACTCACATGCATGGAGGCAATACAGTCATACACAGAAAATAAAAAGAATAAATAAAATATTTTTAGGAAGAAGGACTCTAAGTCCTTCAGTTCTCTAAGTCAGGGTGGGAAAGATCCTCATGCATCCAGAGAAGGAGTCAGCAAATGCCAGAAAATATTCATATCACTGATAGGGAAGCATCCGAGCACACATGAATGGTCATCCTTCTCTTGAGGTGTGCCTGTCCTTTGTATTAGATGAAAATTAAGCTGAGTTTCACCTCCTGGATTATCACAGAGGCTGAGCAGACAGGCCCTTGGGAATTTGGGGAGTGTTGACTTTCTACTAGTCTTTTCCTCCAAAGGCACAAATTTCTTTTTTTTTTATTATTATTTTTTTATTTATTTCTGTATGTGTATGAATGTATTGTCTGCTTGCAAGTTTGTGCACCCATGACGTGCAATGCCGCGGAGGTCAGAAGAGGGTGTCGGGTTCCCCCGGAACTGGAGTTCTCCTGGAATAGGAGTTTCAGATGGTTCTTGGCCGCCATATGGGTGCTGGGGATTGAACCCGGGTCCTCTGCAAGAGCGTCGGCGCTCTTAACCCCTAGGCCATCTCTCCAGCCCCAAAGGCACAAATTTCTAGAAGAGCTAATATCTGTCTTTCTAGGTGGAATGAGTCATGAAATTCTTAGTAAAATTTTTGTTTGTGACAGCAGAATCTTGACTCTTTTAGCTGTATCCACGCTGAGTGACCCCTTTCTTTCCTGTTTCTATATAAAATAGGCTTATATTTAATTTTGGAAAGAGGTTTCAGAGCCTCAGGACATTGCTGTAAGCTGTCATGGTTTGTACGTATTTTGGATATCTTAGCTACAGGGCTTTTTTAAGTCAGAAATTTCCAAAGCTAAAACTAATGATAATAACTTCATTGGCTTTGGGGCATTCCCCCCTAACACTAGTTACCATATGAAAGGGGTCTTGGGTTAATAATTCAGGCAGAGAATAAAACCTCCTTATTTGATCCAAGAATGATGGCACATATCTTTAATCCCAGCACTCAAGAGGCAGAGGCAGATGGAACTCTGTGAGTTCAAGGCCAACCTGGTCTACATAGCAAGTTCCAGGTTAGCTGGGGCTACAGGGAGACCCTGCTTCAAAATATCAAACCAACAATAAACACTTCCATATTGAAAAGTTAATATTTTTACTTACCATAATTGTTAGATCCTGGGCGTACCCGGGAGGAATTCTCTGCGACAATTAGCATAGTCGGCAAGATTAGGTAAAAGCAAGAGTAAAGTGATGGCAGGCTGTCTTTTATGGGGATAGCCACTAACTGAAGTAAAGCTGGAGGAAAATGCAGAGGGAATCCTAGCACAGTGGATGGTTTGTGCAGCATTGGCAAGACAGCAGCGGCAGCATGGATGGCGCGATGGACTTTAAGATGTGGAACAGAGTGAAACCAAACAGGCAGATAGAATCTGTGGGGAAACCCCCGCTGACCGTCCATCTCTAAGTGGATTTGGAAATATTTTGAATACCACAGAGGGCCTAGAGCAGACTTTGTGAGCCCTGAAAATAGCAGATCAAAAACAGGATGTGCAACAAGCCATGGCAGAGGTGGCCTGGATATTGCTCCATGTTATTAAGGGTCTGCCCCAAGTAGGAGAGAAGGTCCAAAGAGGGGTTGAAATTTTAAGGCAAAAGAGTAAGACAATAAGAAGAGGCTGCCCTCCTCGGTATTGGCTTCTGACCTGGACGGTAACTTACATAAAGGAGAAAAGGAGGTAGAAGTGTCAGCCTGCTGCTGTTTACAGCTAGGAGATCCAGGAGAAAAGGCAGACAGTAACAAAGGGGAGAGTGATGTAGGAAAAGCGCCAGATGCCCCTCAGGTTTGACCTTTAATACAAAAAAGGAAAAACCCATGTTTCAACATGCTAATGGTGGCTTTAGTCATGGCCCAGTGTGAGAAACTAAGACAGTCAGAGAATACTCAGCACTGGAGTTGCCGGATTTAAGAAAGAGTTTCAAGCAGGCAGTGAAGGAGCCCTCAGCACCTGGCATGTGAAGCTGTGGGACCTGGGAGTGGGTAGGATTGTTTCAAGTGCTGCAGAAGCAGGAAAGCTGAGTAATATAACTACCCACCCTGCCTTGAGACAGCACAAGGGGAACAAGTCCCTAATGGAGTGGCTAGTAAGAGCCAACAGAGACACATGGTCACCCCCAATAGAGGTTCCCATAAATACTGGGGGATGAAGAATGATAAGAGAGGGGCAAGCACTCCTGTGGGAACTAGGTATGAGAAAAGCAATATATAGTGCCCAGTTCGCTGGACCAGACAGGGCTGTGTTTACCAGTGATTTAAGAAAAATTTTGACTGAACAAGGACCTTGAGAGTGGTATAAAACTTTAATGGCTGTGCTGAGTCCCTTGATGGGACAGTCTTTATAAAGTAGGAGAGGCTTTGTCAAACCTAGGTGACCTAGACCAAGATGCAAAATATGTCTATAGGGAGTAAAGTGACCTAGAGGAGATATAAAAAGGACAAAATATAAAGGAAGTCTGCTTGGGTTAGTAAGAGGCAAATGTGTCAAGCCCAAGTTCCTAAAGAGAAAATTAATAAAAAGCCAAATTCCATGCTTAAGAGCCTCTGGGAAGCTTTAAAGCCTGAAGAACAGTTCACAAAAGGCACCCAAAGCATAAAAGCTGTTTGGGGGGTGGATAATGAACCCCCCCAGGTTAAACAGAGTACCGTTCTCTGCTGAGAGAAAGGTCTTGCTGGGGTGGGAACAGTTAGCCCAGCTGGGCCTTCTCCAGCAGCCAGATGGTGCCAGTAAAAAGAAAGCAGGTGTTGTGACTGCAGCTAGTCACCTGGCTGACCCAGGTAACCAGCAAATACAGCAGAGGCAAAGGGGGTCTAGATCCCCATGGCCCCGTGCAGGGCTAGGCAGCTGGAGCCAGGCCCAATGAGTCTATCAAAGCTAAAGAAATACAGGGAGGTGCCTATCAAAACCCCAGGATGCCAAATGGATTTGAGAAAATGACTACAGATACTGAAGAACTAACTAAATTAATGCCTCTCATTCATGCTATTGTACCCAACATGGATCGTTTGAGACAACAATCGGTACAAATAGATAAAATCTTCCCATGCTGTGGTAGAACTGGTTTATGTTTTATTTAATACCTAATGTTAATGTCTGAGTATTTTACAGATGTAAGACCAGTTGGAGAGATATCTAATACACCTGAAGAAACAAAGATAAGAGTAAATTCATTAAGGGAAATACGAGGACCGGGTATAACTATGGAATCCTTTATGGTTAAATAGGATGTATTGGTAGATAAAGGCTTCAGTACCAGGTGTGTTGGCCATGGAGTCTCTAGAGTCCCCCAAAAAAGGCTGTTTGCCTATAATGTTGGTTACACACAAGAAATGGATAGTAAGACCCTATTGCTGAAGATATGATGTGATGTGAGTGTGAGAAAGCAAGATCATGCTGGGACCTTGCCCTGCTACTGAACGGCCTTCATAGAGAATGCTATGCAGATCACTGGAAAGAAATGGTCCCCGAAGTTCTACAGACCTCATGGGCGGCACTTTTACATGCCAAAGAAGATGTAGTGCGATAGTGGCCACCTGGTATATGTGCACCCGGGAAAATTCCAATTGGATCTATGGCCCACTCCACGGGGGTGGGGGACACACAACTACAAGCCTGGTTGACCCCTAGTGGCAGGAGACTTTATAGGACCCACTAGAAAACTATTACCATCCCTTTGTTAAAAAGTTGTGATGCCCTGATTAAAATACCATCCAAGCATTTGTGTTTGTGCCCATAGTGTGACTTGTTATAATGGTTAATGTTTGTTTAGACATGTGTGCTTCTTGCTATTTGTGTTTTATTAGTAGGAATAAAGGGAGATCCCTAAAATGAGCCAGCAGTTCATTGGAAACAGAACATGGACACAGACCTGAGAGTTTGATGTCTCACCTCAGAGACAAAAAATAGATTGTCCTATCTCTCTTTTGCCCCCCAGGGCCCAGGGACTCTCACAGAAGAAGCTGGTGTGTCCAGAGTGTAAAGGCCAAAGAAGAGGGGTGGAGTGTGGAATTAAATATACCTTCTTTATAAAATTTTTATTTATTTTTTATGTGTATGAATATACACTGTCTGCATGCAGGTTTGTGCACCTGTGCCGTGCAATGCATGCGGAGGTCATGTGGGTGCTGGGGATCAAACCCAGGTCCTCTGCAAGAGCAGTCGGTGCCCTTAACCGCTAGGCTATCTCTCCAGCCCCTAAATATACCTTCTTTAAAGTGCACTTATCACCAGGTGTGGTGACGCACGCCTTTAATCCTAGCATTTAGGAGGCAGAGGCAGGCAGATCTTTGTGAGTTCAAGGCCAGCCTGTCTACAGAGTGAATTCCAGGACAGCTGGGGCTACAGGGAGACCTTGTCTCAAAAAGACCAAAAAAAAAAAAAAAAAGTGCACTTATCAATGGGCGAGCCGGACACTACAAAGATGGAGCTTGGTTTACTTAGAGGGAGGGGCTAAGGACAAAGCCGAGCCCACAGGGAGATTCCTGAGAGGCTTGTGTTCCATGGTGCCTGCTTTCCAGTGATGTTTGTGTTCTAAGAGAACGCTCGGAAGTCTGGGACACTGCTGGTGCCATGTTGAGGCCAGGGGGATCTAAAAAGCCTGCCACGCAGGACTTGGGGTCTCACCATTTTGTCACTATGTTGGCAGAGGGTCCGGTGTAGGAGCTACCTGTACGTGGTCCTAGGCACCCTCGGCACCACATAGGAGTACGCTTTCTTCGTCACTTTGTAGGCACTCCTGACTAAACTTTCTTGTCTTCTTGAAATTAAGATTAGTGAGTCTGTTCCTTACTTTGCCTGGTAACTGGGAAATTAAGATTAGAGAGTCTGCCCTTTGCTTTGCCTGGTAACCAGGGAACTGATAGCCTCAGAGGTGGGGTGGAATGCTGCTTGCATGGATATCCCCTGGGAGGAGTTCTCTGCAGCAGTCCGATAGCCAGAGGGAGGTGCCAAGCGTTGCTTTAGAATACCTCCACTTCGGGCTAGAGAGATGGCCTAGCGGTTAAGAGCGCCGACCCGCTCTTGCAGAGGACCCGGGTTCGATCTCCAATTCCAGGAGAACTCCAGTTCCAGGGGAATCCGACGCCCTCTTCTGACCTCCGCGGCATTGCACGACACGGGTGCACAAACTTGCACGCAGACAGTACATTCACACATACAGAAATAAATAAAATTAAAAAAAAAAAAAAAAAAAAGAATACCTCCACTTCTCCAGGATGGTTACAGTGTGCATTAGAAAGTCTCAGGAAGCAAGCTGGGGGCATGCGTGGTGCTACACCTTTCACCAATTTTTTTAGGAGGCAGAGGCAGTTGAGCTCTGTGAGTTCAAGGCCAGCGACTGGTCTACTATATTCCAGGACAGCAAGAGCATACAGGAGCCTGTCTCAAAAGACCAAAAAAAAATTGGCCGGGGTGTGGTGGCACACACCTTTAATACCAGCACTCAGGAGGCAGAGGACTGTGGAGGAGGTGGAGGACTGTGGAGGAGTTGGGGGAGGAGGGAGAAAGGAGAGAAGGACCAAAGAAGGAGGAGGAGGAGGAGGAGGAGGAGGAGGAGGAGGAGGAGGAGGAGGAGGAAAAGGAAGACTTGTGGGAGGTTTTCAAGTGGTTGACGTGTTCTTAAAGGACATTGAGGGTCTTCCTGCTGTGCTTCCTGCTGTGTCTCCCTGTCCTTCCACCGTGACTTCTGCTCCAGGCCCCAAAGCAACAGGCCATCCACACATGGACTGAGGCCTCTAAACTGTGCTTCAAAATAAACATTTTCTTTTTATATGCTGACTGTCGCTGATATTCAGCAGAGTATTGAAATATGACTAACACAAAGATAAAAAGCAGCCTCTGCCAGCAACTCACACCAACTCCAACGGGCTGCGTCAGCCTATGATGACAGCTGGTACATGAGGCTCATGCCTGGCTTGGCGTGATTCGTAAGTGCCATCATTTAGTAGTCACTGGCATGAGCGCACAAGCATACGTGGTGAGGGGAATGCACAGGGCAGTCACTAGTCAGGACACGGGAGTCATGTGGTGCTGCTAAACTGAGTGTGAGCAAACAGGGAGAGAGCTGGGACGTCACCTGGGTAGTGTAGAGAGCTCACGAGGGCTGAGGAAGCCGGGCAGTCTAGAGAGTGCACGAGGGCTGAGGAAGCTGGGCAGTCTAGACAGTGCATGAGGGCTGAGGAAGCTGAGGAGCAGACCCAGGATTCAGCTGCACCTGAGCTCCAAGAGAGGCGCCTCCCTCTCTGAACACATCATCCCCACCAAGGCTGGGAACATGGGACCATGATACAAAGGAAGACTAAATGTACCCCAGTCCTTGAGTCCCCAGCTTCCTCTAGACCCTCTGTACCCTTAGAATTGACTCCCTGCTTTCTTAGGGGGAGCAGATTCACAGAGGCGAGACTTCTGCAAAACCACATCACCCCTCAGGCCTCCCTTCACCCAACAACCTGGCCAGCTGGGCATGTGCTACTTTGAAATGGCTCTGTGCCCCAAAGGGGCTGCAGGGTCTCTGCAGAGAAGACAGAGCAACTAGGCCTGAGCACTGGAAGAAACGAAGTAGGAGAACAGGGCGCTCCTTGGTGAGAAGTTCTTGCCTCAGATGAGACTGTCCAGTCTGCAACAGCCCCAAGAGATGCGCACAGCAGGTCACCAGCCAGAAATCAGACAAAGGGACCCTTCAGTCTAAAGGAAGCAAAGAGGCCTCATCTGCCGTGTCAGAATTAAAGGGCTTAGTGACATGGGCATGTTTGCAGATGAAACCATGCTCAACAGCGGAACCCCCAGACGATGTTGCTCAGCAGAGATCCTAGAAGATGAGCTGCTTACCAGTGCAGGCTGGATTCTGCCAATGATGAATCTCAGCTCCTTAGGATGCTGGGAATAGTTCCACTTAAAGTACAGCCAAGGGAAATGAAAGCATGCACAGGAAAATTTGTGACGACCATTCATGGTGCTACTGTTCATCACAGTAAGACAGAGATCACTCAGATCCTAATGAGAGGAAGAACAAAAACTCCACGCAGAGGTAGGGGACACTATTTCTTTCTTTACATTTCATGGAGCAGTAGCATGGGTGTCTCTCTGAATCATGCCAAGAAGACACAAAGAGCACATGCTGTGACTCTGTATGGAAGTCCATCATAGGCAAGCCCACAGACAGAGCTGGGTTAGGGCTGCCTAGGGCTGTGAGGAGCATGTGGTATTTGGGGATGAGGGCTATGAGCTTTTCTATAAGGGGATGAGTGCTCCTCATTGGTGGTGATTGGCTGCATCACTGGGAATACAGAAAAAAACATTAAGTGTGTGCTCTACCTTGATGGATTCTGTAGGACATGAGCCATATCTTAGCATGCCTGTGACATTACCCAGAACCCCAGGGTCTTGCTAAACCCTGTCATGCACTGTCCTTCACACCTAAGGACCTCTTGCCCTCCCTTCCCTGGCAGGCCCAGAGCCCGTCTCTGTGGTCCCCAGAGATCAGCATCTTTCTCTTCCTTTTTCCTGCCTGTGCAGCTCAGAGTCCACTCCCTCCTTCTGAGTTCTCTTAGAATAACTTGGTGTAAACAAGGTCTCATTCAGTCCTGACTGGAGTCCAATGCTCATCACATGCATCTTCATTTTCTGACTACACATGGGTGACATTCCTCTAGATCCCCACCTGCCGATGTTCCAGGAAAGTCTCAGCCTCTCAGTCCAGGCTTGGACTGCAGGATTCCAAATCCTATCACATTTCCAATGGCAGTTGTCTTCCAAGTGACTGGAAGGGTGAGAAAGGAAACAGCCCTAACCCTGGATTGCCCTCCTCCTCTCCCTCCTCCTCTCCTTCCTCCTCTCCCTCCTCCTCCCCCCTCACTCTTGCACACATATGGCAGCTCGATTAAATAAGAATAATGTCTTTAGGGCTGGAGAGATGGCCTAGCGGTTAAGAGCGCCGACCGCTCTTACAGAGGACCTGGGTTCGATCCCCAGCACCCACATGGTGGCAGAGAGCCGTCTGAAACTCCAATTCCAGGAGAACTCCAGTTCCAGGGGAATCCGAGACCCTCTTCTGACCTCCTCGGCATTGCATGACACGGGTGCACAGACTTGCATGCAGACAGTACATTCATACACATACAGAAATAAATAAAAAAATTAATAAAAAAAAAAGAATAATGTCTTTAAAACAAATGTAAGATTTTAACATTAGTTATGTATCTGTGCATATGGGTACCCAGAGAGAATGGAAGAAGGTGTCAGATCCTCTAGAGCTATAGACAGTTGTGAGTCATTCAATGTGGGCACTGGTTCTCCTCAGAACCAGGAAGGGCTCTTAGCCTCTGAACCACCTCTCAAGCCCCAATAAGATATTTAATTAATTGAGTAAGTGATCATTATGGGGATGTGGATGCCATGGCTGCATGAGAAACTCCAAGGAAAATTTTGTGGAGTTAATTCTCTCCCTCCAACTTTATGTGGGTTCCAGGGATCGAACTCAAGTCCCTCAGGCTTACATGGCCAGCAGATTACCCCCTAACACATCTCATCAACCCTTAAAAAAATGTTAATCCCCAGGCCAGGTGTGGTGGTGCACGCCTTTAATTCCTGCACTCAAGAGGCAGAGGCAAGTGGATCTCTGTGAGTTCAAGTCCATGATTTGACTCATGAGCCTAACTCGGGGGGGGGGGCGGAAATGTTAGGGGCATGTCAGAAAGAGTTAATCAAAGGAAAGGGTTAACCATTTAGGAGCAACTCTCTAGTTGACGCAGGTCTGGTTCCCATAGTCACTCCCTCCCACCTTGAGTTAAATTGTTCCCATGACTACCTCTCCTGACCATAAATGCAGGAGTACATTTCCTGCCACTCTGCTCCTGAGTTCATAGTTCCAAGAGCTACCTGAGATCAGGATGAACTTTCCCTTACTTAGGGAGCAAAACTGAATGTTACCTAAGGGGCTTTCAGAACACCTTCTACCAACTACCTTAAGTAATGTTACCTAAGGGGATATCAGAACACCTCCTGCCAACTACCTTAAGTAATGTTACCTAAGGGGATATCAGAACACCTCCTGCCAACTACCTTAAGTAATGTTACCTAAGGGGATATCAGAACACCTTCTGCCAACTACCTTAAGTAATGTTACCTAAGGGGATATCAGAACACCTCCTGCCAACTACCTTAAGTAATGTTACCTAAGGGGATATCAGAACACCTTCTACCAACTACCTTAAGTAATGTTACCTAAGGGGATATCAGAACACCTTCTGCCAACTACCTTAAGTAATGTTACCTAAGGGGATATCAGAACACCTTCTGCCAACTACTTTAAGTAATGTTACCTAAGGGGATATCAGAACACCTCCTGCCAACTACCTTAAGTAATGTTACCTAAGGGGATATCAGAACACCTCCTGCCAACTACTTTAAGTAATGTTACCTAAGGGGATATCAGAACACCTTCTTCCAACTACTTTAAGTAATGTTACCTAAGGGGATATCAGAACACCTCCTGCCAACTACCTTAAGTAATGTTACCTAAGGGGATATCAGAACACCTCCTGCCAACTACTTTAAGTAATGTTACCTAAGGGGATATCAGAACACCTCCTGCCAACTACCTTAAGTAATGTTACCTAAGGGGCTTTCAGAACACCTTCTACCAACTACCTTAAGTAATGTTACCTAAGGGGATATCAGAAGACCTTCTGCCAACTACCTTAAGTAATGTTACCTAAGGGGATATCAGAACACCTTCTGCCAACTACCTTAAGAGTAATGTTATCTAAGGGGATATCAGAACACCTTCTGCCAACTACCTTAAGTAATGTTACCTAAGGGGATATCAGAACACCTTCTGCCAACTACTTTAAGTAATGTTACCTAAGGGGATATCAGAACACCTCCTGCCAACTACTTTAAGTAATGTTACCTAAGGGGATATCAGAACACCTTCTGCCAACTACCTTAAGTAATGTTACCTAAGGGGATATCAGAACACCTCCTGCCAACTACCTTAAGTAATGTTACCTAAGGGGATATCAGAACACCTCCTGCCAACTACCTTAAGTAATGTTACCTAAGGGGATATCAGAACACCTCCTGCCAACTACCTTAAGTAATGTTACCTAAGGGGATATCAGAACACCTCCTGCCAACTACCTTAAGTAATGTTACCTAAGGGGATATCAGAACACCTTCTGCCAACTACCTTAAGTAATGTTACCTAAGGGGATATCAGAACACCTCCTGCCAACTACCTTAAGTAATGTTACCTAAGGGGATATCAGAACACCTCCTGCCAACTACTTTAAGTAATGTTACCTAAGGGGATATCAGAACACCTCCTGCCAACTACCTTAAGTAATGTTACCTAAGGGGATATCAGAACACCTTCTGCCAACTACTTTAAGTAATGTTACCTAAGGGGATATCAGAACACCTCCTGCCAACTACCTTAAGTAATGTTACCTAAGGGGATATCAGAACACCTCCTGCCAACTACCTTAAGTAATGTTACCTAAGGGGATATCAGAACACCTCCTGCCAACTACCTTAAGTAATGTTACCTAAGGGGATATCAGAACACCTCCTGCCAACTACCTTAAGTAATGTTACCTAAGGGGATATCAGAACACCTTCTGCCAACTACCTTAAGTAATGTTACCTAAGGGGATATCAGAACACCTTCTGCCAACTACCTTAAGTAATCTTCCTTCGGAAGATTTCAAAATCCTTGAACAAGATCAACAAGATAAAACATTTCCAATTCTCTAAATCTAAAACACCAAGAATATTGTGCCTTTAAGTTTTTCTTCCACAGAACTTGTTGCCCACTCTCCATTCTTTTCAGAGGTGAAGACCCTTGTGGCGATCATGCCAAAACTGAGCATGAAATAAAGTTTTACTTGAAGTAGCAGTATCGCTATCTAACTTACGAAGACTTAATTATAAGGAAAATTTAAAACATTTTGTGAAATGTGTATTTGAAAACGAATAGAAGTGACTTACATGAGAATTACGTACTCAGAAATTTTCTAAGGAAACTGCAAGATTTTTATTTTGTTTTCTGAAACTATTATAGAACAGTCAATAACAAATGATACGTTTATACTGGGAAAATATTCTGCACCAAAGCTGAGATATTATATACTAAAGAACTTACTAGTAGGAGCTAATCATATTAAATATGACCTTTAAACTACTGGATTTTTTTATTAATTAAATTATTGGCATTGTAGTTGAAAATTTATAGAGTAAAACCTTTCCAATACAGGAAATTTTTTTTCTTGGCTTTTTTGAGCCGGGGTCTCCCTGTAGCTCTGGTTGTCCTGGAACTGGAATTTAACTAATAAATTAATACATCATCTCACTTTTAACTTATTTTTAGAAAGTTGCATAGAATAGGAATAATTCATAATGGAAATAATATATAGTTCTGTAAGACGATGTGTGTATCTGTGAACAAAAGTATGTAAATACTAATTATAAAGTAGAAGTCTCGAAACTTCTTATGACTGCTACTTCCACCATGAAGGGGTCTGCCTTATTTCATTATGCTTAATAAGAAGCTTTCCTTCAGAATCTTTGTTTAAATAATATAAAAATGTTTAAAATAAGTAACTTGTTTAATTCTACTTCAAGCTGGTGATAATACCACATGAAAATAATGTATACCTGATCATAAATTACCATAGCTCCTATAAAGAAATGGAATTTTTTTTACCTGTTGTTTGGATTTGCTATCTCTTCTATCCCGCGTGCCATCCCTCCCCCCACCCCCACCAGTGTCAGCAGTCTTTTTAGTAAGGAATATCAACTATCTTCCCAGCAAATGCAAAGATAGGAAAAAGTCTCTTCATTCTCATGAGATGCAACAAATATGTATAAAAATCCTTTTGCAGATGTGAAGTATTGGATGATTGGATGTAGTTCCTTGAATTTGTTCCTGTATAGTTTTTCCTACTATTATTTTGAAAGACCCCCAGAAACTGGAGTGACTCTCACTCAAATCTCGGGATAGAAGGACTCCCAAAAAATCAGCCAAGACCATTCTCGCTGCAATTACATGAGGTTTATTCAGGAAAGAACCAGTGCACTGGTCGGACTCGTAACCCAAGCAGGGGCAGAGGAGACCGACCTCCAGGGACTGGAATAGGGAACTTTTATAAGCAGGGACCCCAAGGTATGGGGAAATGGAGGAAGGGTTTGTGTAATAGTAAAAAAATCATCTCGGCACGCAGGCCAGAGACACACAGGCGGGCGTGACTCAGTTAAGCACAAGGTATGAGGAAGCAGGGAGGGAAACCTTATCTTAACACACAGGTAAGCATGACTCAGTTGAACACCACAAGGTATGAGGAAGCGGGGAGGGAAACCTTACAGCGTACATGAATTGGAGGCCTTATGGGATGGCGGTACCATGGTTCCTAAAGACAGATTTTAAGGGTGCATAAAACCTTGGAGCAGGGGTCCTTCATTCCCCACTCTCTCTAGGACATAGTTCTAATCATAGAACTAAAGCTCAGAGTACCC